>LPNX010662629.1:195910-239149 GCA_001517045.1 Pseudotsuga menziesii | reverse complement strand
GACTTTAATGTGAGGGTCACATTTTTCCCTCTTAAAGTGACTTTAGGCAAAATTAAAGTCACCTAGGGAACATCTGCCTAGGTACAAAAATCAACAAATATATGGTTAAGATCTCAATTATGGACTATAAATGGAGCTTGACATATAAATAGAAGATTCAGCCCTTGGAGATTTGGAATTTAGGGTGGAGAAGATGGTCAGATAGAGTGAAATTTGAAAACATTAAATAGTAAGACCAACTCCTAGGAACCTAGATGATATATTAGTTGTATTTAGAAGTTATTATGCTCTAACACCCTCCCATAACACAAAATATCTTAAATAAATTAAAAACATAAATAGGTCCCAACAATTTGAAGCCATGTTATATGCCCATGTATAAAAAAATATTTTGTTAATAGATGAGGAAAGAAGGGAACCAACATGTGATCCCCTACCCAAAAAACAAAAGAGAATGTGAATGGGACTCTAAGAGGTATACTCTGAAGGACCATTTAATACCAACGAATATTGCAATAATGTGAATTGGTACTCGTTTAAATTCTTTAAGGACATGTCTTCAAAAAATTTTGAACGACTTTTTTCTTCCAACAAATGTAAAACCATTCCTTAGATCAAATCCCTTAGAATATAATGAATACTAGTTATTGACAACTAAATTTGTGGATGGAGGAAACCCTTTGATGATTTATGAGGAACATTATGAATTATTGGAGAAAAAAATGTAGAAATTAAGATAATTGAAGAGACATTATTGCGGCATTCTTTTTAATTAGAGCCTTATTTGTGACAAGTTATCCATGAGTTGCGGGATAAGTTTAAAATAATGTATTATTTCTAATATCTTTATATTGAGAAAAGTTCTCCAATAAAAAGTAAAATTCCAGGCATCTAAGAGAATCTTCATTAGCTAAATCGACGATCTAAGATGGAAAATATAAGAGAATCTTCATTAGCTAAATCGACGATCTAAGATGGAAAATATAACGAAGTGGCAGGCTGTGCGCATTGATAAATTCAAGTAAATATGTCTTTGTAAACCATTTATTTGGAAACTTTCTAGTCTAGTATGCTTCATTATAAAATTTAATAATTAGAAATTTGTAAAAGTGCATGTATCGTGTCATTATGTTGTGTGGACGTTTCCTCGGTGTGCTTCTCTTCTAAATATTCATTGAACCTATGGTATATGCAATCTTCTTCTCTACATAGGATATTCTAGTAGTATGCACATGATGTCATATCCTTCTTTATATTTCCATCATCATAGGGTAAATATTCATGTCAAACACTTGGAATTGGTTCTTGTTTTCCTTTGACCGGTGGTATTTTTTTATCATATTCTTATCCCTCTCATTATCTTTAAGTGAATCTGCACTGCAGGACTTTCACAGGCTCATTTTGTTGAAATTATATTAATATTGGAGAAGCGATGTTGCTAATTTGTCCAATGTAACCTTTGTCCATGATTGTTAATGGAAGGAGGAGACAAAAAAAACCTTAGTATACTTTTATTTTTTATAGGATTGAGAGGACTAACTACTCATTCTTTTTCTCTATATTTAACACATTCATTTTAATTAGTATGTATAGTAATTTGGTGAAGAACTCTTTTATGGATTTGAAAATACTAGGGATTATATTGAGTATCTCCATATCCAACTAGAGGTCTCTCATTTAATCTTGCATTCCAAAGAGAGTAGACAAATTGATCCATATGGTAGTTGGGGAATTTTATTCTTTGATGTGATAGAGGAGAGACATAGATACTAAGTAGCATAGTAATCCAAATACTTCACAGATTCTTTTCAGGTTCTTTGAATTATCTATAACATAATTGGGATCTACTTTTATTCCCATAGGGATATTATTCTGTCCCTTTTTTTCTTAATCATTGACTGGAGTATAAATATGCTCTGGAGATGGCTCCCTTTCAATCGATATATATTTTATGGATCCATCAACCTACAAATTTTTCTTGAACTATAAATATGTAAAATAAACCCTTAAGAATCCCTAAAGCTTATAAACTATATAATATTTTGGAGTATAACCTCTAGATTGTAAATAAGAAAGAAATGCATTGCAAGAAATCAATAATATGACAAAATCATCTCATTAATTATTAAAAAAGAAAGCATAAGTTGGATTAAAATGTTGGGTTTTAAGGATGGTATAATTTCTAGTATATCGCATGGATTACAATAAATATTTATCAATCATGGGTAAGAAGTACTTAAGCAACCAATCCAATAGAACATTGGGTTGAATTTTTATTTTACACAATGGTCACTGTTCGTGCTGGAAATTGTTCCTAGAATACCACAAGAACAAGCTAACAGAATATCAAACGGAAATAGAATAAACTTGGTTTTTAGGGTTTTGGTTTAAAACTTCATCAGTAAGGAGGTAATAAACATTCACAAACTAATACAGAATTGAATCATGCACAAGTTAGATAAACTGGGGATCAAACATATTCCGATAAGCCATAAACATTACACATGAAATACTAATTCCACCCACAGGCTACAAGCATTTACATGAATAAAACCCTTAAACAAGAAATGAAATTGTAGATTGAGCAATCAACCAGATCAGAAATGAAACAGCATGACAGGTAGAAAAGGCTTATCAGTTTATATATAATCAACAATAGTTATCCACTTACATAAGAGTTATAAGTACTAGTTTGAGATATCAAAGCTCCAAAATCCTTTCCTTGAGTGAAAATTTGAACCTTACTATCCTTTGAGTTCCTCCCTTTATCCTTCACAAAAAATAGTTACATAACTAACTAACTAAATTTAGGTTAAGCTTTGAAACTGCTACTAAAATAATTGTCTTTGAAAATAAACTATTAGAACAAAAAATAAACTACATGACACCTATCAGTAGTAATCTTTATAGGTTTTTTCCTGCCTCAGCTAGTAATGCAATCTCTTCTAGGGCATGAGACTGTCTTCTAGTTCTCTACTACTTAGCTTTTAGGTCTTCAAACCTCTTCGACAGTCTCTCATTCTGCCGAGTCAAATATTTAACTGTTTGGTTCAATTTCCCACATTTTCTTTGAGTCTTCTTCTTTCTCCTTAGAGCTTCTTTTGAAATAGAAATTAACTCCTGGTAATGAGTGTTTCTATCAACTAGATCCTCCCTTAAGCTTATGTTATTCATGACTAAACCCTTGTTTGTTTCACTCAGAAAACTGATTTGATACTTGCACTACTTCATTGTTTTCTATAGATTCTTGATTTGAGAATCTATGAATAGTCCCTCTTTTGTTGTAGAGGTCTTGTCTGATAACCACGGAATGTTTATTTTTTCTGAAAATCCAATCATCATCTTCCTCATCTTTATATGCTTCTTCTACCGGAACTTCTAGAGCCCTATTTTTTTCAGCACTACAAACTTTTGGTTGCTCTGCAACCTTTTCCTTTTCTGGTGATGACTTTAGAGTCACTGAATGCTCCTTGTTAGTACGAACCTACTTAGAATCCAAGCATTTTTCATATTCCAAGTATTCTTGAGATGAAGAGTCTTCAATTACAGTCACTTTCTCTTTAGCAAACGTTGGATTTAAAATCTTTTCTTATTAAGCCTTAATTTGTTTTTGGCTCTTGTTTTAGGTCTCCATCTCATTTCTGCTCCTCCTAGCATTATTAATGATTTGACTTGATAATTAGCAGCTGAGAGTTGTACCAAGTCACATTTTAATCCTGCTGCAACTAACTCTTCTTTATACTTTTCATTTGAACTTTGCGGATTATCAGCATTCAACTTATATGTAACTGGAAACTCCATTATATCTTCTTGTATATCTGTGATACTTTGATTTTGTTCTAAAAAATTCTTTCCCTCTTCTTGTTTTGTATCAACTCTATGGATTTCTTCTATATTCTTTGAAAATTGCTCTTCATTTTCATTGAGTGCTTCTCTGCTCTCTTCATACACAGAGTCTTTGAATTTCTGAACTGAATCTTCTTCTTAAATACTGTATTTCACCAACTCCTCAACTATTTCTCTCTTTAACCTCTTTACAAGGAAATGTTGTTTGTTCATTTGCCTCTTCTTGGGATGACCTTCTTGTTGAGCATGAATACCTGACCAAAACACAAAGTGTTCCCAAGTTCTACCCTTTTTCTGAAGAATTGTGTTAACAATAAATTTTATAAGTCCATGATGAAAGATAGACTGTTGAGTGTGATCTTTATGCCCTTTTACTATATCTGACATTTTTTCTAGGCTCTTTAGAAAGGAAAGGGTAAATTCAGTTTGGACTCTTGATTTAAATGTTGAAGGAATCTGATGTGATATTTGAAAACTAAGGAAAATATGCCCTCATTAGTGATGTAACTCTGTAGAATTTTGATAACCTCTCTCCACTTGGGATTGAATTTATGTAACTCTACACCGTTTCCCTAGTCTAGGGTTTCAACCTCTAGAAATAAGAAACCTTTTGAGTTAAAAGTAAAGGGTATTTTCTTAAACCAAAGTTCTCCTTCATCCGATATACTTATGGCTTCTTCAATTAACTCTTTGGTGAGTTCAAATTTGAGGGTGTCAAAATGAACCAATGTTCTTATCAAAACCCTATTCAAATATGCATGACAACTCTAGGTTAAAACCATTAATTCTCTAGAAAAAATCAAACCAACCGAACCTTTGAAAAATCGCTACACAATCAGAGAAATTTTTTGGCCAACTAGTATCCATGGGTTCAACTCTCTTTGTTTTACCGCTCTTCTTCATCTCTGTTGTGCAAGCCTAAATTATGAATTTATTTTATAAAAATCCAAAAATATTTCAAAAATTATTCCCTGTAATAATGAAACTGCCATCCTAGTAAATCCGTGACAAACAGATTTATGATTTTTTCAATTTTCCCTACAAAACCAACATGTTGCCAATGTAAGCCAGAATTATGTTAATGATTTTTCTACCCGGTTGCATGTCTTTCATGATGATGAACGAAACTGATGAATATGCACCATCATGTCTTCATATGTTTCGAAAAACTTCCACAAATTTCTCTTCAATGGCCATGACTACCCATCGGCTCCTTCAATAAATTTATCAAATTAAAATCTGATAAGTGACACCACAATCCTCAATAATCCTTGCCACTTCTTGCTCATCTGTCATAATTATTACTAGGTTCTAAACATGTATCATCCCATCCTCATAGGTGTTGAATGACCTCCTCTTCTTTCAAATACACAACATCATCATTAGTTTCCCTAATTTCAAAGATACGAGATTCCTATAGTGCTTCCCTTCTTTGATCTTCACTCCTGCACTACAAGAATCCTCGTTTGCATATTTTTAACCAATGCTTTAAAAAAGGGGTTAGTCATAAAGCATAATACTTGAAATAAACTTTTATTATAAGTTTTTGAAAGCTTAAAGATATACATATCAACTAATAAACCCAAAAAACAAACCTTAAAACTAAAATAATGAAATAATTCTACTATTAAAATCATTAAATCAAACAAAAAGCATTGATTGTCAAAATTTCTTAAAACCAACATAAAAAGTAAAATCAAAGTAAACAAATGGTTGAAAATTAAGACAAAAAGATCAATTAAACTAAGAAAAAGATCTATTTATAACATCTGGCTCTTGCTGCGGGATGAAGACCCCCTTGTGAGGCTTAAAGAACCTATAGACCAGTGCCTCATGCCATCTAATTGATACTGTCTTTTGCTCTGCAAAACTCCCATTGGGTTATGGATTCTTTATTCAATCTCTGTAACACCATTATATAGAATGAAAGATAAGTCTCTTACCTTCATGGGCTCTAAAAGTGCTTGAGGAATCGTCCATTCACTGGATTAGACAATTCCTCACCTTCCAAAGTCTGCAATATGAAGGTATTGTTCTCCAACAGTTTCAAAATTATGAAAGGGCCAAACCATAGATTGTCAAATTTACCATGCTTACCTTTTTGTTTCTTTCTGGTATAACACCTTAAAACCATGTCTCCACAAGAAAAGATATTCTCCTTAACCTTCATGTCAAACCTTTATTTGATTTGCGTGATGTACATTTGAGCCTTTTCTTCTACAACTTCACGTTCTTGTTGGAATTCAATTAGTGAAAAAATTCTCCTTTGAATATCATTAGGTTTCTTCTAAAACTTCACGTTCTTGCAGACCAAGAGCTTCACAATTTGAGTCTTCCAACAATTTATCCAAACCTTGTCCCTTCACTAGCTTAGTCAGATTGATTTCCACATCATACTCCATAATCTTTGTAGTCCACTTTCCCCTCTTTCCTTCAGAATCTGGCTTGGTTAAAATGTCTTTTATGGCAGCATTAGGCACATATGCAATGATCTTTGAATGTAAAATATAAATTCTGAAAATTTTTAAGGCCTTTACGAGTGAATATGCTTGTTTTTCCAAGGTACTATACTTCAATTCTGAATCCCCGAGAGTCTTACTAAAGAAAGCAATTTGTTGCTCCAGTACCTGTACATTTTTCTGTAACAAAACAACACCTATTGTATCCTATGATGCAGAGGTAAAATTCATAAAATATTTTGAAAAATCAGGGCTCACCAACACTAGGGATTCTATAAGGGCCTTCTTTATCTTCTCAAATGAATTCCTGGCCTCTGCTTTCCACTTCACTTCTTGATCTTTCTTCAACATAGCTGTTATCTGCTTTATAGTTTCAGCAAAATTAGGAATAAACAATCTAAGATAATTAATCTTACCAATAAATGACTAAACATCCTTCTTACTTCTAGGAAAAATGATTTTTAAAATGGATTTAACTCTATTAGGGTCAATTCTTATTCCTTTTGCTGAAACCAAATGTCCCAAAAGTTTTCCCTCCTGAACAGCAAAATGTGACTTCTTTGGATTTAGCAACAGTCCATATTTCTTGCATTTTAAAAAATTTTGTTTGACGTGCTTTAGATGTTCTTCATCAGACTATGAAAACACTGTATGGTCATCCAAATAAATCACAAAAAGCTTTTCTTTCTCCTCAACAAAGGATATATCCATAGCTCTTTGAAATATCACACCAGCATTCATTAGACCAAATGGAATCTTGTCATACATGAAAGTACCCCAAGGAGTGGTGAAAGCTCTCTTCTCCCTATCATCATCTAGATGCATAGCAATCTGATTATACCCAAAGAATCCATCCACCATTGACATTCTGTGAGCACATATTACTTGTTGCAAAACCTGCTCAATCTTAGGCAATGGGTAATTTTCTTTCAATGAAGATCTATTTAGATTACAAAAGTCCACACATAATCTTATCTCTCCATTCTTTTTCCTGACTGGGACTAGGTTAGCCACCCATGAGAAGTATCTATGTGGAACAATGATTTTTGCATCCAATAATTTTTTAACCTCCTTCTTTATGACTTGAAATAAAGTAGGATTTATTCTTCTTTATTTATGTTTGAAATGTTTTACATTAGGCTTTAAAGGAACTTTATGCTGAATAATATTTGTGTCATAAGTTTTTAAGTCCTCATAAGACCAAGAAAAGACATCAACATGCTGCTTCAACAATTTAATGTACTTGCTTCTTTGCTCAGCTGAAAGAGATTTTGAAATTTTCACCATTTTAGGCTACTCTTCTGTGCCAACATTACATTCTACCACATTCTCTTATGAATATTGCATTACTGGTTTCAATGGAGTATCATATTTTGAAAAAATTCTTTCAAGGGGGACCAATACTTTGGGAATAAAAGTACTTTTCAATTCAATAATTTTATGTCTAGCACATTCATTTTCTGAACATTCATCAACCTCTTCAACTTCCTCCTCCTCATCTTGATCAATCACAATATTAGAAAACACACTAGCCAATTCCAAAAATTTATTTATTTCTATGTCATATTCAAAAGCCCTCCATTGTTTGATATTATCAAGTTCTGTATCTGACTTCAATGGGATACTTTAACTGAGTTTGTTTCATAATTTTGAAATGTGTGGCTGCTACAGCAAGTGAGTCAGCTGTCTGATTATGATCTCTGAAAATAAAGGTAATATTAAATGTGAAAAAAAAGTTATTAGTCATGTCCCAGACCTCATTCCTATATACATTCAATAAATCCTGCTTTACTTGATATTTGTCCCTTACCTGCTGGAAAACCAAATCGGATTCACCATAAATAGAAATTTTCTGAATGCACAAATCTTTTGCAGCATTTAAACCCAATAAAAATGCCTCATACTCTGTTGTATTATTTGTAGTTACAAACTCGAACTTATACATCAAACTTATCAAATCACCACCAGGGGAAACGAAAACAATACCTGCTCATGATCCTTCTTTAGATGAAGAGCCATCAAAATACATTTTCCAAAACTCATCCTTTTGTTCAACAGAGCATTTGACTGGTTTTTCTTTCTCAACCTGCAACATACCACTAGTATTATCATCATTGAAATGCAACATGCATGAGACGAAATCCTTTTCTACAACATAAAGTGGATGGTTTGTTGGGTTCTTGTCATCAGTGACAATGCATGCATATTGTAATTCTATACACAATCTCCTATTCTCTCCTCCAAAAACAGGGATTGTGGCATATGATAAATTTTTTTCTAAAATACCCCCCACCTTCTTGGCCCAAGATGTTGAAAGTAACATTCCAAATTTAGGAGCAATATCTGCCACCATAACATCCATGATGACACTTTTCATAGGTAACTGTGTTAAATTAACCACCATACCCTTAATCAATCCCAAACGTTTAACAACTCTAGAATCAAATGCATATAAGTCCTGATAGGGTTTCTTAATACTTAACCCTAAAGTCTCCATGATTTCCTTAGGCATCAAATTGTGAGATGCACCAGAATCAAGTAAACAATTATGAATCATTTGATCATGAACAGTCAATTGTATATAGAAAGGTGGAGATGAGTTTGAATCACTTTCAGTTTTATCAACTAAGGAAAAACCAATAAATATTTTAGGATGTTCTTCTTGTAAATCCATAGTATCTGAGGGTATTTGATTAGCAGTTGAACCCATCATCTTGAGAACTGGATTTCTATAGCATGGATTCTTCATCAACTCAGTAAAAGGGACTGGAATTTTGATTTTACACAATTCATTTTCAAAATTGAATATCTGCACATTCTTGTTTATCTCTTCAATTTTTGTAGTCTTATCTGACTCACCCTGATCTGTTCTCTTATCTTATGCTTTACTACATGACTGCTTAGGAGATGAAACTGTTTTCTTCTTTGGAATATGAGCTACCTTCTTTGGACCAGACCTTAAATTAATAGAACTTCTTGGTTTCGATTGACCTATTTCAGCTGATACTTGAGGATCCAAATCACTTTATGTTTGGTAAACATTTGCATCAAAAAATTCAGAATTCAAATATTCATCTTCTGTTAAGAAATATTCAGCTGAAAATTCTCCAAAATAATTCATATCTTGATTTAAATTTTCATCCTACACATCTTCAGCCTCTTCAGTTTCATCTATCATATTATTTTGCAGAGGAGAGGGAACCATTAGATCCTCATTCTCTCTTCTCTCCCTCTGTATATCATTATTTCTTCATTCTCTAGTGATAAATCTAGGTGCAAACTCACGCCTAAATTGATTAGGATTGTTAGGGTTTCTTTCTCCTTCTTGTGCAGTCATCTTTGAATTCTTTTCCATATCCAATTTATTAAGTTTTGTCGTTAATATTTCGACGAACTTAGCCATTTCATCAATTTTACTATCAGCTGACTGTGATGTGGAAGGAGCTGGAATTACTTCTTTCTTACCCTTTCTATCATATGTTTACTGATCTAAATTCACTTTAAGTTCGTTTGAATATAGGGTATTGGATTCTACCTCTAAAGTAGCTTCTTGCATGTTCAATAAGGTAACTGGTCTCATCTCTCTCATGTTTAAAGAGAATTCATGATCAAAAGCATTAGCATAAGTAAGCTTTGCTGAAGTTTCAGAGGGTTTAATTTCCACCGGAATCCTACCATACATCTTGTTAAATATTTTAGAAAAATATGCTATGGTTTCATCCTTCTTCCTCCTTAAGGCTTCAAATTCAGCAATATAGTAAGTGTGGTCTTTTGTGTCACCCCATTTCCTCATAAATGCATCCTATAGCTCTTCTATCAAGGTGATTGAATTTGTTGGTAATTACCTGAACCATTTCCTAACTTCCCCATCTAGACTCTACATAAACACCCTCATCCATACATCTTTTGCTTCAATGTTTTCGTTGTCTACATAACTAAGGAAGGTATCCTAATGTTCTTCAGCAATTGTTTCTCCGTGACCATTCAACCTTGGTAAATATTTCTTATAATCCCCTACTAGAAGGGCATTAAATGGTTGAGGAAGGACTAACGGTGCATACCTAGAAGCCACCATTTTATCCATCATGTCTAGAGGTTTTTGAGTTGTTATTGTGAAACTACTAGGGTTTATGTTCGGGTACACAGGGTACTCCCAAAAGACCGAACAACTTTAGCAACCACTTCACACAAATAGATCATAGGTCTGTTGATGTATATGTAACTTCGGAATGTATTCTTCTATGTATATTATGTATTGTAACCTGATGTTTATTCCAGGATGTTTCTATTATGTATTTGAGTCATGTTGTCATGCCCTGATGTTCCGATCAGGAGGATTAATAACGTAAATAAGTCTTGTCAAGTCATTGTGTAAGTCCCCTCAGTTTCGGGGCACTTGAGTTATTATACACTCATTAAGGTGTAGGATCGAGTAAGTAATTGTTAAGTTGGGCCGACATGATTGAGTGCAGTTCAAGTGAACGAAAGAATATAAATAGAGAGTGAGACTCTCTATTTATTACACACATCATTCACTCTCTCAAGTGTGGCGCACTAGTGAAGAAGGAAATATACCGGGACTAGAAGACTACTACTGTTGGGAGATCTCTTATTGTTTTGGTGCTGATTCTATCTCTAAGGAAGTTGTGGGGTTTTCTCCTTTATGGTTTCCCCGAGGAAAACTCTTTGTGTCTCTTGTCTCTTGTGATGTTCTTATGTTTTATTGTTGTGCTTGTTATTCTCTTAGTGAAAAGATCCTAAGATCATAATGCTAGCTTATTTGATGAAAAACTAACCTGAGAAGAAGAAATTGTGCAGATATAGAAGCTAGGGCTTCTTACTTTTTGGGTCTCTCTCCACAATCTATCAGCAAAAGTATGCTAGGATGACTCTCCATTGAAGGGTGCATCTTTCTGTCGAAGCGGAATTCGATTCTGAGCATTTTCAATTTTTGATGTGGAAATTAGGGCTTTCTACAGAAGAATAATTTTTGAGTGAGACCAGCATAGGATTATTCTCCTTATCAAAACCAAATTTTAGAGACCTGGATCAAGAAATTTGGTTGGGTGAAACTCCAGGAAAGTCAAACCCTAGTTTGACCTCGAGCTTGAAATACCCTAAATACTAAAACTGATACATTTTGGTACAATCACTATATTCCAAGATTGGAGATATCTTAGAAGCTAAAAATTGCAGGGGTAGAAGATAAAATCCTGAAGAACACTATTTATGAAATTTAGCCTCCGATTCACTATATTCTAGGAGATATGATCTCTCAAAGTTAGGGTTCCAGCCTCTTCCAGAAATCTTCCATAAACAGGACACCTATGGAGAATTGCAATATATTGGGCTACAGAGGTCCAAATGGAATGCCTAAAGATGTTACTGAAAGGGCATGGACTTTAATATTGTTGGTCCAAATATCAGACTCAGAAGATGAACCAGTGACACGTGGAATGCCATACAACTTCTCTATGCTAAACAGTCCTGTAACAAGTCACCTTGGGAAAAGGATCATAAATCCCAAATGGTGAAACCAATTCTGATGAAACCTGTGGTTTTAGATCAGGGACATGTGAGGTTACCTTAGTACAAAATTTCATATATATAGGGGTATGCATTTCATAGATATCATAGAAACAGTAACAGCCATTTCTGTAGAAGAAATTGGAAATCTAGGGCTTCCTATTCCGAGAACTTCCCTCCAGTGTTTTCAGAAAAGGAGTACATTGGACAAATCCATTTGAAGAGATATATCTATCTATCCAATCAAATATGAAATATTCTAAGTTTTGAAAATTAGGGTTTCTATGGAAAACCCTAGATCAGCCAGCTCCGGAACCAAGACGAACACCTCAAATCGGTAAGATCTAATCCTTTGCTATTTTCATTTGAGGTTCTCATTTCAAAGTGATCTATCACAACAGCTTGATGATAAGCTTGGTGAAGTTGAAAAATTCCAATCATAGAAGTATTTGATCTCTCTAAAGAAAATGGATTGGACACCTACATGTGTATAGAGGTTCCAGTTTCAGAGGGAGACGAGTTTAGAAGCCTTTCACAAGAAGGACTTGGTCAAGGCCAAAGAAGACATCATGCTCATGCTGCAGAGGATGATGAACCATCCAAAAAGAGATCCAGATATGAAAGTGAATATTATTCAAGCAAGGATGAATATGTTCTGATATCAGCTCTCATAGGAAACATTACTCATGGAAGTGGTGATTGGCTTATAGACAGTGGGGCTTTCAAACATATGACGGGATTCAAGGAATCCTTTGTAAGACTGTCAGAACATGAATCACCTCACAAGGTGAAACTAGGAGATGACTACCAATATCCAATAAAAGGTAGTGGGGAATCTTCATACAAGAGAGACTGTGGTAAGTCTCTAACAATGAAAGAAGTATTGTTTGTTCCAGGAATCAAGAAGAACCTTCTCTCCATTTCAAAATTAATGCAAAAGGAATGCGGGTTGCATTCATAGATGGTCAAGTCATCATGTGGCTGAAAGGAAAGACTATCGATGATGCAGTAGTGATTGGAGAACAAGAAGGAGGATTGTACAAATTGAAGGGCCATCCAAAACAAGCCTTGATCCATGAAAAATTAGAGCCAAATGAGCTTTGGCATAGAAGGCTTGCACATGTGCATTACAGAGCACTACCTATTGCAAGAAAAGCTGTTGAAGGTCTTCCAGAATTTCAAGCTATTTGAAGGGAAGAACAAAAATTAGAATATGACACAAAGAAACCAGTTGAAGAATGTAAAGATATAGAATGCAGAGACCATGCAAATCAAGAACAACTTGAAGCAGTAAAAGAAGAAGTGAAGAATGCAGAAGTGGTGATGGCCACCTTGAATAACCTCCCAGGATCATGGGATTCATTCATGCAAAGAATGGATGCCAGAAGGAAGTAATTACTTTCAGTAGACTCTGAAAAGAAGAAGAAGTTCAATTCATAAGAAGAGAAGGGAAGATGGAAGAAACTGAAGATCAAGCTCTCATCATCCAAAGAAGATCCCTCAAGCAATGAGGAATATGAAGAAATCAACTCTTGAATAACCTCTTATCCACCTTAGTATTTGGATAAGAAACGATGTGATTATGAATGAAGAAGACGATGAAGTTGAAGGCTCGAGAAGGAGTCTACCCTCGAAACAAATAAAGATAAGTATTCAAATGTCATTTCATGATATTGTTTTGTTATGCATTTGTTTATATTCAGTTGATGTATCATGCGTGATAGGATGTTTGCATTCATGGTAGTATACTACTAATATACATGCGATGGGTAAGTAGCTCATGGTGCTATACAACTCTCCATTGCTACTTATCTAGAATGAAACCTCTTTGCTGACATATTGGATTAGTGCACAATCTCAATGTTGTCCTGGTAGAGATGGAAGGCATCTAGAAAGTTTCAGTGAGATATGGATGAATGTTGTATTGGCTAAAGTAGTTGCATGATCATATATTTATGCACAAGAACTTTCCAATATAAATATTCCTTATGAAATGTTTCTAACCATACAAATGCATTTGAATTGTAGGAAAGATCGCATACATAATCGCCTACAAGCAAAGAAGAATGAAGACTTGTTCCGAAGAACAAGTGACGACATTTCAAAATGAAGAATAATATGACGAGTGAAGTGACATCATTGATGCAGAACCTTCTAGCCACCAAGAAGAAAGGACGACCAGTTCAAGAAGAATGATGTCAGGGCACAGTATCGAGACCTAAAGAGAAGTTCATAATTCCATCATGCAGTAGATGGAAACATCATGGGATACAAAGCAAGATTCGTAGCATAAGGCTTCTCATGAAAAGAAGGCATAGACTACAAAGAAACATTTATAGCTACTAGAAGTGAAGTCACATGACATGATCATGTGTGCAAATGAAAGAAGGCCTTGTATGAGTTCATAAGACACCCATGGGATAACACATACATGATGAGCTTGACGAATATCGTAACCTTTGCTACAAGGTTGATAAAGGATGAGAAGCTCATAGATGGATGTGAGAAGAACTTTTGAAAAAGTTCAAAATAGAGGATCTTGGTATCGAATGATCCTAGATGGATACTACTTGTCACTTCAGTACAGAATGTTTCAGTGCATAGAGTATAGAAGACAGAGGGAGTATGATGCTTCGCTTCAGAGGGAGTGACTACAAAAGATTCTGAGTTTCAACATGATATGACAGGATGGACAGATTACTGATGACTCTAGGCTTTACTGAGAGTAAAGTGGATTCCAACCTTTACTTCAAGGTTGAAGATGAAAGACAAATGATACTCTTGTTATGTGTCGATGCACTATTTTTCTAGGTATGGAGGTGTGGCAGAGT
Organism: Pseudotsuga menziesii; assembly: GCA_001517045.1. Lineage (NCBI taxonomy): Eukaryota > Viridiplantae > Streptophyta > Pinopsida > Pinales > Pinaceae > Pseudotsuga > Pseudotsuga menziesii. The sequence continues at coordinate 224,487 of LPNX010662629.1, read as the reverse complement.
ACAGATGGAATATTCCTTGGACAAGGGAAGTATGCAGTAGATATCTTGAAGAGGTTTGGGATGATGGACTGCAAGACTATGGCCACACCTATGGCATCGAACCTGAAGCTATTGAGTGATGCTTCATCAGAGTCGGTTGATGCTATGATGTATTGTCAGATGATTGGGTCATTGATGTACCTGACGAACATGAGACCAGGCATTTGATTTGCTGTGAACACCTTGAGCCAGTACATGAAAAATCCAAGAAGTGTTCACTTGAATGCTGCAAAGCATATTTTGAGGTACCTGAAGGGTACAATTGATTATAGGCTCAAGTACGATGCGAATCAGAAGATTAACCTAGAGGGTTATGTTGATTCAGATTGGGCAGGCAGTGCCGTTGATAGGAAGAGTACTTCGGGATGTTGATTTAGTATGGGATCAGGTGTGATCTCTTGGTTTAGTAGGAAGCAATCCTGTGTGGCACTGAGTACAGCTGAAGCAGAGTATGTCGCAGCTTGTTCAGCTAGTTGTGAGGTAGTATGGCTGTGAAAGCTACTGTCTGATATATTTGATCTCCAGTTAGATGCTACTTGTATACATTGTGACAACCATAGTTGCGTGAAGTTGTCAGAGAATCTGTTGTTCCATGAAAATTTGAAGCATATCGAGATCAAGTATCACTATATCAGGGATATGGTGCAGAGAGGAGCAGTGAAGCTCCTGTATGTTGTGACAAAGGAACAGATAGCTGATGTATTAATGAAGCCATTGGCTAGGCTGAAGTTCGAGTACTTCAGAGAGAGACTTGGTGTTCTCCAGATCGAGGCTTACTCCCAGAGAAAGTGATGAGACCCATAGCCATTCTGACATGGTGAGAGGATTGGTTCCTTCCATGGTCAGATGAAAGGGCTGAGCCATTCCGTCATGGTGAGAGGATTGGTTCCTTCCATGACTGATATGAGTGCTGAGATCCATAGCCATTCTAACGAGCAGGTCAGATGTAAGGGCTGAGCCATTCTTTCATGGTGAGAGGATTGGTTCCTTCCATGTCAGATGTGAGTGCTAAGCCATTCTGATATGACTGTAGGATTGGCTCCTACTTGATCAGATGTAAGGGATGAATCCATTCTGTCATGGCTAAAGGATTAAGTTCCTCCCATGTCAGATATGAGTGCTAAGCCATTTTGACTTAGTGTTAGATATAAGGGCTACCGCCATTCTTTGAATGGAACTACCTGGTGAGGTACCAGGGATCCTTAGTCTAGGACTGAGAGCCTTTCCACAGATGGTTGTAGTTTGAGTTCGCACCATGTCGGTGGTTGTAAGTACTGAGCCTTTCCACAGATGGTGGTAGTTTGAGTTCGCACCATGCTGGTGGTTGTAAGTGCTGTGCCATTCCATAGATGATAGTAGTTTGAGTTCCTATCATGCTGGTGGTTGTAAGTGCTGAGCCATTTCACAGATGATAGTAGTTTGAGTTCCTATCATGCTGGTGACTATAAGTGTTGTGCCTTTTCACAAATGGTAGTAGTTTGAGTTCGTACCATGCTGGTGATTGTAAGTGCTGAGCCTTTCCATAGATGGTGGTAGTTTGAGTTCGCACCATGCTGGTGGTTGTAAGTGCTGTGCCATTCCATAGATGATAGTAGTTTGAGTTCCTATCATGTTGGTGGTTGTAAGTGCTGAGCCATTTCATAGATGATAGTAGTTTGAGTTCCTATCATGCTGGTGAATGTAAGTGCTGGGCCTTTCTGATGAGTAGGTTAGATGTAAGTGCTGGGCATGCCTTTCTAATGAGTAGGTCAGATGTAAGTGCTGGGCATGCCTTTCTAATGAGGAGGTCAGATGTAAGTGCTGGGCATGCCTTTCTGAAGAGTAGTTCAGATATAAGTGCTGGGGGAAGACCTACATGTGGGTAGGCCTACAACCAACATGAAAAAGGGCTGGCTTTGTAGAAATTCTTATGACGAGAAGAATCATGAGATAGCACCAGTGTTGATCCAGAACAAGTGATCCAGATCCAGTAATGATGATCCAGCAGTAATGATCCAGATCAAGTGATGATCCAGATCTAGTCTAGTGATGATGATCCAGATCGAGAGATGATCCAGATCCAGTGATGATGTTCGATGATGATCCAGATCGAGAGATGATCCAGATCCAGTGAGGATGTTCAATGATGATCCAGATTGAGAGGTGATCCAGATCCAGTGATGATGTTCCATGATGATCCATATCGAGAGATGATCCAGATCCGATGATGACTTGAAGACGAAGATGACTTGGAGATGAGATGATCCAGCTGATATAGAGAAGAAGACCAGTGCTGAAAATTGTGTCGAAAGAATACCTTCCTAGTTAAGAGGGAGTGTTGATGTATATGTAACTTCGGAATGTATTCTTCTATGTATCTTATGTATTGTAACCCGATGTTTATTCTGGGATGTTTCTATTATGTATTTGAGTCATGTTGTCATGCCCCGATGTTCCGATCGGGAGGATTAATAATGTAAACAAGTCTTGTCAAGTCATTGTGTAAGTCCCCTGAGTTTTGGGGTACTTGAGTTATTATACACTCATTAAGGTGTAGGCTCGAGTAAGTAATTGTTAAGTTGGGCCGACATGATTGAGTGCACTTCAAGTGAACGGAAGAATATAAATAGAGAGTGAGACTCTCTATTTATTACACACATCATTCACTCTCTCAAGTGTGGCGCACTAGTGAAGAAGGAAATATATTGGGACTAGAAGACTACTACTGTTGGGAGATCTCTTATTGTTTTGGTGCTAATTCTATCTCTAAGGAAGTTGCAGGGTTTTCTCCTTTATGGTTTCCCTGAGGAAAACTCTTTGTGTCTCTTGTCTCTTATGATGTGCTTATGTTTTATTGTTGTGCTTGTTATTCTCTTAGTGAAAAGATCCTAAGATCATAATGCTAGCTTATTTGATGAAAAACTAACAAGGTCAACACAGTGATGTTGGTCATGTGGTTAAAACCCTCAAGAGGCAAACAGTACACGGCCCCAGCCAAATAGCTAGTTGGAGCAATTTATTATGCAAAAGAAATAAAGTTACATATGAGCTTCTCATAATTGATCAACTGCCCAAGGACCCTCTATGCTATTTAAATAGACATCATAGACCAATCGGGTGTTAAGCCACAGATCAATGGTAGGTATGATCTAAGAGAAGTTGAACCATCGGATCACTCTATGTCTATAACATATTGTGACCATCGGATTACAATATTTATAAGTTCATACTAATGCATACTAAAGAAACACACTAATGGATATATTACACAAGTTGATCTTAACTAACTCCTAAGCATCTAAATATCCTAACATGCCCCCTTAAAAACAAATTGGGATATGATTCAAGGATTTACAAAAGTGACACTATTAGGAGAAGGAAGGAGGCATTAGAGCCTATCCCCCCTTAAGGACACATTCCTGAACTCCTAGCATACATCGAAATTTAGAAAACATTGCTTCTATAAGAGAATTGGTGAAGATGTCTACAACTTGATCATCTGTAGGGAAATAGAGCACTTCAATAACAAGATCATAAACAAGATTTCTAATGAAGTGTATGTGTAGCTCAATGTGTTTGCTGTGCTGATGTCAAACTTGATCTTTGGAAAGCTTGATGGCACTTTGATTGTCGCACCAAAGTGGAGTAGGATGCTGCTGCTCGAATCCAAACTCTAAAAGGATCTGTTGAAGCCATAAAGCTTCCTGACTGGCATTAACTACATCTCGATATTCTTCTTCTGCTGAAGAAAGAGCAAGAGCTTGTTGTTTCTCACAAGCCCAAGTGGTAGGTCTAGATCCCAGACTGAAAACATAACTTGCAGTAGAATTTTGATCATCAGGATCACCAGCCCAATCTGAATCAGTTAAACCAACCAACAAAGGTTCCCCCTATACTATAATGAATCCCAAACTAAATTGTACCTTGAATATATCAAAGTATTATTTTTATTGCTTTCCAGTGACTTTCATGAGGAGTTTACATATAACGGGAAACATGACCAACAGCAAAGGAAAGGTTAGGACGGGAATGAGTCAAGTATAAAAGACTACCAACAAGCTGACGATACAAGGTGGCATCTACTTCAGGGGAAGTATAAGTGGCAGAAATTTTGACTCTAGACTAGAAGGGAGAAGGGGCTGGTTTACAATCTTCCATGTGGAAGTGACAAAGAAGGTCACAAGCATACTTAGACTAGGAAAGAAAGATTCCTTCTTTGGTTTGCAAGACTTGGAAACCAAGAAAATAATGCAAATGTCCTAAGTCTGACATTTCAAAATTTTGCTTAGGACTGGATTTCACATGGGTTATAAGTTTAGGGTCAACTACCAGTAAGGATAAGATCATCAACGTAAAGAACAAGTATGATGAGATGGTTTCCTACTTTCTTGGCATAGACATTGGGGTTAGAATGGCATCTAGAAAAACCAAGGAGAAAGCTATCCATTTTGGCATACCAAGCTCTAGGAGCTTGCTTAAGGCCACATAAGGATTTATTAAGGAGAAAAACAAGGCTAGAGTTATTCTGAACATATCCAGGAGATTGTTCCATGTAAATTTCCACATGTAAATCACCATGTAAGAAGGCAGACTTGACATCCATTTGATGGAATTCCTAGTTAGGTGAGGCTGCAAGGGAAAGAACAAGGTGGATGGAGTTCACTTTTGCTACAGGGGAAAATGTTTCATTGTATTCAATCCCTTCAACTTGGGAAAAACCTTTGGCAACTAACCTTGCCTTAAGTCTTTCAACACTTCCATCTGATGCATACTTAGTTCTATAGACCCATTTACATCTGACAATTTTTCTTCCTTTTGGAAGAGGAAAGAGATCCCAAGTATCATTCACCATTAAGGAATGATATTCTTCATCCAGAGCTGCATCCCAATATGGATTTCTTGAAGCTTCTGCAAACGTTTCTGAATCATGATTCTCGGAAACTTGAGCCAAGAGAGAAGAGGCTCGCTAAAAACGAGAACGTTTTCGACGTTGATCTCTAGGATCACCGACAAGATCACTAGCTGCTTCGCATGTTGAATGGACCCATCAAGGAAGTATTGGCATTGGTGCAATTGGAGGAACATGAGTAGGTGGAGGTTTATTTTCATCCTCACTGTCATCATCAGAAACTGGAGTTGGAAACCTGTGAAGGAAGCTAGAAGAAGAAGAAGAAGAAGGCACAATCGTCGAATCAGGCTCGTAGGCCAAAGATGGCACACCCACCAAATTAGGCTAGCAGGCCAAGATATTTTCATCAAATTGAACATCTCTTCTAATGATTATATCATGAGAATGTGGCTGAAGAAGTTTATAACCTTTTACATCTTTAGAATATCGAACAAATATGCAATTTTCAATTTTAGGTTGCAATGCTTTATGTTTTTCATCTAGAATGTGAGCCCATGCTTCACAACCAAACACACGAAAATGGCTTACATTTGGTTTAATTTTACTCCATGCTTCTTCCGGTGTTATACCCTGTAAAACTTTAGTGGGTGTGTGATTAACTATGTAATTTTCACAATTTATGGCCTCAGCCCAATATTGAAGACTTAGTCCCTTAGATTGGATCATACAATTAGCCATTTCTTTTAAAGTGCGGTTCTTCCGTTCAGTTACACCATTTTGTTGTGGTGTATATGGAACAATGTGCTGTTGTTTGATTCCTTATTCAGTGAAAAAATTAGTGAACTTGTTGTTAACATATTCTCCTCCATTGTCAGATCTTAACTTAATATTTTGATGACTAGATTGTTTTTCAACAAGGGCCTTGTAGGCGAATAACATGTTAAATACTTCGCTCTTAAGTTTTAGGAAGTAAACCCAAGTGTGTTTGGAGTAGTCATGAATGAAGGTTAAGAAATATTTGAAACCAGAAAAGAAAGCAGATGGAAGAGGGACACACAAGTCACTATGCACAAGCTCCAAGGAAACTGAGAGGCATGTTTGTAAAAACTGTCCTGATGATGTTTTTCGAGTACCCAACCAGGACAAACACCATCCTTGCAAAATACTAATGGAAGACAAGTCACCATATTGTCTTTACATAGTTGTTGCAATGAGCGATAATTTAAGTGACCAAATCGCTCATGCCAAAGTTTGCTCAAATTATCACTATGAGCAACAAAACCTGAAGGAAAAGGTGATGACCCAAAGTTGTTAGATTTGTACATCCTGGTAATCTCATCAACAGTTCAAGTAGCAAGGATATTTTGAAGATTTTTAAAATCCTTGATTACAACTTGGTGAGGTGTAAACGTCACATTTTTACCTTCACCTGAATGAGTAATTTGATAGACTGATAACAAATTGCAAGAAATTTTTGGAACACATAGTACATCACTGAAATTACCATTTTCTACTGGAACTGTTCTAGATCCTACAACACTTAGAGATCTATCATCACCATCAAATATATGTTTGGTGTTACATTCATGCATAGTAGAACATATGGCTTTATCCTTAGCCATATGATAAGATGCTCTAGAATCAATGAGTCATTCAATTGAAGTAGAAGAAGCAGATGTAGTATAAAAGTAACTAGAAGCACAAAGTGCATGTCCATGAGAGGTAGATTTTGAAGACGAGTCTAGGCTGATGTGGTGCTTCTTCATTGCTGCTTTCAAGGCTCCCATCTTCTTAAAACAATTATATTCATCATGATTATCTTTCTCACAAAAATTGCAATGACACTCAATCTTCTTTCCTTTTTGCTTGGATCCTTTGTTATTTTTTAAAGAAGGACCTAACTGAGAGGGTTTGGGACCCTTGTTTTGCTTTTCTCCCATTCTCTGTGCTTTCTTTCTTTTCCTGTAAATCACAAAAAAAATGAAAGACAAAAACAAAAAAAACTTTTTCCACACAATGGGTTTAGATCTTGGTTAGCTTACCCAGAAAGTCTACGTTCTCAAGTTTTCTCGCTCTTTCTAATTTGTTGTGATCACACAAGGTGCACGACAAAGAGCATACGTAGCCGACAAGACAAGAAAAAAAAACTTTCCCTTACTGTTTTTTAATTCGCCGCGATCACGCAAGGTGCACAGCAAAGAGCATACGCAATCAAGGAAGGCAACAGTCAGAGACTAAAATAGAAAATATCTAATAATAAACTGATAAAATATGAGAGATTTAAAAAAAAACAAATCCGTCACTGTAACATTATACCTTCAGATTTTCCAAAATGAGTGTTTCTCGAGCAAACGGAAATGGTTTCCAATGAAACAAAAACTATTTCCCAATGAAAACAACACTCTGAACGCAATAAAATAGCTCCCATGGGACAAAAATGCATAGAAAATCCAGAAAAAAAAACCCTTTCAAACTTTCGGCAACCTCGGTTCAAGATCTTGATCAAAACCAAAAGTGGCTCTTCATAAAAGATCTAATACCATGTTTGGGTACACAGGGTACTCCTAAAAGACCGAACACCTTCAGCAACTACTTGACACAAATTGATCATAGATCAACACATCGATGTTTGTCACGTGGTTAAAACCCTCAAGAGGGAAACAGTCCATGGCCCCAGCCAAATAGCTACTTGGAGCAATTTATTATGCAAAAGAAAGAAAGTTACATATGAGCTTCTCATAATCGATCAACTAGCCAAGGACCCTCTATGCTCTTTAAATAGAGATCATAGACCAATCGAGTGTTAAGCCACGGATCAATGGTAGGTATGATCTAAGAGAAGTTGAACCATCTGATCACTCTATGTCTAGAACATATTGTGACCGTCGGATTAGAATATTTACAAATGCATACTAATGCATACTAAAGAAACACACTTTTACCTAACTAGTGTATTACACAAGTTGATCTTAATTAACTCCTAAGTGTCTAAATATCATAATAGTTTAGTGAAGGAAAAGTTTTGTTTACTAGACTGAAACTTGGCTAAAAAGGGATTTTTCTAGTTTTGAATTGAAATGAAGGAATCTTTCCAGGAGACTGAGGTTTTTCTATTTTAAAGAACCGTAGGTCAGTAAAAACTTGGAAGCTGCTAATTGGTAAAGTAGGTATTGACCATGAAAGACTTTCTTTTTTCTCTTCTGAATGTGAAAAAGGTGGTACTAGGTCAATATTAATTCGTGCACATGATCTAGGAACTAGGAATCAAAATCATTAAAGAATAATTAACAAATACTCATGAATTGGAAATAATCGGGACCAAAATTAGTTTCCTCTCTATATATTTAATAAATAATAAATGGGTTACAATTCCAATGCTGAGCAATGGCTTAACTCCATGAAGAATTTGAATACCTAAGGAGACAATTCGAATTCAGTGAGTGAGTCTAGCTTAACTGACTCTTAACCATTCAATCTCACTCAGTTAACCACTTGACCAAAACCCTAATTGACTCACCAAACCCTAACTGAAGTCGAAGTGCAATAAATGACTGAATCTCAACTGAAGGAGATCAAACACATGTCATAGCAATCCATTCATCAAGTGCTAGTGCTCCATGACTCCAATGAACCCCAATGAGGTTAACTGTACCTGAACTGACCATCAGAAGTTGGTGGAGGCGCCTTGTTGACTCCAATTCATTAAATAATAATAAATAATCATTAAATAATATATTTAATGACTGGAGGTTCCTTAACTAACTGTAACTGACTGGTTGAACCACCAGTTAGCAATTAGGTGCATTAATGTCACATAGATCACTCTTGGAGTGCTCCAGTTAGCCTCCTTGACTGTAGGAGAAGGCTAAGTTAGCCTCCTTGACTGTAGGAAGGTGTGGGTGTGACTGAATGATGGAAATTAATGCTCCACTAATGTCAATTAAACTTAGGATAGTGGTTTAACTAGGCCAATTTGACCGAAAGAGTGTCTGTGATGGTAGATGTCTCCAACACCCCCCCTTAATCTATACTCGGGAAGAGTTAGAAAACATAGATGCATAAAATGCTAGGGCCCTGGAAACTAAGGCCATAGGTCACCCTGTACAATAAAGTAACTTCTTAATATAACCAAGGAAACGGGGAAAACCTCATGGGAAAAATACCCCCCTCAAACTAAGCAGTAAATCAAGAATTGGTTCTTCTATGCAGTAGCATCCTAAGACTGTGCATGTGAACCTCTGAATCCAAAATAAATGAATATGTCCATAGGAATCTTCCACTTTGGAAGAAAAACAATGCACTCAACTGAATCAGAAATATAAACAGCTGCACGGTGAAAACTGGACCCATGTAGAACAACTGAAATCATCTGAAGAGAGAGCAAAGGTTCTTGAGGATTCAAACCATGTGTGGAACACTCAAGAAAATTATATGTTGCAGCCTTGAACCGCAAACCATGAGTGGTAAAATCAGCCCCAATTTTTAGGAGCAAGTGTCCAAGCAGATGCAGAATGTCTTCCTCTTTACTAGTTCTGTGAGGAGATGAGCTTGTGACCAAAGGTAGAGAATCCTGGGACTCTGGAGAGAAAATTCTTGAGATCCATAATATGATATAGATTCTTAAATATCTAATGAATCACAAAATAAAATATCAGCAACCTCATAAGAGGAAACTAACACCAAATCCCCGGCAGCAAAATTGAAGAAGAACTGCGGTACTTGATTTTTCACACCGGAATCGGTGAGAGCAGCTACAAGCATGACTGAAAGCTCTTGGATTTTAAAATATGAACAAAATAATATCAGATAAGAATGTAAATCAGATCTAAATAAGTTCACAACATATCCAAAACTATTAAATGAAATCAAATCCCCAGCAGCAGTTTCGAAGGAGACTTGCGATACTTGTTTCTTCACACCGTTGATGAGAACAGCTACAAGCAGTACTAAAGGTTTATGAACCTGAAATTTTGAACCAAGAAATATCATATCAGATCCAAATAATATCATATCAGATCTAGTAAGGTTCATATCAGATCCAAAATTATGGTCAACCAAGACAGTGGATGCACAGTTACAGTCTTTTTCTTCAAAATTCTGAATTTTGGTGCATGCAATCCTGCAGGAATTTGATGGAAGATATAGATCATGGGGAGAGAATGTGTCACTATTGTAATCTGATATTTATTCCAAAATATCCAATTTTTTACATATTTTCACACCAACAGCAACATTAGAGGGAGAAAAATCAAATTTCTCTTCACTTTCGGAAGCAATTACTGGTAAATTTTGCACAGAATTCAAAGGAAAATCATCGGTGAATGTTTGCATGGAAGTGCAGCAGTATTTTTATTCAATATCAGAGATTCAAATGTCTTCTTCTATTTCAGAAATATGAGAAGATGAGATATCAGAGATCTCATGAACATTCAGAGCATCAGGAGAAGGAGTCACTTCATGGAGAGTTTCTTCAATTCGAATTGAATGTGTAAAAGATTATGCTTCATCTTCATCTTGAAAAACTTCATTAGAGAGAGTAGAGGCTAAGTATTTTGAGTGAAGAACTCTTGTGGTGTTGGCTGTGATCTCCAAAGTACTATTATGATCCTCATTGTGCTTGCCAAAGGTTCTATCCAATATTGTCCATACTTCCTTTGGGTATTCAACAGAACAATATAGGTAGTACAAGCTATCATCAAGGGCCAGACATATTGTTCCAAAAGCTCTATCACCATCATTTAGCCAGTCATTCTCATTCTCATAAGTCTCTCTTCCAATTCCAATAGACACCACATAAATACCTCGTCTCTTCAAAGATGCAATCATCTTCAACTTCCATTCCGAATAGCTTGTGAATGGGGTGAGAAGAGGGATTGATGAGTCCATTCAAAGTTGTACCTGTTAATACCTGCAAATCAAAACAAAAGGGGCACCATAAGTTCGGACAAGCAAGCTTGATCAACAAGTTCTTTACTTGGGGTATTAAGTGGTAAGCCTTGGCTTCTAGTGCAGTACTGGATTTTTGAGCTATTGCTCAAATTTCATGGAGAAATCTGTCAAAAATATTGTCTTTGAGAGATTGTTCTTCATCCCATTGTAAGCTCTGATACCATATTAATTCTTGCACATGATCTAGGAACTAGGAATCAAAATCATCAAAGAATAATTAACAAATAATCATGAATTGGAAATAATCGGAACCAGAATTGGTTTCCTCTCTGTATATTTAATAAACAATAAATGGGTTACAATTCCAATGTTGAGCAATGGCTTAACTCCATGAAGAATTCGAATACCTAAGGAGACAATTCAAATTCAGTGAGTGAGTCTCACTTAACTAACTCTAAACCATTCAATCTCACTCAGTTAACCACTTGACCAAAACCCTAATTGACTCACCAAACCCTAACTGAAGTCGGAGTGCAATAAATGACTGAATCTCAACTGAAGGAGATCAAACACATGTCATAGCAATCCAATAATCAAGTTCTAGTGCTCCATGAATACAATGAACTCCGATGAGGTTAACTGCAGCTGAACTGTTGACTCCAGTTCATTAAATAATAAAAAATAATCATTAAATAATATATTTAATGACTGGAGGCACCTTAAATGACTGTAACTGACTGGTTGAACCACCAGTTAGCAATTAGGTGCATTAATGTCACACAGATCACTCCCAAAGTGCTCCAGTTAGCCTCCTTGACTATAGGAGAAGGCTAAGTTAGCCTCCTTGACTGTAGGAAGGTGTGGGTGTGACTGGATGATGGCAATTAATGCTCCACTGATGTCAATTAAACTTAGGATAGTGGTTTAACTAGGCCAATTTGACCGAAAGAGTGTGTATGATGGTAGATGTCTCCAACAGTCAAAAAATTAGAAGTATATAAAGAAGGAGAAGACTGTGATCTATGAATTTTTGTAACTTCCTTCCAAATATTTTTTGGATCAAGAATACCTGGAAGCAAAGGTGAAGTAGGTTTTCTCTTGGTTCCAATTCTTTTGGTAGCCACTATGAACACTTCTTGGTGAAATAGTAGTGTAAAAGATTTGATGATTTTTCTCACCCTTCAAAATCAGTTGAAAGATGAAAACCCAGGGAAGATATACCTTCAGTTTCATCTTCGTCAATGGTGCCAAATATGTTAGTGCTAGAAATTGTTCCTAGACTACCACAAGAACAAGCTAACAAAATTTCAAACCGAAATAGAATAAAATTGGTTTTTAGGGTTTCGGTTATAGTTTTGGATTAAAACTTCATCAACAAGGAAGTAATAAACATTCACATACTAAGACAGAATTGAATCATGCACAATTTAGATAAACTGGGGATCAAACATATTCCAATAAGCCATAAACATTACACATGAAATACTAATTCCACTCATAGGATACAAGCATTTACATGAATAAAACCCTTAAACAAGAAATGAAATTGTAGACTGAGCAATCAACCATATCATAAATGAAACAACATGACATGTAAAAAAGGCTTATCAGTTTATATATAATCAATAATAGTCATCCAATTACATAAGAGTTATAAGTGTTAGCTTGAGATATCAAAGCTCCAAAATCCTCTCCTTGAGTGAAAATTAGAACCCTACTATCCTCTAAGTTCCTACTTTTATCCTTCTTTCACAAAAAATAGTTACATAACTAACCAAATAGCCTTAGGTTAAGCTTCAAAACTACTACTAAGATAATTTTCTTTCAAAATAAACTATTATTACAAAAAATAAACCACATGACACCTGTCAGTAGTAATCTTTATAGGTTTTTGGTTTCCTTAGCCAGTAATGCAATCCCTTCTAGGGCATGTGACTATCTTCTAGTTCTGTTCTGCTCAGCTTCCAAGTCTTTAATCCTCTTTGACAGTCTCTCATTCTGTTGGGTCAAATATTTATTTGTTTCATTCATTTCCCCAACTTGGCTTTGAGTATGCTTCTTTCTCCTTAGAGATTATTTTTAAATAGAAATTAACTCCAGGTAATGGGTATTTATGTCATCTAGATCCTCCCTTAACCTTCCGTTAGGCATGACTAAACCCTTCTTTGTTTCACTTAGAAAACTGATTTGATACTTGCACTACTTCACTATTTTTTGTAGATTCTCAATTTCAAAATCTATGCATAGTCCCTCTTTTGATGTAGAGGTCTTGTATGATAAACATGGAATGTTCATTTTTTTGAAAATCAAATCCTCATTTTCCCCGTCTTTATATTCCTCTTCTACAAAAACTTCCAGATCCCTATCTATTTCAGTACTGCAAAATTTTGGTTGCTCTGTAACCTTTTCCTTTTCTGGTCATGACTTTAGAGTCACTGGATGTTCCTTCTTACTCTTAACTTGCTTAGAATCCAGACCTTTTTCATCTTCCAAGTCTTCTTGAGATGAAGAGTCTTCAATTACAGTAACTTTCTCTTTAGCAAAATTTGGATTTAAAATCTTTTCCATATTAAGCCTTAATTTGTTTTTGGCTCTTGTTTTAGGTCTCCATCTCATTTATGCTCCTCCTAGCATTACAAATTATTTTACTTGATAATTAACAGCTGAGAGTTGTACCAACTCACATTTTAATCCTGCTGCAACTAACTCTTCTTTACACTTTTCATTTGAACTCTGTGGATTATCATCTTTCAACTTATCTGTAACCAGAAACTCCGTCATATCTTCTTGTATATCTATGATACTTTTACTCTGTTCTAAATAATTATTTCCCTCTTCTTGCTTTGTATCAACTCTATGGATTTAATCTATATTATTTGAAAATTTCTCTTGATTTGCATTCAGTGATTCTCTGCTCTCTTCATACACATAGTCTTCAAATTTCTGAACTGAATCTTGTTGTTGAATACTATCTTTCACCAACTCCTCAACTATTTATCTCTTTAGCCTCTTTACAAGCCAATGTTGTTTGTTAATTTGCCTCTTCTTGGGCTGACGTTCTTATTGAGTATGAATACCTGACCAAAACACAAAGTGTTCCTAGGCTCTACCCTTTTTCTAAAGAACCATGTTAAGAATCAATTTTATAAGTCCATGATAAAAGATAGACAACTAACCTCTCTCCACTTGGGATTGAATTTATATCACTATACACCCTTGCCCCAGTTTGGGGTTTTAAACTCTTGAAATAAGAAATATTTTGAGTTAAAAGTAAAGAGTATTTTCTTAAAGCAAAATTCTCCTTCACTTTCTATACCTGTGGCTTCTTCAATTAACTCTCTGGTGAGTTCAAATTTGACGGTGTCAAATGAAACATTGTTCTTATCAAAACCCTGTGCAAATTTGTATGAAAACTCTAGGTTAAAACCATTAATTCTTTGGAAAAAATCAAACCAACCGTCCCTTTGAAAAATCACTGCACAATCAAGGAAATTTTCTGCCCAACTTGTATCCATGGGTTCAACTCTATTTGTTTTACAGTTATTCTTCATCTCTGTTTTGCAACCCTAACTTACAAATTTATTTTATAACAATCCAAAAATATTTCAAAAATTCTTCTCTGTAACAATGGAACTGGCAGCCTAGTAAATTTGTGACAAAAAGATTCATAATTTTTTCAATTTTCCCTACAAAACCAACACACTATCAATGTAAGCTAGAATTATGTTAATAATTTTTCTACCTGGTTGCACGTCTTTCATGATGATGAACAAAGTTGTTGAATAGGTGCCATCATGTCTTCATATGTATCAAGAAACTTCCACAGATTTCTATTCAACAGCCATGAATACCCATCGGCTCCTTCAATAATTTTATCAAATTAAAAATTGACATGTGACACCACGATCCTAAATAATCCTTGTTTCTTCTTTCTCATATGTCGTAATCATTACTGGGTTCTAAACATATATCATCCCATCCTCACAGGTGTTGAACAGCCTCCTTTGCTTTCAAATACACAACATCACCATTATTTTCCCTAATTTCAAAGATATGAGATTTGTGTGGCACTTCCCTTCTTTGATCTTCATTCCTGTGCTACAAGAATCCTCTTTTCCATATTTTTAACCAATGCATTAAAAAAGGGGTTAGTCATAAGTCATAATACTTGAAATAAACTTTTATTATAATTTTTTGAAATCTTAAAGATATACATATCAACTAAGAATCCCGAAAGACAAACCTTAAAACTAAAATAATGAAATAATTCAACTATTAAAAGCATTAAATCCAACAAAAAATACTGATTGTTGAAAACCAATGGTTGAAAATTATGACAAAAAGATCAGATAAACTAAGAACAAGATCTAGTTATAACATTCACCATTGGCGTCACTCATACTTGTTGTTGGAAATATTTATGTATGTGTTCTATCAACAATGCAAAAGCATATCCAACCTAAGGTTTTGGAAATCTAGGAGATGAAAGTAAGTTAAAAATTCCATTGTGATAGTCCCGAATGTGGTATGCACGATAGTTAGTAAATTGACATACCATTTAGTTGTACCTATGAGAGTTATTTGAAATAGTATAATGTGTATTTTGTTGAAAAATATGCCATTGGATGAGCAATAGATGTAAAAATGACATTATATGGTTGGCTAGATCATTCTCTTGTTTACCTCCAATATTTTGAATGTCTAAGTGTCACGAACCCAATGACCTCACATAGCCAAAAGTGTTATGTAACATCGATAATATTATCCCATTTCAGTTTTACTAGTTTAATTGAGTTTTACAATGGAACTATAAATGCATTTGGGAACCATAACCAATCTAACAATACGTGAGTACATTTCAAGAAAATTATTCATTAATGAAACCACACAAATGATGGTAATTCCATGCAATCAAATAATCATACATCAGTAATTATACTATGAATATTTCAAAGATAAATGAAACACATTTTATACATGAGATATGCTGATGTAATTGTAACTTCGGAATGTATTCACTTGTATTTCCTATCTATTGTAACCCGATGTTTATTCCGGGATGTTTTCATGTCATGTCATGCCTTGATGTTCCAATTGGGAGAATCAATCATGTAAACAAGTCATGTCAAGTCATTGTGGGTAACCCTCCTATTGTCTAAGGGTTAAATTCCCCGGAGTTCTGGGGCACTAGGGTTATTAGACTCTCCTACTAGAGGTCGGCCCTAGTAGGGTTTTAGTCATGTCACGATTAGTATAAATAGATATTTGGACTCTCTATTTAGCACACATCACATACACACTCAAGTGTAGTGCATAGTTGAGGAAGGAGAAGACACTAGGGCTAGAGAAGAAGAAGGTTACTACTGTCGGGAGTGCATCTTACTATTTTGGGGTTTTACCTTTTTTGTTGATTCTATCTCTAAGGAATTTGTGGGGTTTTCTACATTTATGGTTTCCTGGAGGAAAAACACTGTGTTCATTGTCTCTTGTGTTTGATTGCTATGCTTGTTGTTCTCTCAGTTAAATATCCATATAGTGCTAGCTTAAATGTTGAAAAACTAACATGGTATCAGAGCTAACCTGAGAAGAAGACACTGTGCAACTGCAAGAACTATGGATTCCTACTTTATGGATCTCTCTCCACAGAGTTTCAGCAAAAGTAAGCTGGAATAACTCTCCTCCTTAGGGTGCATCTTTCTGTCGAAGCAAAATCCAATTCTGAGGTTTTTCAGTTTTGGTCCCGACACTGCTACCGGAAATTAGGGATTTTCACAGAAGAGGAAATTTTTAGTGAGCCCATGCCTAGATTTATCTACTCCCCAAAATCAAAGTTATAGATAAATTTCAAAACATTTGGGTGGACAGAACTCCAAAAAAGCAAAATCGTAATTTGCTCCTAAACCAGCTTTGCAGGATTTCAGCTCAAAATTGAGATTTGACATCTTGACCTGGTAAGATATAAAATATTTTGTATTTGCATTTGCGATTCTCAGTTAAGATGTCTCATCATACCAAGCTTGATGAAAAGCTTGAGGAGCTAATAACTTCTGATATTGGAAGTAGAGGATCTCCTTGGTCCTTGAAGAAAATGAGTTAGACTCCTACATCCATGAGGAGGTTCCAGTGCTAGAGGGAGATAAGGCTAATGACTTGCATAAGAAGAAGTTGGTTATGGCAAAGAGGATCATTGCTGATTCTATCAAGGATCACCTTATCTCTCAGGTGTCCTCTCTCAAGACACCTAAAGCTATGTTTGATGCCCTAACCAAATTGTTTGAAGGGAAGAACATAAACCGGAAGACGACTCTGAGAAACCAACTGAAGAATGTGAAGATTCAGAATGAAGAAGCAATCGAGTCTTAATTCACAAGAGTCTCTTAGATCAAGGAAAAACTAGAACCAGTAGATGAAGAAGTGGAAAATGTAGAGATTGTGATGACTACCTTGAATGGCCTTCCTAGGTCATCCGATTCTTTCATCCAAGGAATCTGTGATAGAAAGAAGTTAGTCAAGTTCAGCAAACTATCGAACAAGTTTTCTCAAGAAGAAGCACAGATAGTAGCTCAAGAATAAAAGATGGGAAGTGAATATCAAGCTCTCACGGTACACTCCAAGTCAACCAAAAGAAGATCTCGTCACCCTAGAGGTAAGCACTATCACAAAGATAACACTAGAAAAGATTTGTCTAGAGTCAAATGTTATACATGTGATGAAGCAGGATATTATGCAAAGAATTGTCCTAAGAAACCAAAGCTATCAAAGAGGAGCAGCAAAATAAGACATCATGCTCATGATGCAGAGGATGATGAACCATCCAAGAAGAGAACCAGATATGAAAGTGAAGATTCTTCAAGCGTGGATGAATATGTTTTGATTTCCGCTCTCATAGGTAACATTACTCATGGAAGTGATGATTGGCTTATAGATGGTGGGGCCTCCAAACATATGACAGGATTCAAGGAATCTTTTGTGAGACTATCAGAACATGAATCACCTCACAAGGTGAAGCTAGGAGATGACTACCAATATCCAATAAAAGGTAGTTGTGAATCTTCCTATAAGCTAGACTCTAGAAAGTCTCTAACAATGAAAGAAGTATTGTTTGTGCCAGGACTCAAGAAGAACCTCCTCTCCATATCGGCATTAGATGCAAAAGGAATGAGGGTTGCATTCATACATGGTAAAGTTATCATGTGGCCAAAAGGAAAGACTATCGATAATGCAGTGGTGATTGGAGAATAAGAAGGAGGATTGTACAAATTGAAGGGCCATCTTGTTGGAGACATTTACCATCATACACACTCTTTTGGTCAAATTGGCCTAGTTAAACCACTATCCTAACTATAATTGACATTAATTGACATCAGTGGAGCATTAATTTCCATCATCCAGTCACACCCATGCCTACCTATAGTCAAGGAGGCTAACTTAGCCTTATCCTATAGTCAAGGAGGATAACTGGAGCACTCCAGGGGTGATTTGAGTGACATTAATGCACCTAATTGCTAACTGGTGGTTACAATCAGTTCAATTAGTCAGTTAAGGTGCCTCCTATCATTAAATATATTATTTAATTATTATTTAAAGATTATTTATTATTATTTAATGATCTGTAGTCAACTAGGTGCCTCCACCAACTTCTGATCGTCAGTTCAGCTTCAGTTAACCTCATCAGGGTTCATTGAAGTCATGGAGCACTAGCACTTGATGGTTGGCTTGCTATGACATGTGTTTGATCTCCTTCAGTTGAGATTCAGTCATTTATTGCACTCTGACTTTAGTTAGGGTTTTGGTCAAGTTGTTAACTTAGTGTGAACCAATGGTTAAGAGTTAGTTATGCTAGAATCACTCACTAAATTCGAATTATCTCATTAGGTATTCAAATTATTCATGGAGTTAAGCTATTGCTTAACATTGGTATTGTAACCATTCATTGTTTATTAAATATACAGAGAGGAAACCAATTCTGGTTCCGATTAACACCATTTCATGAGTATTTGTTGATTATTCTTTCATGAGATTGATTCTTAGTTCCTAGATCATGTGCAAGAATTAATATGGTATGAGCGCATACGGCATGACAAAGATCTGTCTCTCAAAAACAAGCTTTTTGATAGATTTATCCATGAAAAGTGAGCAATAGCTCAAAATTCCAGCACTGCACCAGAAGCCAAGGCTTACCACTCAATATCCCAAGTAAATAACTTGTTGATCAAGCTTGCTTGATTGACTATGCTGGGTGTTATGAAAGCCTAGAATGTGCAGGCTATCTGACCTTATTTTTCCCTTTCTGTTTTTATTTTCAGGTTTCTACAGGTGAAGCATTTGCTACAACATATATAGATGGCATCCTCAGTACCTCTCTTGAATCCATACAATTTCCACGCATGGAAAAATAAAATGGAGCTTCCATTGCACTCCAAAGGACTCCATAGAGTTGCCATGGAAACTGAAGTTGAGCCTAGATCTGCTATAGAAAAATCAAGATTCTTTAACAAGAAGGATGAAGCCTTCGATTTCTTGTGCCTCTCTATTTCCAAAGACCTTCTCTTCCATCTTATGGATCTGAAGACACCGAAAGAAATATGGGACAAATTGGAATCTCTATAGGGAAATCATGATGACTTGATATTTTACCAACTCGAAAATGATCTCATGTCTCTCCAACCTTCCAATTTCGAGACTCTGAATGATTTCTTTACAAAGTTCAAGCATACTATTTTCCTCTTGAAGCAATGCAAAGTAGAGAAGGAGGATGATCAGCTCATCCTAGCCATCCTCTCCAAAATCAGGCTTGATTATTCAATTTTTTTTTCTACATACTGTGCGGAGAAGCTCACAACCCCCGGATGGAAGATGCCTACACTCAATGCCTTCATTGAGTCCCTAGCTAATTAACATGACAAGATTGTCTAGATGGGGATCATCCGATATTCCCATGATCAATCCCTCCATGTCTTGGGGCCCAAATATCTGAAGGGTAAAGGAAAGCAGCAAAAAAATCAGAAAACTAAATTTGATGCTCCCAAGCCTAGAGTTGAAAATCAGCAGCATGATGAATCTTCGGACTCAAGGAATAACAAAGGAAAAGGGCACAATGGGAAAGAAAAAGTCAGTTGTTCTTACTGCGGGAAGGGTTTTCACCCTTAACATGCCTACATGAAGAAAAATCCTGATGAAGCAAGCTCTCTCTTTGAGAGGAATCACATCAATATTCAAGAGAGCTTTCAGAGGAGAGATCACCAACATCGGGATCCACGGCATGAAAAAGGTCATGCCCTCATGGAAAGCACTTCGAAGTCCAAAGCACTGCTGATTGATAGTGGATATTCAAATCACATGATGGCTGAAAAAGACTCCTTTTCATCCTTGGAGACCAAAAAATCCATCCCCATCCACATGGGAGATGACTCCACCATCAATTCCGAAGGGCCAGGTACTGTAGATCTAGAAAATGGTTTTTTATCTAATGTTTTGTATGTACCATTTCTAGCAGCAAATATCCTTGGTTTCTATCAAATGACACATACAAGAATGCCTAAGAGAGTCTCTTTTATCCCAAATGATGTTGAGATAACAGAAATTGCATCCGGGAAACTCATTGCAAAAGGCCTTGCAAATCATCATGCAAAATCCTATGAGTTCTCTCTCTTTGTTGCGGATGCAAATCCCACCAATCTGCTAACTCATGGAAATGAGGTTAGTAGGCTGAGGCATGAAAGTTTTGGCCAGCTTAATTTCAAATATTTGCAGCAATTACAAAAAAAATCCATGGTTGAAGGCCTCCTAGTAATCAATGCAACCACGGGAGTCTGCAAGGGCTATGTGATTGGAAAACACCCTGAGAACAAGTTCGATCGGGGGAAGGCAAACCGAACTACAAGCATATTGGGGATGATACATTCTAATATCATTGGTCCAATTTCTGTCACATTCATGAATGGATAAAGGTACCTCCTTCCTTTTATTGATGATTTTTCAAGGTATACATGGGTTTTCTTTCTAAAAAAGAAATCAGAAGTATGTGAAAAATTTTCTGAATTGAAGGCCTTGATTGAAAATACCTCTGGGCTTAAGATCAAGATCTTGAGATTTGATAATGGAGGGGAGTATTTCAGTAATTAGTTTCTGTACATTTTCTCCCAAAGTGGTATTCAGGTCCAACATTCAATTCCCTACACTCCCCAGTAGAACGCAGTAGCAGAGTGGAAGAACCGGTCTCTCAAAGAGATGACCACCTGTATGTTGGAGTCAAAGAAGCTTGGTGTAAATTTGTGGGATGAAGCGATGAATGATGTAGAATACATTCAGAATAGGAATCCACATTCATTAGTGAAATGAAATACTCCTTTCGAAGCATACTTCGGACACAAGCCAGATGTGTCGAACCTACGGGTGTTTGGGTCCACTGCATGGTCCCGAATTCCGCTTGATAAAAGAAGGGATTTGCAACCACAAAGCATAGAATGTTTGTTTATTGGGTATCCCAATGAATCTAAAGTATTCAAGATATTGGATATCAATACCAAACATATCATCATCAAGAGAAGTGTCAAGTTCAATGAGCCTCTTCAGGAGGTGGAACTAGTGAAGGAGAAAACTGCTGAATTTCCTTCCTATTCCACTGAATATTTGGATGATGAAATTGGGGGTGATGACCCCGATTTGGATCCCCTAATTTATGATGTCAGTGTGCAGCAATATTTATATACTAAATCAGAACCTGAAGTGCAAAATCATCTTCCTACATGATCCCAACAGACACTCTCCTCTGCATGAAACAACATTGGAAATCCAGATGATTCAAGGAGAGCCCAGTCTGATTTCCAAAGAGCAGGTATTGTGCTCTCTTTTTATGATAATTTGCTGTCCAAAACTTGCTATTTGATGATTATTTCAAATCCAAAATCCTACTAGCATGCTTGGAATGATCCTATATGGCAATTTGCCATGGATGAAGAGATGAATTCTCTTCAGAAAAACACTACTTGGGAGCTAGTTTCTCTTCCTCCGAGAAGGAAATTGGTTCAATGCAAGTGGGTGTTTCAGAAAAAGGTTGCTGCTGATGGAAGCACCTACCAATATAAGGCAAGGATGGTATCAAAAGGTTTCTCTCAGGTCCAAGGAGTGGACTACCATGAGACCTTTGCACCGGTTGCAAAAATGGACTCCATCCGCCTTGTTTTGGATATTTCCGCATCCAAGCACTGGGAGGTGCATCACATGGATGTTAAGTCATCCTTTATGCATGGAGATATTCATGAAGAGATATACATGAAGGATCCTGAGAGATACGTCACTGATCCATCTTTGGTTTGCAAGCTAAAGAAGTCATTATACGGGTTAAAACAGGCCCCAAGAGAGTGGTATTCCAAGATGGATGCCTTTCTTCTCTCGCAAAACTTTCAGAGATGTAGATCATATCCAAATGTGTATTGAAAACAGCATGATGGTTGTATAATTATATTTGTTTTATATTTTGATGAATTACTGATCATAAGTAGCACAATTGCCTCCATTTTAGCCATCAAAGCTGCTCTCCACAATGCCTTTGAAATGAGTGATTTGGGGCTTCTAAAACAATTTTTGGGGCTCAAAATCGAGCAAAATTCTGATGGGATTATGGTCACTCAGTCCAAATAAATTTCAGACCTGTCAGTCAAGTTTAACATGGCTGAATGTAGGCTTGCACCATTCCCTTTCCTTTCAGGGATCATCCTTGAAGAAGGAAAACACACACCTCCCATGGACTGCACTATCTATTGATAGTTGATTGGTAGATTGTTGTACTTGACGCATTCTAGGCCTGATATTTGTTATGCCATGAATTATGTATCAAGATACATGTATCATCCTCATGATATTCATTGAAAGGCAGCCAAGAGGATCCTCCAGTACATTTAGGGAACCAGGACCTATGGCATTCACTATGCTACAGACTCCGAGCTAGAGTTGGTTGGATACATAGATTACAATTGGGAGGGTGATTCTATTGATCAAAATTCAACTTCCAGATATGTATTCATGTTTGGTGGTGGCCCTATTTTCTGTTCAAGTAAAAATCAGGCTGCCATAGCACTATCTTTAGCAGAGGCCGAGTATCAAGGAGCGGTGAATGCTTGCATCCAAATAGTTTGGTTGCAAGGCATTCTTTCAGAGTTTGATCTAGGTAGTACTTTGTCCATTTTCCTCTTTTGTGACAACCATATTTCTATTAAGATATCCATGGATCCAATTACCAGGCAAAGGACCAAGCATGTAGAGATTCACATGCACTACATCAGGGAGCTAGTGCACGACAGGACAATCATTTTGCAATACTTCTCGACTAACGAGCAGATTGCAGACATCTTCACCAAGAGCTTCTCATAAAAGAAGTTCAATTACCTCCATTCACTATTGGGGGTGAGTTCACTAGGGTGATCTAGACTACTTTCAGTGTTCAGCTTGAGGAGGGGTTTTTCCTACTGGGTTTTCCCTCTTTTCCTCACTTAGTTTGTTTTGAGCATTGTTTCAATTTCAGCATTGTATAGGGTGACCTATCGCCTTAGTTTTTGGGGCCCTAGCATTTTATGCATCTATGTTTTCTAAAATATTCTTGAGTATAGCTTAATGGGGGGTGTTCGAGACATTTACCATCATACACACTCTTGTGGTCAAATTGGCCTAGTTAAACCACTATCCTAAGTATAATTGACATTGATTGACATCAATGGAGCATTAATTGCCATCATCCAGTCACACCCATGCCTACTTATAGTCAAGGAGGCTAACTTAGCCTTCTCCTATAGTTAAGGAGGCTAACTAGAGCACTCCGGGGGTGATCTGAGTGACATTAATGCACTTAATTGCTAACTGGTGGTTACAATCAGTTCAACCAGTCAGTTAAGGCACCTCATGTCATTAAATATATTATTTAATGATTATTTATTATTATTTAATGATCTGGAGTCAACAAGGTGCATCCACCAACTTCTAATGGTCAGTTCAGCTTCAGTTAACCTCATCGGGGTTCATTGAAGTCATGGAGCACTAGAACTTGATGGTTTTATTGCTATGACATGTGTTTGATCTCCTTCAGTTGAGATTCAGTCATTTATTGCACTCCAACTTCAGTTAGGGTTTGGTGAGTCAATTAGGGTTTTGTTCAAGTGGTTAACTGGGTGTGAACCAATGGTTGAGAGTTAGTTAAGCTAGACTCACTCACTGAATTCGAATTGTCTCCTTAGGTATTTGAATTATTCATGGAGTTTAGTTATTGCTTGACATTGGTATTGTAACCATTCATTGTTTATTAAATATACAGAGAGGAAACCAATTCTGGTTCCAATTAACACCATTTCATGAGTATTTGTTGATTATTCTTTCATGAGATTGATTCTTAGTTCCTAGATCATGTGCAAGAATTAATATGGTATGAGAGCATACGGCATGACAAAGATCTGTCTCTCAAAAACAAGCTTTTTGATAGATTTATCCATGAAAAGTGAGCAATAGCTCAAAATTCCAGCACTGCACCAGAAGCCAAGGCTTACCACTCAATATCCCAAGTAAATAACTTGTTGATCAAGCTTGCTTGATTGACTATGCTGGGTGTTATGAAAGCCTAGAATGTGCAGGCTATCTGACCTTATTTTTCCCTTTCTGTTTTTATTTTCAGGTTTCTACAGGTGAAGCATTTGCTACAACATATATAGATGGCATCCTCAGTACCTCTCTTGAATCCATACAATTTCCACACATGGAAAAATAAAATGGAGCTTCCATTGCACTCCAAAGGACTCCATAGAGTTGCCATGGAAACTGAAGTTGAGCCTAGATCTGCTATAGAAAAATCAAGATTCTTTAACAAGAAGGATGAATCCTTCGATTTCTTGTGCCTCTCTATTTCCGAAGACCTTCTCTTCCATCTTACGGATCTGAAGACATCGAAATAAATATGGGACAAATTGGAATCTCTATAGGGAAAGCATGATGACTTGATATTTTACCAACTCGAAAATTATCTCATGTCTCTCCAACCTTCCAATTTCGAGACTCTGAATGATTTCTTTACAAAGTTCAAGCATACTATTTTCCTCTTGAAGCAATGCAAAGTAGAGAAGGAGGATGATCAGCTCATCCTAGCCATCCTCTCCAAAATCAGGCTTGATTATTCAATTTTTTTTTCTACATACTGTGCGGAGAAGCTCACAACCCCTGGATGGAAGATGCCTACACTCAATGCCTTCATTGAGTCCCTAGCTAATTAACATGACAAGATTGTCTAGATGGGGATCATCCGATATTCCCATGATCAATCCCTCCATGTCTTGGGGCCCAAATATCTAAAGGGTAAAGGAAAGCAGCAAAAAAATCAGAAAACTAAATTTGATGCTCCCAAGCCTAGAGTTGAAAATCAGCAGCATGATGAATCTTCCGACTCAAGGAATAACAAAGGAAAAGGGCACAATGGGAAAGAAAAAGTCAGTTGTTCTTACTGCGGGAAGGTTTTTCACCCTTAACATGCCTACATGAAGAAAAATCCTGATGAAGCAAGCTCTCTCTTTGAGAGGAATCACATCAATATTCAAGAGAGCTTTCAGAGGAGAGATCACCAACATCGGGATCCACAGCATGAAAAAGGTCATGCCCTCATGGAAAGCACTTCGAAGTCCAAAGCACTGCTGATTGATAGTGGATATTCAAATCACATGATGGCTGAAAAAGACTCCTTTTCATCCTTGGAGACCAGAAAATCCATCCCCATCCACATGGGAGATGACTCCACCATCAATTCCGAAGGGCAAGGTACTGTAGATCTAGAAAATGGTTTTTTATCTAATGTTTTGTATGTACCGTTTCTAGCAGAAAATATCCTTGGTTTCTATCAAATGACACATACAAGAATGCCTAAGAGAGTCTCTTTTATCCCAAATGATGTTGAGATAACAGAAATTGCATCCGGGAAACTCATTGCAAAAGGCCTTGCAAATCATCATGCAAAATCCTATGAGTTCTCTCTCTTTGTTGCGGATGCAAATCCCACCAATCTACTAACTCATGGAAATGAGGTTAGTAGGCTGAGGCATGAAAGTTTTGGACAGCTTAATTTCAAATATTTGCAGCAATTACAAAAAAAATCCATGGTTGAAGGCCTCCTAGTAATCAATGCAACCACGGGAGTCTGCAAGGGCTATGTGATTGGAAAACACCCTGAGAACAAGTTTGATCGGGGGAAGGCAAACCGAACTACAAGCATATTGGGGATGATACATTCTAATATCATTGGTCCAATTTCTGTCACATTCATGAATGGATAAAGGTACCTCCTTCCTTTTATTGATGATTTTTCAAGGTATACATGGGTTTTCTTTCTAAAAAAGAAATCAGAAGTATGTGAAAAATTTTCTGAATTGAAGGCCTTGATTGAAAATACCTCTGGGCTTAAGATCAAGATCTTGAGATTTGATAATGGAGGGGAGTATTTCAGTAATTAGTTTCTATACATTTTCTCCCAAATTGGTATTCAGGTCCAACATTCAATTCCCTACACTCCCCAGTAGAACGCAGTAGCAGAGTGGAAGAACCGGTCTCTCAAAGAGATGACCACCTGTATGTTGGAGTCAAAGAAGCTTGGTGCAAATTTGTGGGATGAAGCGATCAATGATGTAGAATACATTCAGAATAGTAATCCACATTCATTATAGAAAGGAAATACTCCTTTCGAAGCATACTTCGGACACAAGCCAGATGTGTCGAACCTACGGGTGTTTGGGTCCACTGCATGGTCCCGAATTCCGCTTGATAAAAGAAGGGATTTGCAACCACAAAGCATAGAATGTTTGTTTATTGGGTATCCCAATGAATCTAAAGTATTCAAGCTATTGGATATCAATACCAAATAGATCATCATCAAGAGAAGTGTCAAGTTCAATGAGCCTCTTCAGGAGGTGGAACTAGTGAAGGAGAAAACTGCTGAATTTCCTTCCTATTCCACTAAATATTTGGATGATGAAATTGGGGGTGATGACCCTGATTTGGATCCCCTAATTTATGATGTCAGTGTGCAGAAATATTTATATACTAAATCAGAACCTGAAGTGCAAAATCATCTTCCTACATGGTCCCAACAGACACTCTCCTCTGCATGAAACAACATTGGAAATCCAGATGATTCAAGGAGAGCCCAGTCTGATTTCCAAAGAGCAGGTATTGTGCTCTCTTTTTATGATAATTTTCTGTCCAAAACTTGCTATTTGATGATTATTTCAAATCCAAAATCCTACTAGCATGCTTGGAATGATCCTATATGGCAAGTTTCCATGGATGAAGAGATAAATTCTCTTCAGAAAAACACTACTTGGGAGCTAGTTTGTCTTCCTCCGAGAAGGAAATTGGTTCAATGCAAGTGGGTGTTTCAGAAAAAGGTTGCTGCTGATGGAAGCACCTACCAATATAAGGCAAGGATGGTATCAAAAGGTTTCTCTCAGGTCCAAGTAGTGGACTACCATGAGACCTTTGCACCGGTTGCAAAAATGGACTCCACCCGCCTTGTTTTGGATATTTCCGCATCCAAGCACTGGGAGGTGCATCACATGGATGTTAAGTCAGACTTTATGCATGGAGATATTCATGAAGAGATATACATGAAGGATCCTGAGAGATACGTCACTGATCCATCTTTGGTTTGCAAGCTAAAGAAGTCATTATACGGGTTAAAACAGGCCCCAAGAGAGTGGTATTCCAAGATGGATTCCTTTCTTCTCTCGCAAAACTTTCAGAGATGTAGATCAGATCCAAATGTGTATTGACAACAGCATGATGGTTGTATAATTATATTTGTTTTATATTTTGATGAATTACTGATCATAAGTAGCACAATTGCCTCCATTTTAGCCATCAAAGCTGCTCTCCACAATGCCTTTGAAATGAGTGATTTGGGGCTTCTAAAACAATTTTTGGGGCTCAAAATCGAGCAAAATTCTGATGGGATTATGGTCACTCAGTCCAAATAAATTTCAGACCTTTCAGTCAAGTTTAACATGGCTGAATGTAGGCCTGCACCATTCCCTTTCCTTTCAGGGATCATCCTTGAAGAAGGAAAACACACACCTCCCATGGACTGCACTATCTATTGATAGCTGATTGGTAGATTGTTGTACTTGACGCATTCTAGGCCTGATATTTGTTATTCCATGAATTATGTATCAAGATACATGCAGCATCCTCATGATATTCATTGAAATGCAGCCAAGAGGATCCTCCAGTACATTTAGGGAACCAGGACCTATGGCATTCACTATGCTGCAGACTCCGAGCTAGAGTTGGTTGGATACATAGATTCCGATTGGGAGGGTGATTCTATTGATCAAAATTCAACTTCCAGATATGTATTCATGTTTGGTTGTGGCCCTATTTTTTGTTCAAGTAAAAAGCAGGCTGCCATAGCACTATCTTTAGCAGAGGCCGAGTATCAAGGAGCGGTGAATGCTTGCATCCAAATAGTTTGGTTGCAAGGCATTCTTTCAGAGTTTGATCTAGGTAGTACTTTTTCCATTTTCCTCTTTTGTGACAACCATATTTCTATTAAGATATCCATGGATCCAATTACCAGGCAAAGGACCAAGCATGTAGAGATTCACATGCGCTACATCAGGGAGCTAGTGCACGACAGGACAATCATTTTGCAATACTTCTCGACTAACGAGCAGATTGCAGACATCTTCACCAAGAGCTTCTCAGAAAAGAAGTTCAATTACCTCCATTCACTATTGGGGGTGAGTTCACTAGGGTGATCTAGACTACTTTCAGTGTTCAGCTTGAGGAGGGGTTTTTCCCA
>LPNX010662629.1:39491-195668 GCA_001517045.1 Pseudotsuga menziesii | reverse complement strand
CACACCCATGCCTACTTATAGTCAAGGAGGCTAACTTAGCCTTCTCCTATAGTTAAGGAGGCTAACTAGAGCACTCCGGGGGTGATCTGAGTGACATTAATGCACCTAATTGCTAACTGGTGGTTACAATCAGTTCAACCAGTCAGTTAAGGCACCTCATGTCATTAAATATATTATTTAATGATTATTTATTATTATTTAATGATCTGGAGTCAACAAGGTGCCTCCACCAACTTCTAATGGTAAGTTCAGCTTCAGTTAACCTCATCGGGGTTCATTGAAGTCATGGAGCACTAGAACTTGATGGTTTTATTGCTATGACATGTGTTTGATCTCCTTCAGTTGAGATTCAGTCATTTATTGCACTCCAACTTCAGTTAGGGTTTGGTGAGTCAATTAGGGTTTTGTTCAAGTGGTTAACTGAGTGTGAACCAATGGTTGAGAGTTAGTTAAGCTAGACTCACTCACTGAATTCGAATTGTCTCCTTAGGTATTTGAATTATTCATGGAGTTAAGTTATTGCTTGACATTGGTATTGTAACCATTCATTGTTTATTAAATATACAGAGAGGAAACCAATTCTGGTTCCAATTAACACCATTTCATGAGTATTTGTTGATTATTCTTTCATGAGATTGATTCTTAGTTCCTAGATCATGTGAAAGAATTAATACATCCAGAACAAGCGTTGGTCCATGAGACAGTAGATCCAAGTGAACTTTGGCATAGAAGGCTTGCACATGTGCATTATAGAGCACTCCCTATTGCAAGCAAAGTTGTTGAAGGTCTTCCAAAAATCCAAGAAAAACATGATGGGGTCTACAAAGGATGTGCAAAAGGAAAGAATACAAAGAAGACATTTCCAAGCAGCGAAAGCAAAGCAAAAGAAATCTTAGAAATCATCCACTCCGATGTATGATGTCCTATGTCATCAAACTCACTAAGAAGGTATGCATATTATGTCTTTGATATTAATGACTTTTCTATGAAGACATGGGTTTATTTCATGAAGAACAAAGACGAAGTATTCAGGAAGTTCAAGGAATTCAAATCCTTCGTCGATAACCACACTGAAAAGAAGATCAAGACCTTTCGATTAGATAATGGTGGAGAATTCACTTCAAATGAGTTCAAAGAGCTATGCAAAGAATGAGGGATTAAGAGGGATTTGTCTACTCCTTATTATCCACAATAGAATGGGATTACGAAATGAAAGAATAGAACTATCATGGAAGCTGCAAAAGAAATGCTTCATGATCAAGACCTTCCTATGCATCTTTGGGTGGAAGATGCCAGAATAGTGGTGTATGTACATAACAGTACTCCACATAGATTACTCAAGAACAAGACTCCTGAAGAAGTCTTCTCCGGCAAGAAACCAAAAGTTAGCCATCTCAAAATATTCAGCTGTCCTGTGTACATACACATTCCAAAAGAGAAGAGAACTAAATTAGATCGTTCAGGAAAGAAGGGTATATTTGTGGGATACTCTGAAAGCTCAAAGGCTTACAGAATATATTTCCCAGGATTGAAGAAGATTGACATTAGCAAGGATGTGACATTTGATGAAGATACAACTTACAACAAACCAGAAAGAAACATGCTGAAGAATCCGAAGAAGCAGAAGCACCAAGAATTCATGATACAACCATGAATGAAGAAGCTCAAGAAGAAGATGGAGAATTTGAACAACCACAAAGACCTATAGATCCACCTCTAGAGAAGAATCCTCATAAGAGGAAACTTGCTTGGGTACGAGAACTTATCCAAGGTGCAGAATGATATGGGGCTCCAAAACAGAATCACAGAGAAAGAAAGAGGACCAGATCCTGCTCCGGGTATGTAGCATTACTATGTAATTTCATTGATAAAGAACCTTTCAGTTATGAAGAAACGGCAGGACGTAAAGAATGGAAGGATTCTATGATCAAAGAATACCAATTGATCATGAAGAATGATGTTTGGGATGTTGTCCCAAGGCCAAAAATGGAATTCAATTGTAACTTCCAAATGGATCTACAAGATCAAACATGCTGCAGACGGTAGCATAGAAAAATATAAGGAAAGATTTGTGGCTTAGGGTTTCTCTCAGAAAGAAGGAATATATTATGAAGAAACATTTGCACCTGTAGCTAGATACACTTCCATCACATCAATACTTGCTCTGGCTGTAGTGATGAAATGGAAGATACACCAGATGGATGTCAAGACTGCTTTCTTGAATGGTGTAGTAGAAGAGGAAGTATATGTAGAACATCCACTCGGTTTTGAGACACAAGATAGGGATTCTCATGTGTGCAGATTGATGAAATCCATGTACAGTTTGAAATAGGCACCCAGGACATGGTATGGCAGAATCGACAACTTTCTATCTAGTTTGGGATTTACCAAAAGTAAAGCAAATTCCAACCTTTACTACAAGGTTGAAGATGGCAACCCAGTGATGCTTCTACTATATGTAGATGATCTATTTGTGACAAGTATGGATGGTTTGATTGTTTATACGAAGAGAAAGCTGCATACTGAGTTTGAGATGAAGGACATGGGAATGATGCATTATTTTCTAGGTATGGAGGTGTGGCAGAGTGCAGAAGGAATCTTTCTTGGACAAGGGAAGTATGCAGTAGAGATCCTAAATAGGTTTGGGATGATGGACTGCAAGGCTATGGCCACACCTATGGAATCGATCCTGAAGCTATTGAGTGATGCTTCATCAAAGTCAGTTGATGCTATGATGTATTTTTAGATGATTGGGTCCTTAATGTACCTGATGAACATGAGAATAGACATTTGCTTTGTTGTGAACACCTTAAGCCAATTCTTGAAAGATCTGAGAAATGTTCACTTGATTGCTACAAAGCATGTTCTGAGGTACCTGAGGGGTATAGTTAATTATTGGCTCAAGTACGATGTGAATCAGAAGATTAACCCAGAGGGTTATGTTGATTCAAATTGGGTAGGCAGTGCCATCGATAGGAAGAGCACTTCAGGGTGTTGCTTCAGTATGGGATCACGTGTGATTTCTTGGTTTAGCAGGAAGCAATCTTGTGTGGCACTAAGTACAGCTGAAGCAGAGTATGTTGTAGCCTATTCAGCTAGTTGTGAGGCAGTATGGATAAGGAGGCTACTGTCTGATTTATTTGATCTCCAGATGGATGCTACTTGTATACATTGTGACAACCAGAGTTGCATGAAGTTGTCATAGAATCCAGTGTTCCATGACAAGTTGAAGCATATCGAGATCAAGTATCACTATATTAGGGATATGGTGCAGAAGGGAGTAGTGAATCTCCAGTATGTTACGATGGACGATCAAATAGCTGATGTGTTGATGAAGCCACTGGCCAGAGTGAAGTTTGAGCACTTTAGGGAGAAGCTTCGTGTTCTCTAGATCGAGGTCCCTTCCAAGGGGAAGTGATGATTCCATAGCCATTCTGATGAGTAGGTCAGATGTAAGGGTTGAGCCATTCTATCATGATGAGAGGATTGGTTCCTTCCATGTCAGATATGAGTGCTGAGATCCATATCCATTCTGACGAGTAGGTCAGATGTAAGGGCTGAGCCATTCTATCATGGCTAAAGGATTAAGTTCCTCCCATGTTAGATGTAAGTGTTGGCCATTCTGACGGGTAGGTCAGATGTAAGGGATACCACCATTCTGATGAGTAGTTTAGATGTAAGGGGTGTGCCATTCTGTCATGGCTAAAGGATTAGGTTCTTCCCATGTCAGATGTGAGTGCTGGCCATTCTGACGAGTAGGTCAGATGGAAGGGCTACCACCATTCTAACACATAGTTCAAATGTGAGTGTTGTCCATTCTTATGTGACTGTAGGATTAGGTCTTATATGATCAGATATAAGGGCTACCACCTTTCTGACGAGTAGGCCAGATGTGAGTGCTGGCCATTCTAATGTGACTATAGGATTAGGTCCTATATGATCAAATATAAGGGCTACTACCTTTCTGATGAGTAGGTCAGATGTGAGTGCTAGCCATTTTGACAAGTAGGTTAGATGTAAGGGTTACCACCTTTCTAACGAGCAGGTCAGATGTGAGTGCTAGCCATTCTGACGATTAGGTAAGATGTAAGGGCTACTAAAGACCTATGAGGAGGTAGGCATAAACCTAGCATGAAAGAAGGCTAGCTTTGTAGAACTTCCTGTGTCAAGACGAATCATGAGATAGCACATATGATGGTAACTAGAGGTGATCCAGATCCAGTTATGATGAATCCGAGAGATCCAGATCGAGTGATGATCCAGTTCCAATAGTGATGATCTAGATTGAGTGATGATCCAGATCCAGTGATGATGATCTAGATCAAGTGATGATCCAAATCTAGTGATGATGTTCCTAATTGAGTATGATTTAGTGATATCCCAGATCGAGCATGATCTAGAGATGTTCCAGATCGAGTATGATCCAGTGATATTCCAGATCGAGTATGATCCAGTGATGTTTCAGATCGAGTATGATCCAGTGATGATGATCTATATCCAGATGAATATGGCATGAAGATAAATATGACTTGAATACAAGATGACTTGGAGATACATATGACGAGAAGATCCAGAGAAGAAGACCAGTGATGAAAATTGTGTCGAGAGAATACCTTCCTAGTTAAGAGGGAGTGTTGATGTAATTGTAACTTCGGAATGTATTCACTTGTATTTCTTATCTATTGTAACCCAATGTTTATTACAGGATGTTATCATGTCATGTCATGCCCCAATGTTCCAATCGAGAGAATCAATAATGTAAACAAGTCATGTCAAGTCATTGTGGGTAACCCTCCGAATGTCTAAGGGTTAATGTCCCCGTAGTTCCAGGGCACTAGGGTTATTAGACTCTCCTAGTAGAGGTCAGCCCTAGTAGGGTTTTAGTCATGTCAAGATTAGTATAAATAGAGAGTTGGACTCTCTATTTAGCACACATCACATACACACTCAAGTGTAGCGCATAGTTGAGGAAGGAGAAGACACTGGGGCTAGAGAAGAAGAAGGTTACTGCTATTGGGAGTGCATCTTACTGTTTTGGGGTTTTACCTTTTGTGCTAATTCTATCTCTGAGGAATTCGCAGTGTTTTCTCCATTTATGGTTTCCATGAGGAAAAACACTATGTTCATTGTCTCTTGTGTTTTATTATTGTGCTTGTTGTTCTCTCAGTTAAAGATCCATATAATTATAGCTTAAATGTTGAAAAACTAACAAGATAATACTTAATTTAAATGTAAACTGACTATTTTCATAAAAAGGATGTTCCATCTAGTCCTAGGCTCTATCAAACCATATATTTCTTTGACAAAGCACCCTTGATTTGGGACTATTAATCCACAAGATGGAAATGAAATACTTGCATACAATTATCTCAATTATCTATCATTCATCCCTCCCATCATGCACAACCAAATGAATGAGGCTCCCTTATTAGATCTAATATCCCCTAAGGTTAGTTAACTCAATTCCCTTCTAGGGATCCGTCACAAGTCGTCAAGGAAATCTTAATGTAAATACTCTAAGGAATTATTCTATTCTCGGTATGGTTTTCTTTCTATCATATTTTGATTGTTGTACACTGCTGGTGGCTCTAATATCAATAGTTAAGGTCTGATAGAAAATGATTGTGTTTTCGTGAAGGAAATAATGTACAATCAACTAGTTCTCAATAATTTTATGCATGTTGAAAACTAGTTAAGTGGCATCATAATCTTAGGGTAATTAACCCATGATTATGTTAGATTTTTATCACTCAAGCTAGTATTATCTTAGGATCTTTAACTGAGAGAATAATAAGTAGAGCAATCAAACATAAGAGACAATGTACACAAATATTTTCCTTGAGGAAACCATAAAGGAGAAAACTCTGCAACTTCCTCAAAGATAGAATCAACACCAAAATTAAAACCCCAAAATAGTAAGATGATCTCCTGACACCAATAGTATCTCTCTCTCTTGTCCCAACAACTTCTTCTCTCTCATTTATGCACTACAACTGAGTGTGAGTTCTCTTGAATCTTCTCGTCATAGGAATTTCTACAAATCCAACCATTTTTCATGCTGGTTGTAGGCCTAGCCTCCATGTAGGTCTTATTTAGCACTTATATCTAAACCTAAGTCAGAATGGCCCACCCAACACTTACATCTGACCATGTGAGGAACAAATCCAACATACATGTCAGAAAAGCACTCCCATCACTCACATCTAAACATGAGAGGAAACAATCCAGTCATCTATGTCAAAATGGCCCAACACTCACATCTGACCATGAGAGGAACCAATCCAGCATTCATGTCAGAAAGGATCTGCACTTACATTCGACCATGCGAGGAACCAATCCAACATACATGTCAAAAGGGTTCTGCACTTACATTTGACCATGTGAGGAACCAATCAAAAATACATGTCGAAAGGGCTTTGCAATTACATCTTCCCATGCAAGGAACCAATCCAGCATACATGTCAGAAGGGGTCTGCACTTAAATCTGATCATGTGGGAACACATCCCACATTCATATCAGAATGTCCCTACACTTACATCTGATCATGTGAGAACACATGCCACTACCATATCAGAATGACGCTGCACTTACATCTGATCATGTGGGAACACATCCCACAACCATATCAAAATGGCCCTCAGCTCTAGACTGATTATTCCTGGTAACTGACCAGGTTCCTCCACTCTCCCAAAGAAGGGCCTTTAGCACTTATATCTAATCATGTGGGAACACATCCCGCAGTCATATCAGAATGGACCTCAGCACTAGGATGAGTATTCCTTGTAATCGACCAGGTTCCTCCATTCTCCCAGAGAATGGCCTTTAGCACTTATATCTGATCATGTGGGAACACATACCTCAATCAAATTAGAATGGATCAGCACTTACATCTAACCATGGAATGAAGAAATCCTCTCACCATGTCAGAATGGCTCATGGACTCATCCCTTCCCCTTGGAGGGAACCTCGATTTGGAGAACACCAAGCTTCTCCCTGAAGTACTCAAACTTCACTTTGTCCAATGGATTATCCAACACATTGGCTATCTGTTCGTTTTTCACAACATACTGGAGCTTCACTACTCCTCTCTACAACATATCTGTGATATACTGATATTTGATCTCGATATGCTTCGACTTGTTGTGGAACATTAGGTTCTTCGACAACTTCACACAACTTTGGTTTTCACAATATATACAAGTAGCATCTAACGAGAGATCAAAAAAATCATACAGTATCTTCCTTAGCCATACTGCCTCACAACTAGCTAAACACGCTGTGTCATACTCTGCTTTAGCTGTACTCAGTGCCATGCAGAACTGCTTCCTTCTAAACCAAGAGATCACACCTGATACCATACTAAAGCAACACAATGAGGTTCTCTTTCTATCGATGGCACTGCCTACCCAATCTTAATCAACATAACCTTCTAGGTTAATCTTGTGATCAGACTTATACTTGAGCCCATAATCAACTGTACCCTTTAGGTACCTCAGAATATGCTTTGCAGCAATCAAGTGAACATGTGTTGGATCTGTTAGGAACTGGATCAAGGTGTTCATAGAAAAGAAAATATCTAGTCTCGTATTCGTCAGGTACATCAAGGACCCAATCATCTAACGATACATCATAGAATCAACCATCTCTGATGAAGCATCACTTAGAAGCTTGAGATTTGATGCCATAGGTGTGGCAATGGTCTTGCAGTCCATCATCCTGAACCTCTTCAGGATCTCTACTGCACACTTCCCTTCTCCAAGGGAGATTCCATCCGCATTATGCCACACCTCCATGCCTAGAAAATAGTGCACCATCCCCATGTCCTTCATTTCAAACTCAGCAACAAGCTTCCTCTTTGTATTAGTAATCAACCCATCTCCACTTGTTACAAACAGGTCATCTACATATAGTAGGAGTATCACTGGGTTCCTTTCTTAAACCTTGTAGTAAAGGTTGGAATCTACTTTACTTTTGGTAAAGCCCAAACTAGATAGAAAGCCATCAATTCTATTGTGCCATGTCTTGGGTCCCTGTTTCAAACCATATAGGGATTTCTTCAACTTACACACATGAGACTCCCTATCATGTGTCTCAAAACTGAGTGGCTGCTCCACATACACTTCCTCTTCCACTACACCATTCAAGAAAGAAGTCTCAGACATCCATCTGGTGTATCTTCCATTTCATCACTGTAGATAAAGCAAGTACTAATCTGATGGATGTGTATATGGATACAGGTGCAAAATTTTCTTCGTAATATATTCCTTCTTTCCGATAGAATCCACGAACCACAAATATTGCTTTATATTTTTCTATGCTACCGTTTGCAGCATGCTGGATCTTGTAGATCCTTTTGGAAGTTACAATACGCTTCCCCTTTGGTCTAGGGACAACATCCCAGACATCATTTTTCATTATTGATTGATACTCTTTGATCATAGCATCCTTCCATTCTTTCCTTTCTACCGCTTCTTCATAGTTGGAAGGTTGTTTATCGATGAAGTCACACAATAAGGCTACATAACCGGAGCAGGACCTAGTTCTTCTCCTTTCTCTATGATTTTCTTCTATAGCCCCATATATTTTTGCACCTTGGATAGCTTCTCATACCCAAGTAGGTTTCCTCTTGTGAGGATTCTTCTCCTGAGGTGGATTTATAGGTTCTTGAGGTTTTTCTATTTCTCGATCTTCTTCTTGAATTTCTTTGTTCATGGTTGTGTCATGAATTTTGGGTACTTTTGTTTCTTCAAATTCTTTATCAGGTCTCTTCCTAGATTTGTTGTGAGCTAAGTCACCATTAAATGTTACGTCTCTGCTAATGTCAGTATTCTTGAATCCTGGGAAGTATATTATGTAAACCTTCAAGATTTCAGAGCATCCCACAAATATACCTTTCTTTCTGGAAGGATCTAACTTTGTCCTCTTTTCTTTTGGAATATGTATGTACACTGGATAGCTTAATATTCTGAGATGATTGACTTCTGGTTTCTTGCCAAAGAATATTTCTTCAGGTGTTTTGTTCTCGAGTACTTTATGCAGAATATGGTTCTATACATACACAACAGTTCTACAAGCTTCTACCCATATATGCATAGGAAGATCTTGATCACCAAGCATTTCCCTTGCATCTTACATAATCATTCCATTCTTTCTTTCTACAACCCCATTCTGTTGTGGATTATATCCAGTGGTTAACTCCCTCTTAATCCCTAAATCTCTGCATAATTCTTTGAATTCATTTGATGTGAATTCTCTGTCATTGTTTGATCGAAAGGTCTTGATTTTCTTTTCTATATGATTCTCGATCAAAGCTTTGAACTCTCTGAAATTTCTAAATACTTCGTCCTTGTTTTTTATGAAGTATGTCCATGTTTTCCTAGAAAAATAATCAATGAAAGAAACATAGCATACGTACTCGCTTAATGAGCTGAAGGACATCGGAGTGAATGATTTCCAAGATTCCTTTTTCTTTGCTTTTGCTACCTGGAAATGTCTTCTTTATGTTCTTTCCTTTTGCACATCCTTTGCAAACTCCTTCATGTTTTTTCTGCATTTTTGGAAGTCCTTCAACAGCTTTGCTTGCAAGTGGTAGTGCTCTGTAATGTACGTGTGCAATCCTTCTATGCCAAAGTTTATTTGGTTCTACTGAGTCATGAACCAAATCTTGTTCAGTTGGCCCTTCAATTTGTATAATCCTCCCTCTTGTTCTCCAATTATTGTTGCATCATCAATAGTCTTTCCTTTTGGCCACATGAGGACTTAGCCATCCACAAATGCAATGCTCATGCCTTTTTCATATAATGCCGATATGGAGGGAATATTCTTCTTTAGTCCTGGTACAAACAAGACATTCTTCATTTTCATAGACTTTCCAGAGTCTAGCTTGTAGGAGGTTTCACAACTGCGTTTTATGGGATATTGGCAATCATCCCCAAGTTTCACTGTAACGTCCCTGACCCTCCTACCAATGAAGAGGATGCTACCATACATCAAACATCCGGGAAACTACCCCCATGAACATGTACATACATATAAAATATGAATTAAATTCTTGAAACATAAAACATACTAAGATGCATAATCATACATATATTCAGCAGAAGCAAAACAACATTCATTCATATACATGTTTATCATAATTCATTAATAGTAAACATAATTGCAGAAGTAAAATAGACAAGAATACTTATCTTATAAGAACTGTCCCACAACCAGCTACATAACTGCAATGTTCCACCCAACCATAGGCCCGCATGCTCTTTAATCTCTTAGCAACGCTGCCACCCCCGAGCCGAGCATGATTCCCCAAGGAATAAGGAACTAGCAGGCTTACACATAGCCAAGGATATACAAAACATCAGGGATACATAGTTCAACTAAGCCAACATAATTGGGTTTATCAAGCAATCACAGATCAGCCAAGCCAACATAGTTGGGTTTATCAAGCCATCCAGGAGCTGGGAAAGGATAAATGCTAAGCTGGTGAGCCCATTGAAGAGCTAAGAATATATACACCTGAACTATCCTGACTTCTAGAACACGCACACACACCCAACACAAGAAAATCAGTCCTTTCTCTGCGACACATTCCCTCAGGACCTCACGTACCTTCTAGTGCTATTCAGGGGTTGTGGAGAAGAAACCTAGCCCTCTAGCTCTGTTTGTGTGGTTCCCAAACACACTAGGTTTGTCAAGCAAATCAAGCCCTCATCACCACTCCAATGTAGTTCAGAATACCAGCCTTTGCATGCATGCAAGAAAA
The DNA here is from genome assembly GCA_001517045.1 of Pseudotsuga menziesii. Taxonomy (NCBI): domain Eukaryota; kingdom Viridiplantae; phylum Streptophyta; class Pinopsida; order Pinales; family Pinaceae; genus Pseudotsuga; species Pseudotsuga menziesii. Next base: position 184,905 of record LPNX010662629.1, on the reverse strand, counting down.
CCAGCAATTAAAGCTTTGACAGGGGAAAACAAAGCCTACGATATTCTTGGCCCTATTATGGCCAAACGATTCAGAATGGTAACCTATATTCAATACCACTTTGAAAAGGTAAAACACAGTTAACAAGATCTGGATGAGACCATAGCCAGCGATCAGTGAGGAAAATCACAACACACGATCCACCAAGGAAGGACGAGACAATACACAGTCTGATAATACAAAAGGAAAATCCATTCTCTGCGTGAACGAGAGGAAGAACATAACCATCGAACACAATCAGTGTGTGAAGCCAAAGAAAATAGCCCCTCTACATGAACGGAAAAGTGAACAGCCCCTCTTAGAGAGAATGGACAGAACGATTGGTATCCCAAACAATGCATGAGGAAACCATCCCCAGCCCATGCGTCTGACTGAACCAGCTGGTGGAGAGTGCATGGAGACAGCCTGCCACCCACCACTACCCAGCATTAACTGCCCTCAACTAGAATATGAGCTTAAGTGGCTGACACATGGCTTTTCCACATGGGTTCTAGGTTTAACAATCCCCGCCACTTATCCTTAGGAAATCATGCCCTGTTCAATATAGTTGCATCGACATAGCTAGTTGGGGTTATTTAATTAAAATTCATAGTTACATGATGCCACAATTTAATACGTCCTGTATATCCCGATATACTATTGGCAGCAATTCCAATCCACACGATGATTATTTACAATGTGTGTGTGTGTGTGTGTGTGTGTATATATCATGTATATTTAATGTATCAGGGTCAAAACCGGGGTGTTACATTCTCCTCCCCCTTCAATAGCACTGTCCTCAGTGCTTTACAAAATTTGAACAAAATGTTACACTAGTACTGCCTCAGTGTTCCGCAGAATTGAACAAAAATGGATGTGCCAATTGCATGGCATCCTCCAGTTCCTGCGTAGCCTCTTTAGGTCTGTAGTGCTCCCATTGCACCTTTACTTTCCCTATGGCTCGGTTCCAGAGCATTGTGACATTCCTGTCGATGATACGCATTGGCTTGATTTGGAACTCTCCCTCGGGTTCCACCTAAATCACATCCCAATTTATCACATTGTTAGGATCATGCACATATCTCTTAAGCAGAAAAACATGAAAAACATTATGAGCTCTAGTACTAGCAGGAAATGTAAGTCTATATACAACTGGCCCTATCCTTTCAAGCACTTCAAATGGCCGACAATATCTTGGTGATAGCTTGGCACAACTCCTAAGCTTTAAGGAACTCTTCCTTGCCCTGACTCTTTCGTAGACATGATCCCCAACACTGAAATTTCTGTTCACTCTATGCTTATCTACATAGTTTTTCTGTCTATCCTGTCCTACTTTCAGATTCTGCCAGATCTTTAAAACCTATTGCTCCATTTCCTCAAGCAATTCTGGTCTAAGCATGACCCTATTCACTGGGTTACCCCAAGTCACTGATGTCCTACACCTTTTTCCATACAAAATTTCATATAGACGCATTCCCAAGGATGCCTGCTATCCATTGTTATAAGCAAACTCTATGAATTTTAAGTAATCTTCCCACTTGGTTGGTTTGTCCATTACATACATGTGAAGCATATCTTCAAGCACTTGATTAACTCTCTCTATCTGCCCATCTGTCTGAGGATGGTATGCAGTGCTGAAGTTTAGCTTTGTACCCAAATCTGCAAACAACCCCTTCCAAAAATTGGAAGTGAATTTGACATCTCTGTCAGAGATTATTGCCTTTGGAAATCCATTTAACTAGAAAATATCCTTCTTGAAGATCCGTGCAATGCCATCAGTCTTATGCGTAGAGTTCATCGGTATAAAATGTGCCACCTTAGTCAACTTGTATACCACAACCATGATGTAATCATGTTGTCTCCAAGTCATTGAAAATCCTGTAATAAAATCCATGGAAATAACTTCCCATTTCCATTCTGAAATTGGCAAAGGTTGCAACAAGCCTGCTGGATGTTGATGCTCAACCTTTACTTGTTGAAATTTCATGCACCTTGAAATGTATTCAGCCATGTCCTTTTTCATTCCTAGCCAAAAGTACTGCTTCCTGGTAGTAGCAATTGTCTTCTGATATCCTAGGTGGCCAGAATACGGAGCTTGATGGATTTCATCCATAACAACTTTCCTCAAATCTGCTACATTCAGAATATAAATTCTGCCTTTATAAGTAAGAAGTCAATCTTCTTCCAATTTATGTCCCTCAAACCTCTTCTCAAGACTTTGCTGCTGCAATTTGTCTTTTACCTACTCATACAATTCATCTTCAGCAGTATGACTAATAATCTGTTGCCTCAAATATGATTGGAAAATACTAAGAGATGCCACATGCATTTCCTGCACCTTCCTGTTGAGTGCATCAACTACCTTATTTTATTTTCCCTTTATGTGCTTGATTTCAAAATCAAACTCACATAAAAGCTCCATCCATCTCGCTTGCCTAGCATTCAGAGTAGGCTGATCAAATAGATGCTTCAGACCTCATTGGTCTGTCCTTAGTTCAAATCTTCTACCCATCAAATAATGCCTCCACATCTTGAGATTATGTACTATGGATGTAAGCTCAAGATCATGACTGGCATAGTTCCTCTCATGCTCCTTCAGCTTTCTTGACTCATAACATATCATGTGGTTGTCCTGCATAACGACTCCTCCAAGCCCTTGTCCACATGCATCAGTACACACCACAAAATCTTTCTTCAGATCTGCAACTTTCAATACTAGTGCACTGGTGAGAAGATTCTTCAACTTCTGGAAGCTTTATTCACACCTTGATGTCCATTCAAACTTTATCCCCTTGTTTTGCAAAGAAGTGATGGCATGTGCAACCTTGGAAAATCCCTCAATGAATCTCCTGTAGTATCCTACAAGTCCCATAAAATATCTTACTTCTATCACATTTATTGGAGTAGGCCAATTCATAATGGCTTCAATCTTCTTAGGGTCCACAGATACACCCTCTTCTGAGATAATGTGACCCAAATACTGAATTCTATCTCTATAGAAATCACACTTGCTCAGTTTTGCATACAACTGGTGCTCCCTGAGCAATTGCAATGTCAACCTCAAATGCTCTTCATGTTCTTCCTCATTCTTAGAATAAACAAGAATTTCATCAAGGAAAACAAGAACAAACTTGTCCAAATACCTGCTGAAGACACTGTTCATAAGGCACATAAATGTCGCTAGTGCATTTGTGAGACCAAATGGTACCACTACAAACTCATAATGTCCATACCTTGTTCTGAAGGATGTCTTATGAATGTCTTCATCCTTGATTCTCACCTGATGGTAACTAGACCTCAAGCCAATCTTAGAAAATACCTTTGCTCCTCTCATTTTATCAAAGAGTTCATCAATCCTAGGAAAAGGATATTCATTCTTCACAGTAACCTTGTTCAACTCTCTATAATCAATACATAACCTGAGTGTACCATCTTTCTTCTTTACAAATAGAACCTGTACTCCCCAAGGAGACACACTCAGCCATATACACTTCTTTTCCAACAACTCTTGCAGTTGAATCTTCAACTCTAGCATCTCTGGTGTACTCATCCTGTAGGGTGTCTTTGATACTGGTGCCGCTCCTGGCACACGTTAAATTGTGAAATCAATGTCCCTCTTTGGAGGAAGCCCTGTAATCTCATCAGGAAACACATTCTTGAATTCCTATAACACCTGATAGTCTTCGAACCTAGGATTTTCATCCTCTGATGCCTCCACAATATGAGTTGCATACAACTAACAACCTTTCCTATAGAACTTCTTTAACTGCATTACTAAAACCTACCTTACTGAAATTACCTTTGGAATACCTTTCACAACTACTGGGTTTCCTTCTTCATCCATGCATTTGAAAGTCTTGTTGTAATAGTCAAGCTTCACTCTATGAACTTCTAACCAATCCATTCCGATGAGAACACCATAGGAACCAAGCAGTAGACCATTCAGATCTAGACTAGTGATCAATCCATTGATGACCTATAGACATTTCTCTACCACTTCACTGACCTTTCTCTTAGTCCCAGTGGAAAGCTAAGCTAACCAATATTTTCTAAGCTTTACCTTCTTAAAAGCACAAATCTCCACTACCCTTGGAGTGATGTAACTGTGAGTAGAACTAGGGTCAATCAAAATAGAAACAGATTGTTCAACAATCTTACCCGCAACTTCAACCACTATTGACTGGTGATCTGCTTGGCGGTCCTCCAGTGCTGCATAAATTATAGGGACTACCCTTTCTACTTGAACCGTTATTTCTACTTCTTGCATGTTGTAAGTTTGTCTTGCACTTTCATTCTCGAGTGGACAATATCTGTGCAAGTGGGGTCCTTCACATTTCGAGCATTTGAGTGGATCTTTATTCTGTTGTGGCTCTTTAGGATTTCCACCTGTCACTCCAACTGGATTACTCACAACTTGGAATGGCGGCTTCTGTTGATTCCTCAATCTAGAAGGTTTGAAACCTTTCTTTCTTTGGTCAAACTTCTCATTCTTCTTGTCCTTCCATTCCTTATGGTAGTCATGTTTACCCTTTCTTTGCTCATATCAATACTTAGCCTTCCTTATGGCTTCTTCAATAGTTCTAGGTTCATAAAACTCAATTCTATCTTTGTAAGATTGAGGCAATCCACTCAAAAACCACTGGACTTGCACTTTTTCATCTCTGATGTACCGAACATACCTCAACAATTCCAAGAACTTATTTGCATATTCATCCATGGTCTGTTGTCCCAATCTTAGCTCATGGAACTCCTTAATATTATGATCATAATACCTATCAGAGAGGTATTTCTACTTGAAATAATTCTTGAACTATTTCCACTTCAGTCTCCTTTCATTGATCTTCTTTATTTGCTTGAAGTGTTCCCACTAAATGGATGCTCTTCCATTCAGATTGAATATGGCAACTCTTCTTGTCATGTTTCCGGAATAATCCTGCACTTGAAAGTACTTCTTTATCCCAAGAAGCCAAGCTTCAGCCTCTTGTCTAGTCTTTACCTCACCATCAAATGTAGGAGGTTTAGCTTTCCTAAATTCATCCTGAGAGCGATCCCTATAGTGTCTCCTTCTTTTCCTTTTACAAGAAGATGAGCTTGTATCCTCGCTAGATTCTTGAAATTTAGATGTTCCACTAGAATTCCTTCTCCTTTTCCTAGTACTGCTCTTACTACCTTATGGTCTTGTTGTACCCCATCCAGATTCTATCTTCCTTTGTAAATCTGTCAAAGTCTGCAACATGGCAGCATTCAACTGATGCTGCTCTTCTTGGGCTTTAATCAATCCTCTCATGGTAGCTGCAACATCTGATAGTGTCTCTTGGAATCTCCTTCCATTAGATTCTATGTCATCATTTCTGTTACAAACATTTTTTCCCATGGCATCTCCCACACTCTTGTAAGAATATCGAGCATCATATCCATCCTGGGTTCTCATAATTGAACCACCACTTACCTACCATTGCAATTTCTAAAATACTGCCCTTGAAGGTAACTATGATTCTGCAAACGTGTTAGATAGAAAAACTATTAGATGCATACATATTGATATAAATCGGAACTACTTACCTTCTCCTAGAAAAATTATAAATAACACTTTTGCTTAAACACACAAAAATTCTTTTCTTGTTCAGCCCTGTAATCTACTGATAGTCTGCTAAAAAATCCATTGAAAAACAGCCAGAATTTGCTGAGAAATCCACTTTGAGAAACCCAAATTTCCTTGTACAGGATCGGGTCTCATCCCAACTAACATTCCAACGTTTCGACAGCCAGAACCACTAATTTTCTCCACGCCTCATCGATGGTCTGTTTGTTTATTTTGCTCCATTGTATTAGGTCCGTAGTTATCTAATATTTCAAACTTTATCGGAAATTAGGACCATTAAGCCTTACCACATCGGCGAGGAAACCAACTCTATGTGCTGCATTGGTAGTCGGGTGCACTGTGCATTAAGCGGCTAGTTCTCTAGGCTTCCACAATGGCAGCCAATGAAGTTTCTATGTCTTCCACGGCCATAACCCTATAAGCAGTCGAAGAAACTATCAACTACGGCGTCAGATGATTAGTCCCATAGACGTCCACAATGGTGGTCAACAAGTCCACATGGTAGCCGTGCTCCACAAACCCTTCAGTGGATTGGAGCAATTGACCACTATGTTTCAGTGATCCAAGACTGAATGGATCAACGGTGTTGGTGGATTCAACAACTAATGTTTTTCGATGGTGGCATATCAGAAATCAAAAGCACTAATTGTTCATCATCGATGATCAGATGCGTTGTCCATCAGATGGATACTCTCTTAGGAAGCCATAATGGCGGGTGTGCAATTAGCTAAATGTTTCTAATGATATCCATCAGAGATCTCATCGTCTAAATTTCACTGATGGTTTCGACTAGTTGAGGCAATGTTTCAACGGTTCCGTCCACTAACGTTTTGTCAATCAGTGCTCCAATCATCTATCTTTTGCTATTCCAATTCACTATATTTCAGCAGCTTCATCCTCTACTTATCGGTGATCCCATCTTCTAGTCATCAGCGATCCTGATAGCTAATCTTTTTCGATCGTCGATGATCTCATGACTTAGAAATTTTTTGGGAATTTTCTACTTGTCTTCTACCGCATCGGCTATTGGAACAACTATCCACTGTAGAATCGACAGTCAAGGACTCTATCCATCAGAAGGATAGTCCACATGACAGCCACAATAGCAGACTATCAACCGTTAAATTCTTCTGATGTAGTTCATCAATGGTTCCATCGTCTAACCATCGGCAATGAAATCAACTATATTCCACCGATTGCCGATGGTCAGACTTAGAAAAAAATTTCAAAATTTTTCTCTTTTGTCTTTTCTCCACCGACGTTTCGGCAATATCTTCATCTATATTTCATCGATCATTGACAGGCTGCGTCAGGTGATATTCAACCTATATTTTCCGCTGTATTGTAGGATCTTCTCACTTAGTCCTCCGATGAGCCAATGGCTCAAGACTTAGAAAAAAATTTCTCCGGTTCCGCATCGGCTACGAGATCAGCTAATTCTTGTTGATGCATCAGCTCATTCATCTTCTAATTTTCGCTGATCAAGTTGGCTAAGCTTCACCGATGGCCGATTCTGTATCGGGCAGCCTTTCAACTAGCTATCTGCTACATCGGAAAGGATTCCTACTAAGTCTTTCGATGTGTCGACAGTCTGTCACTTAGAAAAAAATTTCTTCACTGAAATTTTTCTATCATTCACAGATTTCTTCTTGCTATGCTTTGGCAACCTGCCTCTACCAACTGGTTCTTCATGGCCTTCTGAGGCCCAATGCTACAATGATGGCTCTGTCACTACATCTTCACTGCCCATTCAGGCCCATGCCGCAACCTGTACCCTTGATACTACACTGTAACGTCCCCGACCCTCCGACGGGTGAAGAGAACGCTACCATACATCAAACATCTAGGCAACTAGCCCCATGAACATGTACATACATATAAAATCTGAAGTAAATGCTTAAAAACATAAAAAATACTAAGATGCATAATCATACATATATTCAATATCCATAATCATACATATATAGTAAACATAATTGTATAAGTAAAATAGACAAGAATACTTAACTTATAAGAACTCTCCCGCAACTAGCTATGTCACTGCAATGTTACACCCAACCATAGGCCTATGTGCTCTTTAATCTCTCAACAATGCAGCCACCCCTGAGCCAGGCATTATTCCCCAAGGAATTAGGAACTAGCAGGCTTACACATAGCCAAGGATACACAAAACATTTGGGATACACAGTTCAGCCAAGCCAACATAGTTGGGTTTATTAGGAAATCACAGATCAGCCAAGCCAACACAGTTGGGTTTATCAGGCCATATAGGAGTTGGGAAAGGATAAATTCTAAGCCAATTATCCCATTGAAGAGCTAAGGACACCTACACCTGAACTATCCTAGCTTCTAGAACACCCACACACACCCAATACAAGGAAATCAGTCCTTTCTCTGCTACACAGTCCCTCAGGGCTTGACCTCCCTTCCAGTACTATTCGGGGGTTGTGGAGAAGAAATTCATCCCTCTATCTCTATCTATGTGGTTCCCAAACACACCAGGTTTGTCAAGAAAACCACGCCCTTGTCACCACTCCAATGCAATCTGAAGACCAACCTCTGCATGCATGCAGCAAAACTAGCAATTACAGCTTTGACAAATGAAAACAAAACCTAAAATGTTCTTGGCCCTATCATGGCCAAATGATTCACAATGGTAACCTACAGCCAATACCAGTTTGAGAAAGGAAAACATAGTCAACAAGACATGTATGATACCACAGCCAGTGATCAGTGAGGAAAATCATAGCACACGATCCACCAAGGAAGGACAGGACAATACACAGTCCAATAATACAAAAGGAAAATCTATTCTCTATGTGAACGAGAGGAAGAACATAACCATCGACCACAATCGATGCGTGAAGCCAAGAAAATAACCCCTCTTCATGAATGAAAAAATGAACAGCCCCTCTTAGAGAGAGGTGATAAAACGATTGGTATCCTAAACAGTGCGTGAGGAAACCATCCCCATCCCGTGCATGTGACTGAACCAGCTGGTGGAGAGTGTGTGGGCCCATCCTGCCACCCAACACTACCCAACATTAACTTCCCTCAACTAGCATAGGAGATTAAGTGGCTGACACATGGCTTTTCCCCATGGGTTCCAAGTTTAACAATCCCCCTCCCTTATCCTTAGGAAATAATATACTGTTCAATTTAGTTGCATCGACATAGATGGTTGGGGTTAATTAATTAAAATGCATAGTTACATGATGCCACAATTTAATACGTGCCATATATGCCGATATACTATCAGCAACAATTCCAATCTGAAACATAACACAACGAAATCGATGGTGGGGCCTTTGCCTTTAGCTCTGCACCATGATTATTTACAATGTGTGTGTGTGTGTGTGTGTGTGTGTGTGTGTGTGTGTATATCATGTATATATATATCATGTATATTTAATGCATCGGGGTCAAAACTGGGGTGTTACATTCACCTTATGGGGTGAATTATGTTTGGATAGTTTCTCAAAAGATTCCTTGAATCTTGTCATGTGCTTGGAAGCCCCACTCTCAATAAGACAATCTTTGCTTCCATGTGTGACAGTTCCTGTGAGAGCAGAAATTAGAATATATTCTTCATCACTTGAAGAGTATTCACTTTCTTGTTTGACTCTTTTTCCGGGAGGATCATCATCCTTAGTAATGTGAGTGTGATGTCTTCTTTTGGAGTTCTTCTTCTTCTTGGAACCACTCTTATTCATCGGACAATTTCTAGCAAAGTGTCCCCTTTGATCATATGTATAGCATCTAAGTTTGGATAGATCCTTGTTTGTTCTTACAGAATTCTCTTTCTGGTGAGAATGCACACCTTGGTGATGATGATTGTCCCTTCTGATTTTCTTGGAGTGTACTCTTAGAGCTTGATCTTCATTTCCCATCTTTTATTCTTGAGCTACTATTCAAGCTTATTCTTGTGAGTATTCTTCCCACAGCCTATTGAACTTTATTAGCTTCTTTCTGGCACAGATTCCTTGGATGAAAGTATCCCATGACCTTGGGAGAACATTTAAGGTGGTCATCACAATTTCTGTGTTCTCCACTTCTTCATCGACCACTTCAAGTTGTTCTTTAATTTGGGAGACCGTTGTAAAGTATGACTGTATGGTCTCCTCATTCTGGATCTTTACATTCTTCAACTAGTTCCTCAAAGTAATATTTTGGTTTATGTTCTTCCCTTCAAATAGTTTGGTCAGGGCATAAAACATAGCTTTAGGTGTCTTTAGGGAGGACACCTATGGTATGAGTTGATCCTTGATTGAATCAGCAATAATCCTCTTAGCAATGACCAATTTATTCTTGTGTAAGGCCTTAGCCTCATCTCCCTCTGGAACTAGAACCTATTTAGTGATTTAAGAGTCCAAATCATTTTCTCCTAGGACCAGAAAAATCCTATGATTCCAATCTCGGAAGTTATTAGCTCCCTCAAGATTTTCATCAAGCTTGGTATGATGAGACATATTAACAGAGAACCTCAAATGTAAATATAAAAGATTTATATCTTACCAAGTCAAGATGTCGGAACTGGATCGCGAGCTGAATTTATGCAGTGTTGGTTCAAGATTAGATTAGGGTTTGACTTTCCTAGAGTTATACCTAACCAAAAACTTTGATATTGACCTCTAAGCTTCTATTTTGAGGAGGAGATCAATCCATGCCTGGGCACACTAAAAAATTCCACTTCTGTGGAAAGCCCTAATTTTCGGTAGTAGTGTTGGGTCAAAAACTGAAAAAATGCTTAGAATCAGATTCTGGTTCGACGGAAATATGTTCCATAGAGAGGAGAGTTAGCCCAACCTTCTTTTGCTGAAAATTTGTGGAGAGAGATCCAAAAAGTAGGAATCCCTAGTTTCCACAGCTGCATAGTGTCTTCTTCTCAGGTTAGTTTTGATTCCATGTTAGATTTTTATCATTCAAGCTAGCATTATATTAGGATCTTTAACTGAGAGAATAACAAGCACAACAATCAAACATAACAGACAATGGACACAAATATTTTCCTCAGGGAAACCATAAAGGAGAAATCCCTGCAACTTCCTCAAATATTGAATTAGCACCAAAAGTAAAACCCAAAAATAGTAAGATGATTTTTCAACAACAATAGTATCTCTCTCTCTTATCCCAACAACTTCTTCTCTCTCATTTATGCACTACAATTGAGTGTGAGTGAGTGTGTGATAAATAGAAAGGCTCATTCTCTATTTATACTATTTCCCGACTTGACAATAACTGACTAGGGCTGACCTCTCTAGTTGAGTCTAATAAACCTAGGGCCCCACAATTACGGGGACTTTAACCCTTGATCAATAAGGAGGGTTACCCACAATGACTTTACATGACTTGTTTACATTATTGAATCTCCCGATAGGAACATCGGGGTATGACATGACTGAATTAATTTACAGATACTTCCCGGAATAAACATCAGGGTACAATACATAAAATATACAAGTGAATACATTCCAAAGTTACAATTACATCAACATATTAACATTAATGAAATTTTAATGAAGAGGGATTAATAAGACATAGAATAAAATTATTAAATAGGATAGTGACTTTAATGATAATTTGCTATGGTCATCTCTCCTCTAACCCCCTCCCATTCTCTGTCTTGTGGAATGATAGTCCCCCATATCTTCCTATTCGTTGAGTTTGCAATAGTCATGGATTTTATATTAAAGAGTGAAAATGTACAAATTTACCTGGTTTGGTCATTTTGGACCATTCATACCTAAGTTCTATCCATTTCACCAATATTTACTTTTTTTATACACTTGGGTAAAAAATGGAGTGTTACACTAAGGGTAACTTAACCAAAATTGGCAACTAAGATAGGTCATGTTAGATCTGGTCATTGACAAGTTTATATTATAAATAAATGATAATTAAAATAGAAACAAAATACAAGTTTGTTGGAGGGGGCACCACCGTCATGTGTGTTAGGGATGTTCTTCAACTTCATGCAAAAGGAATAGGGATTAATCCTTGAGATGGGGTGTTGAGAAAGGTATGTATACACACAATGAATATGAATTACATTAACACATGTGCAAAATATAAATGGTGGCCTCCCTTATTTAAGGTGGGAGGGTGTATAGCTGAAATACCTATATTCAAGGGAGGGAAGTTATGAATATTCAAGGAAATATGGGGAGGAAATAGGGATGCTATGGTGTTAAATATGATGGAATATTGTGAAAGAAATAGGAACTAACTAAAATAAACAAATGAAACAATATGATCATCATGTATATTTATTGAAAAAGGGTGCGATAGTGTATGTTGAATGAGCATACAGGTGTATTTTTAATGTGTATGCAGTGTCAATTATACACGATTCCTTGTAAACTAAAAATAAATGATGTGATCCTATATTAACTTATCATCTTTCCTCTAAAAACAATTTATCATATCTTCACTTAACTTTGGTATTGTATTATTATGAAGTCAACAATGATGACTAGTGAATATGTGTATCATTTATTTGCAATGAGAGGTGTTGGGTTTTGTTCTAGAAGGATTAAAAACAACAAATAGCCAAGAAATATGACAAGTGCAAATAATTCCCATAAATTCCACCTTGTGTGTGTTAGTTTTTATCATTCAAACTAGCATTATGTTAGGATCTTTAACTGTGAGAACAACAAGTACAACAATCAAACACAAGAGACAATGAACAGAGTGTTTTTCCTTGGGGAAACCATAAATGGAGAAAACCCCACAACTTCCTTAGAGATAGAATCAACACCAAAAGTAAAAACCCCAAAATAGTACGATGATCTCTTTACAACAGTAACCTCTTTCTTCTTTGCCCCGCTATCTTTCTTTTCCTTAGCTATGTGCTACAATTGAGTGTGAGTGAGTGTGTGCTAAATATAGAGGCTAGCTCTCTATTTATACTAATTCCCAACAGGAGTAAACCCTACTAGGGCCGACCTCTCTAGGACAGTATAATAACCCTAATGCCCCAGAACTACGAGGACTTTAACCCTTGAGCAATAGGAGGGTTACCCACAATAACTTGACATGAATTGTTTACATTATATATCCACATGATTGGAACATCAGGGCATGACATGACTCAATTACATTACAAATACATCCCAGAATAAACATTGGGTTACAATACATAAAAAATACAAGTGAATACATTCCGAAGTTACATATTCATCAACACTCCCTCTTAACTAGGAAGGTATTCTTTCAACACAATTTTTTGGCACAAGTATTCTTCTCTGTATCATCTGGTTCATCGTCAAGTTCTCATCATATTCATATTCAAGTCATCTTCATCTGGATCTGGATCATCGTCACTGGATCTGGATCATCACTCTATCGGGATCATCACAGGGTCATCATCACTACATCTGGATCATCACTTTCTCTTGATCATAACAGGGTCATCATCACTAGATCTGGATCATCTCAGAGAAATCATAACTAGATCTAAATCATAGCTCGATCTAGATCATTGCTGGGTCATCATCATATGTGTTGTTTCATGATTCTTCTTGTCACAACAAGTTCTACAGAGCCAACCCTTTTTCATGCTGGTTGTAGGCCTACCTCCTTGTAGGTCTTTGGTAGCCCTTATATCTGACCTACTCATCTGAATGGAAAGCACTTACATTTCACCTACTGGTCATAAAGGAAGAACACTTACATCTGACCTACTCGTTAGAAAGGTACAACACTTACATCTGACCTACTCGTCAGAAAGGCACAACACTTACATCTGACCTACTCATCAGAATGACATGCACTCACATCTGATATTGTAGGAACCAATCCTACAATCACATCAGAATGGCCCCCATTCCTAGATTGAGCTACCTGGTAACTGACCAGGTGCCTCCATTCTCCCAAAGAATGGCAGCAGCCCTTACATATGACCTACTTGTCACAACGGCTAGCACTCACATCTGCCATGGAAGGAAGAAATCCTCTCACCATGACAGAATGCAAACAGCCCTTATATTTGATCAAGTGGGAACACATCCCTCAATCACATCAGAATGGCCATGCATTCACATCTGATCATGTAAGACTACATCTTACAATCATTTCAGAAAGTCCCTCAGTCCTAGACCAAGTATTCCTGGTAACTCACCAGGAAGCTCCATTCCAAGAATGGCAGTAGCCCTTGTATCTGATCATGTAGGAACCAATCCTATAGTCATATCAAAATGGCTTAGCACCCATATTTGACATGGAAGGAACCAATCCTCTCACCATGATAGAATGGCTCAGCCCTTACATCTGACCTACTCATCAGAATGTCTTCCGGACTCATCACTTCCCCTTGGAAAGGACCTCGATCTAGAGAACACCAAGCTTCTCCCTGAAGTACTCAAGCTTCACTCTACCCAATGGCTTCATCAACACATTAGCTATTTGATCATCCATCGCAACATACTAGAGCTTCACTGCTCCCCTCTGCACCATATCCCTGATATAGTGATACTTGATCTCAATATGCTTCGACTTGTCATGGAACACTGGATTCTATGACAACTTCACACAACTCTAGTTGTCACAATGTATACAAGTAGCATCCATTTGGAGATCAAATAAATTAAACAGTAGCTTCCTCAACCATACTACCTCACAACTAGCTAAACAAGCTATGACATACTCTGCTTCAGCTGCAATCAGTGCTACACAGGATTGCTTCCTTCTAAACCAAGAGATCACACCTGATCCCATACTAAAACAACATCCTGAAGTTCTCTTCCTATCGATAGCACTGGAATCCCAATCTGAAATAGCATAAGCCTCTAGGTTAATCTTCTGATTCACCTTGTACTTGAGCTCATAATCAATTGTACCCCTCAGGTACCTTATAATATGCTTTGCAACAATCAATTGAACATGTCTCGAATCTATCAAGAACTGGCTCAAGGTGTTCACAACAAAGCAAATGTCTGGTCTCATGTTCTTCAGGTACATCAAGGATCCAATCATATGATGATACATCATGGCATCAATTGCTTCTGATGAAGCATCACTCAATAGCTTTAGGTTCGATGCCATAGGTGTGGTCATGGCCTTGCAGTCCATCATCCCAAACCTCTTCAGGATCTCTACTACATTCTTCCCTTGTCCAAGGGAGATTCCATCTACACTCTACCACACCTCCATACCTAGAAAATAATGCATCATACCCAAGTCCTTCATTTCAAACTCAACAGCAAGCTTTCTCTTCCTATCAGCAATCAACCCATCCATACCTGTCACAAATAGATCATCTACATACAGTAGGAGCATCTCTGGGTTTCCATCTTCAACCTTGTAGTAAAGGTTGGAATCTATTTTACTCTTGGAAAATCCCAAACTAGATAGAAAGCTGTCAATTCTACCGTACCATGTCCTTGGTGCCTGTTTCAAACTGTATAGGGATTTCTTCAATCTACATACATGAGACTCCCTGGCATGTGTCTCGAAACCAAGTGGTTTCTCCCATACACTTCCTCTTCCACTACACCATTCAAGAAATCAGTCTTGACATCCATTTGGTGTATCTTCCATTTCATCACTGCAGCTAGAGCAAGTACTGATCTGATGGAAGTGTATTCGGCTACAGGTGCAAAGGTTTCTTCATAATCTATTCCTTCTTTCTAGGAGAAACCCCGAGCGATAAATCTTGCTTTATATTTCTCTATGCTACCGTCTGCAGCATGCTTGATCTTGTAGATCCATTTGGAAGTTACGACTGACCTCCCTTCTGGTCTTGGGACAACATTCCAAACATCATTCTTCATGACCGATTGATACTCTTCAATCATAGCATCCTTCCATTCTTTCCATTCTACCGCTTCTTCATAATTGGAAGGTTCTTTATCGATGAAATCACATAGTAATGCTACATACCCGAAGTAGGATCTAGTCGTCTTTCTTTCTCTATAATTCTCTTCTAGAGCTCCATATCTTTCTGCACCTTGGATAACTTCTCATACCCAAGCAGGTTTCCTCTTATCAGGATTCTTCTCTGGAGGTGAATCTACAGGTATTTATGGTTCTTCAAATTCTCGAATTTCTTCTTGATTTTCTTCATTCATGGTTGTATCATGAATTTTGGGTGCTTCTGCTTCTTCATATTCTTCAATAGGTTTCATTATGGATTTGTTGTAAGCTGTGTCTTCATCAAATGTCACATCCCTACTGATATCAATCTTCTTGAATCTTGGGAAGTATATTATGTAAGCCTTCGAGCTTTAAGAGTATCCCACAAATATACCCTTATTTCCTGAAGGATCTAATTTAGTCCTCTTCTCTTTTGGAATGTGTATGTACACTCGACAACCAAATATTCTGAGATGGCTGAATTCTAGTTTCTTTCAGGAGAAGACTTCTTCAGGAGTCTTTTTCTCGAGTACTCTATGTGGAGTATGGTTCTGTACATACACCATTGTTCTGGTAGCTTCTACCCAAATATGCATAGGAATATCTTGATCATGAAGCATTGCTCTTGCAGCTTCCATGATAGTTATATTCTTCCTTTCTGTAATCTCATTCTGTTGTGGATTATAAGGAGTGGACAACTCCCTCTTAATCCCTGAGTCTTTACATAGCTCTTTGAATTCATTCAAAGTGAAAACTCCACCATTATCTAATTGAAAGGTCTTGATCTTGTTTTCAGTGTGATTCTCGATTAAGGTTTTGAATTCCTTGAACTTGCTGAATAATTCATTTTTGTTCTTCATGAAGTAAATCCATGTTTTCCTAGAAAATTCATCAATAAAAGAAACATAATATACATACCCGCTTAGTGAGCTTGATGACATAGGACTACATACATCGGAGTGGATGATTTCCAAGATTCTTTTTGCCTTCCTCTCGCTACTTGGAAATGTCTTCTTTGTATTCTTTCCTTTTGCACATCCTTTACAGACCCCATCATGTTTTTCTTGAATTTCTAGAAGACCTTGAACAGCTTTGCTTGCCAGTGGTAGTACTTTTTAATGCAGATGTGCAAGCCTTCTATGCCAAAGCTCATTTGGCTCTACTGTGTCATGGACCAAGGCTTGTTTTGGATGGCCCTTTAATTTGTACAATCCTTCTTCTTGTTCTCCAATCACTACCGCATCATTGATAGTCTTTCCTTTTGGCCACATGATGACTTGACCATCTATAAATGCAACCCTCATTCCTTTTGCATCTAATGCAGATATGGAGAGAAGGTTCTTCTTGAGACTTGGTACAAACAATACATCTTGCATATGCATAGACCTTCCAGAGTCTAGTTTATAGGAGGATTCCCCACTACCTTTTATTGGATATTGGTATTCATCTCCAAGCTTCACCTTGTGAGGTGATTCATGTTCTAAAATTTTTACAAAGGACTCCTTGAATTCTATCATATGTTTGGAAGCCCCACTGTCTATAAGACAAGCATTGCTTCCATGTGTGATGTTTCCCGTGAGAGCAGAAATCAAGACATATTCTTCTTCACTAGAAGAGTCTTCACTTTCATATCTGGTTCTCTTCTTGGATGGTTCATCATCCTTTGCAGCATGAGCATGATGTCTTCTCATGTTGCTCTTTTTCTTTTTTTGTCTTTTAGGTCAATCTTTTGCAAAGTGTCCTACTTCATCACATGTATAACATCTGATTCTAGACATGTCTTTTCTAGAGTTATTTTTAAAGAAGTGCTTGCCTCTGGAGTGATGAGAACTTCTTTTGGTTTTCTTGGAGTGTACTGTATGAGCTTGATATTCACTTCCCATCTTCTATTCCCGAGATGCTATCCAAGCTTCTTCTTGAGAGAATTCTTCCCATAGTCTTTTGAACTTGACTAACTTCTTTCTACCACATATCCCTTGAATAAAGGAGTCCTATGATCTAGGGACACCATTCAAGGTGGCCATCACAACCTATGCATTCTCTACTTCTTTATCTACTGCTTCCAGCTGTTCCTTGATCTAAGAGACCCTTGTAAAGTAAGACTGGATGGTCTCAACATTCTGGATCTTTACATTCTTCAGTTGGTTTCCCAAATTCATCTTCTGATTTATGTTCTTCCCTTCAAAGAATTTGGTTAGGGCATCAAACATAGCCTTAGGTGTCTTTAGGGAGGAAACCTATGGTATGAGATGATCCTTGATTGAATCAACAATGATCCTCTTTTTTATAACCAACTTATTCTTATGTAAGGCCTTAGCCTCATCTCCATCTAGAACTAAAACCTCCTCATTGATATAGGACTCCAACTCATTTTCTTCCAGGACCATGGAGATCCCAGACTTCCAAGCTTGGAAGTTGTCAGCTCCCTCAAGATTTTCATCAATCTTGGTATGATGAGACATCTTAACTGAGAACCTCAAATGGAAATACAAAAGATTTTTATCTTACCAAGTTAAGATGTTGGATATGGATTTGGAGCTGAAATCTTGCAGTGTTGGTTCAGGAGTAGATTAGGGTTTTGCTTTTCCATAGTTCTATCAAACAAAATGCTTTGAATTTGATCCCTAACTTTGATTTTGGGGAGGAGATCAATCCGGGCCTGGGCTCACTGAAAAATTCCTCTTCTGTGAAAAGCCCTAATTTCTGACAGCAGTGTTGAGTCCAAAACTGAAAAACCTCATAATTGGATTCTGCTTTGACATAAATATGCGCCCTAGGGAGGAGAGTTATTCCAACATTCTTTTGCTAAAAATCTATGGAGAGATATCGACAAAGTAGGAATCCCTAGTTCCCACAGCTACACAATGTCTTCTTCTCAGGTTAGCTATGATACTATGTTAGTTTTTATCATTCAAGCTAGCATTATGTTACGATATTTAACTAAGAGAACAACAAGAACAACAATCAAACACAAGAGACAATGAACACAATGTTTTTCCTTGGGGAAACTATAAATGGAGAAAACCCCGCAACTTCCTCAGAGATAGAATCATCACCAAAAGTAAAAACCCAAAAATAGTAAGATGATCTCCTGACAGGAGTAACCTTTTTCTTGATTTCCCTAATGTCTTTCTCTTCCTCAGCTATGCGCTATAACTGAGTGTGAGTGAGTGTGTGCTAAATAGAGAGGATAGCTCTCTATTTATACTAATTCCCAACGTGACTAAACCCTACTATGGCTGACCTATCTAGGAGAGTCTAATAACCCTAGTGCCCCGGAAGTGTGGGGACTTTAACCCTTGATCAATAAGATGGTTACCCACAATAACTTGACATGACTTGTTTACATTATTGAGCCGAAAGGCTCTCTACAGCCCAGTATGGGGGAGATCTTGTAACATTACGTAACTTTATGTAACGTTACGTAACGTTATTTTTATTAATAAAAAAATAGAATTTTTAATTATAAAACAAAATAAATGTCGGCCACAAAAACAACCTAATATGGGGGAGATGTTGTAATCTTCCTACCTAACAAAACAATAAAAAAGTAAAAAATAACAAAACAATAAAAAATTAAAAATTTAATTACCCCCCAAAAAATGTGGATCATAAAAAAAACATAATATGGGGGAGATCTTATAATGTTCCTACATAACAAAATAATAAAAAAATAAAAATTGAATTATTTGCAAAAAAGTGTTGGCCTTTTAAACAACCCATGGTTTTATTGTATATGGTTTAGGAGGACCGTGCACAAGGCCTCCTAAAAAAACCCATGGTTTTATCGTACATGGTTTAGGAGGGCCTTGCAAATAGTTTTAAGACCATGTGGAAGGCCTCCTAAACAACCCATGGTTTTAGGAGGGCCTTGCATATGGTTGTAAAACCATTTATGGGGAGATGTTGTAATGTTCGTTCATAACAAAATAAAAAATAATATTAAATATTATATGTTGGCCATAAATAATATTAAATATTAATAATAAATATATTATATGTTGACCTTAAATAAAAAGATGTGTCTTTTGGTTTGAATCAAATCAATGGTATATATAGGAAACACCAAAGTTGATAGCTCATTGAGTGTAATACTCAAGAAGAGGTTTGCACCTAAAGAGATTTGATCCCTCTCGGCTCTTGATAGAGACTAGGATTTGGATCTACGCTGGTATATCCTCTCAATCGGAACATCGGGGTGTGACATGACTCAATTACATTACAAATACATCCCAGAATAAACATCGAGTTACAATACATAAGAAATACAAGTGAATACATTTCGAACTTACATATTCATCAACAATGAGAACCTATTTTTTTCCCATTGAGATACCCATGTCAGTCGTAAATAATAGATTCAACCTTTAATGGTCAAGTGTTACCTGGACAAAGATATGGGTGGATTAATGTGGTGAAAGAAAAATTTAAAGATAAAATTTATTGTCCTTGGGAGCTATGATTTCTTATCAATGTTTGATTAGAATTCCTTATATAAGGATTTTAAAAATTCGAGAAAAGTAAACAACCAATATTGTTTCATATGAAGAATATTCATGGCCATTATTTAGATTCCTAGTGTAATCGATCCCAATGTAAACATGTTTTTTTCTAACCTATTTGAGAAAGTATTTTTGTTCATTAGGAATATGGTTTAGGTTGACTTTAATGAATGCATAATTGGTTAAATGGTGTGAGAAGGGAGGTATTTAAAACCATTCATTTTTTTTTATTCAGCAAGGTTACTTATGAGTGTAAGATAAATAATATACTCAAAATGAAAATAGCATTTGGGTCCCTTAGTGTGTTCTTCATGTGAGATATACACACATGTGGTTTGGAAGCAAAAAAAAATCCAATTAGTTTATGAGATGATAAAGTGGAGATATTTGAACATGAGTTGTTTATTACTCTCCCCATTTATATTTAAGGGTGAATGAACTCTCAAAATATAAATTTAAAGTTAAATATTATAAGGGATTTATTGAGAAACCTAGAGTATTTTATTTGTCTAGATGAATTGTGAGTGCCAAATGAAAATCATAATCAAAATAAAAAATTCTGTATGTCCCTTATCTATGTGCAAACATGGATCACTCTAAATTGATTAAAAGAGAAATATGCAAGAGACAGCTTCTTTCTAAAAAAACCTAAGTTGGAGCACCACGATGAATGTCTTGTAGGTGCTATGATCCTTGTTGCTAACATATTTTGAAGTTCCTTCTGCACAATGGGGGCCAGCTTAGGATTTATTTTCCTAAGCTTTTGTCGGAAAGGATTGACCTCCTTAGCCTCTTTTATTATGGGAATAGTGTGTTGAAACACATCTTCCTGATAATATTTAAGCTCATCATAACTAAAGGCCAACACATTTATATACTCTTTGATTAATTTGATCAAACTGTTCCATTCCTTTTCCGAAGTACCTTTTCCATTTTTTATTAACTTGGGGTTTTTATCAGTTCCTATGTTTATTTTTATATAATCCCCAATTTTTATTGATTCTTTTTTATTTTTATGATGATCCTGTCGATCAAATATATTTTCAAAATCTATAATGATACTCAGGATTTGATTCCTTACATTATCCTCGCACTCCTGATACTCTTTACCCTCTTGCTAATAACCGATCTTTCCACCCTCAAACTATTGGAGATTATGGATGAATATAAAGAGTTGTTTATCATCTTTAAACACCTTCAAGTGATCTACATTATCCAGAATTGAAGGTTTGAAATAAATTTCTATTTTTCTGTTCCTGTTAATCATCTCATCTGAAGGTTGGACGGTGGATGCTACTACCACCAACTTATTTGCTAACAAATTCATTTCCCTAGGTATTTTTTGAATGTTAAGTGCATCAAACCATTACATGGTGTCCCATATGGTATTTCTGTACTTCCTTAGTATATCACTTTTACATTGATACTGATTCTTAAGCTGGAGGATGACTAACTCTGAATCACCTTTTATGTTCAACATATTTAATCCCATGTCTTTAGCAGTTTCTAACCCTGGAAGCAATGCATCATACTCAACTACATTGTTTAATGCTTCAAAACCTAACCTGAAAGCAAAGTTGTAGATTTCATTTGAAGGAGAAATGATCACGATTGTTGCACCCTTTTCGGCTTTGGAATAATCCCCGTCAAAGTACATTTGCCAAATTTCATCTATATTTTCATCTTTAATGTATTCCTTAATAGGGCCATGAAATTCGACAAGATAGCATAGTTTCCAAAGTTGTCAGTGCAATGTACAAATTCATTTATAGGATTTTTAGGTTTTTCTACATGTCGTTTCCTTTCCTTTTCCCTATGGAGTATCACCCTTGTGTTTTCTGATGCAGGTATAGTAGCATATGTCCAATCCATTTGAATGTACCCACCAAAAGTTGCTGCCCACTTTATGGATAACAACATACCCCAATTTTCTGGCACATCAATCACTACCACATCCATCGCCATGTTGATGTAAGGATACTTGGACAACTTAACATGTAGATTTAAGATTATCCCTACCACATCAAATTCTCTTGCATCCAATGCACAAACATTGTGGTAGGTTCATGTGATCCTTAGATTTAGTTGTTCCATTACTTTTCTTGTTATGGCATTTGATGAAGCACCTAAATCTAACATGCAATTATGAAGGAGAAGATTATCAACTAAAAGAGATACATAAAAAGGCGAGTGGTTTTCTCTTCTCAGATCAACACTGTTTAGGACTATAGGGATATCCATAGTTTAATAGGTTCATATTCAAATATAGCATTATTACTAGGGAGAGGATCCTCTTCAACAACATCATGAGTTTTATTTAGACTATCCTCTAAGGATTTTAACAAGTTTTCTTTTTGACCAAGAATTTGAAGGATATTAGTTGCATAAGCAGAGACCTTAGCATCACTCAACCATTTTCCCATGTCAATATTTGATTCTGGGACAACAGGGGGATTTGGAAAAGGAGGAGTTGTTACCTTAGGTTTGTACTATTTAGCTAGTGAATACTTATCTTTCCTTTGATAAACTGTACCATTGAATCTATCCTCCTTCATTTTCTTAACCTTTTCTTAAGTAGGCATTTCACTATAGAAGTGGGAAAGGAGGTACTTCTCATGACTATAATCTATGGCTTGCTGCCAACGCTAGTTTGAAAAAGGGTAGGTTTGTCCTACCATGTATACATGATTATGATCGCTTGAAGTTGTTTCCTAACCATTGATCTTGGGAAGTCCATGTTCCATGAATTGACTCGCAATGTAACAAGTACTCTCCTGGTGGAATTGTTCATAGGGTCTATACCATAGAATCACTTCCTCTACTATGAGTCTAATTGATTTGGGACCCTAGGTTCTGGATGAGGGTATTTCTTCTGATAAATCTGATTTTTCTTGGGATGAAAGTTCCTTGGTCCATAATTCCTTTCCATGTTCACCAATCTATTATGTATGTGATTCAGCTATGTAGCATGAGTGGCCATTCTTTGGTTTTGATTAGTAACCAAGGTTTTCATCATTTCTACCATCTCTTTCATGAGATATGTCGAAGTTCGATTCTCTTATGACTCAACAGCTTTACCCTTGGTCTCTTTGTTGTTGTTGGCCCAGGAAAGAGACATAAGAAAGAACTTCATGCGCGCAGCCAAGGAAGATGTGAGTGTACGATAGAAGCAAAGGAAGAGTGCAAAGGATGAAAAGGGCCCATGAAGGCAGAATGGAGGAGTGTGCAGCAAAGGAAAGGAAAGCACAGATGCGCGCAAGGGGAAAATGGCTAGGAAGGGACATATATGGAATCCATATCATGGCCGTATAAGATGATGTAATCCTATAGCTACACACATAAAGGAAGATATTTCTAAGTCAGGCCGATAGTGCCTTGTGTCAAGTCATAATCACCACAGCTGCAGCCAAAGGGGTAGATTATGGTGATGGCTAATAGACTGTCCGGATGTAATTGGACCTACGTGGCCATGTAAATTAGTATAAATACGAAGGATGCAATGGTTAGAAGGTTGGTTGATGTTATTTTCCTACTTCTGAGTCTATTTGGTTAATGTCACAAAACACGCTTAGTCCGTTAGTCTGTAAGGGTTTCACTAATATTTATTCAATTTTCAGTATATTGTTATTGAATAGTAATCTATGGAGGGGGATGGAGGCCATGTTGTAATGTCATAACAATTAAAAGTGGATTAGACTCAGGAAGAGTATGGTAGCGTTAGAGGGGATATTGAGATGCAGATCTGGTTGCAGTGGGAGCAGACTGTTAGGAGTAGGAGTAGAGTAGATGGGTGAACCAAGGAGCATGAGAACTATGATTCTGAACTTAAAGACATATGTCAAGATCATTCTGCATCCTACAAACTGCAAGATTCTATATCCTTTCTCATTCCAGATGAAGAGCACCTTGGTGGTTTTTCCCAGATGGGTTTCTACGTTATTTCTTATGTCCAAATGAATGATTTATGTGGTGAAAGTTTATGTGATTGATTAATAGTGGCTTTCCGTGTAATGTTAATTATGGTTCAGTTCTTGTTAGTTTCTTGGAATTAATAGATGGATGGAAAAAATATATTGTTGAATGGATGTTGTATAAATATATATCATTCTTTATAATTCTTGTTATGAATCCTGACTTAAGTCACAGTGTTGATTGACACGAGTTAGCTACACTGCACTAGTTGCACCAGCTGCAAGGGAGAAAGGAAAGTTAGGCCATGCGCGATGACATATAGTTGTGCTCATTCACATAGAACCGACTCCTCCATCCAGCTACCCTGCTACCTTCCTTGAGCTCCTTGGTTGCGAACCATGGGACTACACTTTCTCGATAATTGCTAAAATATGGTTCCGGTGGTTACTCATCTATGAGATATCTCGGGTGAGAATGTGCCTCCTTCGTAGTTGTTGCCAATGGGGCTTGCTCTATCGGGCCGGTTTCTCGAGTAGTTGTGGGATCGACGGGCTGTACAAAATGTAGGTCATGCAAGTGGGAAAAAGTGGCCAACAAATTGTTGCATTATTGGGACCTTTGATTAAATCGGGGATATGGTGTGTCACCCAACAAAGGAGGAGATAGAAGATTGGATGGATGTTAAAACACTAGTGTTTGCACAAGAAGAAAGTGCAAGAAAATGGTTTAGTGCAGAAAGATGGTTGGATGATTATATATAATATGATATTCACGAGATCTTATTTGCTGAGTTCCCTATTCTACTACATGAATGGTTGGTAGGATTCACATCTAGATGGACCAACTACCCGACAAGGGAGATTACCGAGTGGAGTGACCAATTAGTGAGGTCAAACCTGCGAGCCTCTCCCCTTACTTCATGATTTTGCATGTTAAATTGTATAAGGTTCACTGTGTTTGTTGGAAAACATTGATAGTTGTGATGGAATATAGTACATGCTTCCACAATATGGTTGGAAATATGGAATATTAGTGTGTTGGCGCTTGGTTATGACATGGAATATGGATTGGTTTGTTTTCCACCAACGGCATATGTGAAGACTTTGGGTGTACTTAGAGGTCATGGTTCTATTCCCATGCACTCCACAATTTTTTGACAACCATTACCTTGTACATTATTGCCAATTTTATTCATTTGTTTTTCATTTTTCCTAAACTTCAAAGACTGATGATTTCTACATCCATAATTTGTTCGTCACGCAACAAAAGTTGAAGAAAAGAGATTAATGAGATATTAACCATAGTAAGATTCATTTTACTTTTTAATGACTTCCATTATAATTAATCTTTGAATATACTCATGGATCAAACCTTCCCATTTGGAAGCTTTTGTGCTACAAAAATCATGGAAATATTCAGAAACTAGGTGAGGGTACAAAGCCCTCACTTTTTTGGTCTCTAACCACCTTGATTTACTTGGATGCATTCCTTTCATCCCCACATGAATAAATTCCATGTCACCTCTTTATCAAGATCTAAGCTTCTTATCAAGTATTACATCTTCCTAAATTTCATTGATATATCTAGGAGAAAACTCGTCCGCAGAAGGTGCTTAAACTTGTACATTTTGGTCTACAATCATATGAGGCTCATACAATTTCAATTTTTCCATATTAATAATGAAATATATTTGCATATAAGGATGCAATTATAACGTAAAAACATTATTACCAGCTTTATCCAAAATTATAAAAGGTCAATACATAATAGGATTTAAATTTTTACATTCTCCTTGGAGTCAATATTTGTTGATATGAAGCCATACTCGATCACTAATATAGGAATGATGATCTATTCGATGCTTTTCATCCTATTCTTTGTACTTGGACTTACTTGATTCCAAATGTTCCTGCACTGCTTGATAAATTAATTAGATCCGTTTAATAAACTTCCGAGCTTTATCTATATCAACCTATCTATATTCCACTGAATCTTTCCCAACAATAAAGTCTAAGATAGGCTTTGTAAAGTTCCCAAAACAAGTCTCAAATGGAGACTTATGGGTCAAAGAGTGTATATGCTTTTTGTAGTCATGCTGAACATAGTGCAACTGTTCATCCCAAAGCATAGGATTCTTAGCACAATACCCTCAAATAAGGTGTACAACATTATGGTTGACAACTTTAGTTTTTCAGTTAGTTTTTGGATGAAATGTTCTACCTTTTTTAGCTTTGTGTCCATAAGTTCCAATAAAGATGACCAAAATTTCCCTAGAAAGTGGGAATCTTGATCATATATAATATAAGTAGGAAGTCCAAAATGGACCCATACAGTTTAAAACAACAAATGAGTAGTTATTTGAGTTGTCAACTTCTTTTTACAAGATATGAGTATGCACATTGTACTAAATCGATCAACAATGACATATAGATAATGATTTCATTTTCTACACATTGGTAATCCTCCTACAAAATCCATTGAAACACTTTTCCATGGATAAGAAAAAAAAGGAAGTGGAGTGTACAAACCTAAATTTATGTTACTTGGTTTACTTGTTGCACATATGACACATCGTTTCAAATATCTTGATAGTGTATCATTCATTCAAGGCCAATAATAAAAAAAATTGTAATTGTGCTACAAGTTTTCATACTAAAAAATGTATTAAAATGAGAGAAGTGTGAGCTTCTCTTATCACATGTACTCTTTCACTTTCTAGAATATAGATTTTTCCAAAATTATACAACAACTTGTCATTGATATGATCATTCAATATTCATTTTGATAGTCATGCCTTAGTGAGTCATATACTTCTTTAAATTCTTTATCCTTAGTATATTGTTCAACATAACTTGCATGTACTAGAGGACTTTGTTGAATGGAAATAGAAGCATTTGTTGGAGGCCTAGATAACATAACTACTACTTTTTTTCTAAATTCCTTTATAATAATCAATAACGAAATGAAATTGTTGTAGAAAGTTACCCATGCACCTGAAATTCCTTGATTGTTGTAGCTTAGTTTGTTATTATAGATATTGTAGTGGTTGATGATCAATATGTATGATTGTTGTCGAAATATACTAAACCCACTCATAACTTAGGATAAAATAATTAATCATTATTTGATTATTCACCCACTAGCTTAGTTGNTAAAGTCAATACATGCCATCTATATCCTAGGAATGATTTATTTCCAATTCTAGGTTGATCTTGACCACCTTTTGACCATCCAGAATTAGTATATAGGACTTTACAGCAGATTCTGCTTTATTCTGCTTTTTGTGCTTTTCATGTTTTTCTATGGATAAGATAAAAGCTAGTCAACTAGGAAACTGGGAGCTTTTGTTTCCAACACATCCTCCATTAGTTTTTCTCCGTTTTCTAGGATTAGCATGTTTACCCATCTCCTTGACAAATCACTCATGCTTTTTCCAACTCCTGAGATCCTTGATAGATTTGGGAAGTGCTTTAGCCACCTATAGGGGTTTCCTATATTTTGGTAAGTCAGCCTTTTTGAGCTTTATGAGTTGTTTACGTACAATTCAATTTTCCTATGAGGGATGTACTATTTATGTACACTACTATTCATAATTATTAAATGGAAGGATACACACGAATATTCATCTCTTCATTCATGTGATTCAATCTCTTTTCTTCTCTCTATTTTTCCTGTGTATGCTTGTGAGAATTCTTAGTAGCAAGATCTATTTCATGTGATTCTTCTTAGCATAATTTCTCGTAGAATTGATCTATTATTTCTACATGGTATCAGAGCAGCAAGGTTGATCAAGTTCTATGGAGTTGAGGAGCACATCCAGCCTCCTATCCCTCTCTAAAGTAGAGCTTGTCTAGCTTACAAGATCTTCTCCTAGTTTGTTTTGCAGGTTGCATAGATTTTATTCTTGAGTACATCAATTCAGAAATATGGATTCTTCATCAGCTATAATTCTTACTTCCTTCAACTACCATGAATGGAAAGAAAAAATATCCATTCTATTGCACAGTAGAGGATTATACAGAGTTACACTAACTTTGGAGAATGAGCCCAATGCTATGATTAAGAAAGCTAAGTGGCATAATAGGTTGGATGAACCCTATGGATTTATTTGCCTTTCTATTTCCCCTGATCTACTCTTTCATCTAGATGGTTTTATCACTCCAAACCAAGTATGGACTCAATTGGAGTCTGTCTTTGGAGTTCAAGATGAGGTAAGAGTGCATCAATTGGAGATTGAGTTATTCTCACTGAGTCCAAGCAATTTTGAATATCTTGAGGGTTTCTTCACCAAGTTCAAGTCACTTGTTCTAATTCTCAAGCAATATGGGATTGAGAAAGCAGATGATCAATTAATCCTTTCCATTATTTCAAAATTGGGTCCTGATTACTTAGTTTTTGTGTCTACTTTTCATGCAACTAGGCTTGTTGTTCCTAAGTGGAAAATGCCTTCTTTAAATTATTTTCTTGATTCACTAACAAAGGAGCAGTGTGGATGAAAAATCTACTATCTAATTTATTTAATCTATAGTTGGATGCTACCTGTATATATTGCGACAACCATAGTTGTGTGAAGTTGTCTGAGAACCCGGTGTTCCATGACAAGTCGAAGCATATCAAGATCAATTATCACTATATCATCAAGATCAATTATCACTATATCAGGGATATGATGCAGAGAGGAGCAGTGAAGCTCTAGTATGTTCCGACGGACGAACATATAGTTGATGTATTGACAAAGCCATTCGCCAGAGTGAAGGTTGAGTACTTTAGGGAGAAGCTTGGTGTTCTCCAAATCGAGGTTCCCTCCAAGGGGAAATGATGAGTCTATGAGCCATTCTGACATGGTGAGAGGATTAGGTTCCTTCCATGGTTAGATGTAAGGGTAGAGCCATTCTATCATGGTGAGAGGACTGGTTCCTTCCATGTCAGATGTGAGTGCTGAGCCATTCTGATGTGACTGTAGGATTGGTTCCTACATGATCAGATATAAGTGTTGAATGCCATTCTTGAAATGGAGGCACGTGGTCAGTTACCAGGACTACTTAGCTTGGTGCTGAGATGTCATTCTCTGGGAGAATGGAGGCACCTAGTCAGTTACCAAGAATACTTAGTTTGGGACTAAGAGCCATTCTGGCACGATGTGTTTACACATGGTCAGATGTAAGTGCAGAGCCCTTTCAATGTGGTTTGTTCACACATGATCGGATGTAAGTGCAGATCCCTTTCGATGTGGTGTGTTCGCACATGGTCAGATATAAGTGCTGAGCCATTCTGGCGTGATGTGTTTACACATGGCCAGATGTTAGTGCTGGGCCTTTCTGCCAAGATGAGGTCAGATGTCAGTGCTGGGCATGCCTTTCTGACAAGATGAGTTCAGATGTAAGTGTTGGGCGAGCCATTCTAACTTAGGGTCAGATATAAGTGCCGAAGAAGACCTACATCGAGGCTAGGCCTACAAATAGCATGAAAAAGGGATAGATCCGTAGAACTTCCTGTGACGAGAAGAATCAAGAGATAGAACTGATGATGATGATCCAGATCAAGTGATGATCCAGAATTGATGATGATCCAGATCAAGTGATGAATCAGACTTGATGATGATATAGTGATGATGATCCAGGAGTGATGATCTAGATCGAGTGATGATCCAGATCGAGTGATGAAGACAACTTGAAGATGAAGACAACTTGAAGATGAAGATGACTTGAAAATGAAGACGACTTGAAGATGAAGATGACTTGAATATGAAGATGACGAGATGATCAAGTTGATACAGAGAAAAAGACCAGTGCTGACAAATTGTGTCAAGAGAATGCCTTCATAGTTAAAAGGGAGTGTTGATGTATTTATAACTTCAGAATGTATTCACCTGTATATTTGATGTATTGTACCCTGATGTTTATTCTAGGAAGTATCTATAGTGTAATTGAGTCATGTCATACCCCGATGTTCCCATCGGGAGGTTCTATAATGTAAACAAGTCATGTCAAGTCATTATGGGTAACCCTCCTATTGTTCAAGGGTTAAAGTCCCAGCGGTTGTGGGGCACTAGGGTTATTAGACTCTCCTAGAGAAGTCGACCCTACTAAGTTATTATCAAGTCAGGAATTAGTATAAATAGAGAGTGAGCCTCTCTATTTATCACACACTCACTCACACTCATTGTAGCGCATAACTAAGAGAGAAGAAGTTGCTAGGACAAGAGAGAGAGAGAGACTACTGCTATCGAGAGATCATCTTAATGTTTTTGGGGCTTTGCTTTTGGTGCTAATTCTATCTCTGAGGAAGTTGCGGGGTTTTTTCCTTTATGGTTTCCCCCAGGAAAATCTTTGTGTTCATTGTATCATGTGTTTGATTACTATGCTTTTTATTCTCTCAGATAAGATCTTAAGTTAAATGCTAGATTAAATGATAAAAATCTAACAAGAGTCATAGCAGAGGTTAACGAGGAAGCCACAAAGAGAGGAAAGAAAATGCCAAGGAAAATGGCATATGGAGGAAGTTGAGTGATGAAGAGTATGAGAGAGAGAAGGCTAAGATAAAAGTCTATTTGGAAGAAATGATGGATTTGTTATAGAAGAGAAAGGAAGACCAGAGATGTGGTTTCCTTTTGAAGAGAAAGGTGAAGTGACATAAGCTACAAAGGAGAGAAGAGCAACTGATGAATGGTTAGTGTGAAGAAGAGATGCTCAAGGTGAGAGACTATCTGAGAGAATTCTTGAAGGCTGAAGCTTCAAGAGAGGCCAATAGGTCTTAATGTTTTGAAACTAGTATCTTGTGTGTGTCTATAGGTACAACTAGTATAGATCCATTTTGTTAGAATAATCAACCCATAGTATTTACCCACTTAGACATTATTTCNCAGCTCCATATTCAGTCTCCATTGTTGATAATTTGCATGATCAATTGTTAATTGCTGTGAGTGAAATTAATCTACTGCAGGCCTGAATTTCTACACATTTTAACTATGGCTCTACCAAGTGCCCAGAGGGATCAAGTTCTCTTGAGGTGCAAACCCTTTTTATTTTACAAAAATATCTAATAAGTATTCCTATTTGGGAGGGAAATGACCAACTTGCTTAAGTAATTTCAAAATAGGGTAAATACTAGTAGTAGAATGAGATAAGTAACATTAATAATCATATAATCAAATAGTTTTATAAAAATTGCTTTACTTGTCTTTCTTTAAAACTAATAATGAATATTAAGAGTAATTAATGAGTAAAACAATCCATATAAAATTTTAAAATATAGATTTATTGGAATTTGAAAAGCATTTTACCATCAAATGAAGATTTTAAACATTTATCTAAATGTTTTTGAGAAATGACTTGTTTTTCTCTATAATTAAAAATGAACATTTACATGTTAGGGTTAACCTTGACTTGGGAATGAATACTTGGATGTAAGCGGTTTAAGGCACATGGTTTCTTGCTAGTTGTATTTGCATTGAAAGAACCTTAAATATATGGTTGTAATATTTCATTGTAATAGCTATAATTATGTAATTTATTTTCTATCACATATTTTATTCCTAACATTATGTGTGCTTACGATTTCATGTAAATGAAATTTTAAATTGAAATTTGATATATAACTACATAAATGTGTTTTACAATTTAGCTAATTTGAAATTAAATTTCATATGTTCATGGTTTTATAATTTTTTTTTACTACTCAAGTCATTTGACTACTAATATTTGTATAATATTTGTAAGATTGTGAGTATTTCCCTAATATGGTTTGTATATTTATATGAGTATAATATTTTGTATATTTTTAGTGATAAGTTAACATGTTATAAGTTTTTTTAATTTTTAATTTTTATTATTATTAGTTTTTTTTAAATTTTACTTTTTATTATTATTATTTTTATTAAGCTGACATGTGCCATGTGAGCATTATAGAAGGGACACATCTCACCCTTTTGAGTTGTAGAAAGCACCTCTCAACACAAAGAATGAAGAAGGACGCTCTACTAATATTGTCATAGAAGATGAAGGAAGAGGACAAACTTTGAATTCCGTTCTAAGAGAAGATAAGATGACTGAGTCTCATGTACATGCACATACACAACTGAGTGAAAGTAATGTTTTCCATCTTACTGTGAAAGATGAGAACAAAGAAGACTTGGCACATGATGATGGCCAAGAACTAAAAGAGACAAAGGAGGATATCAAGCATTCAGATGTTATGCTTGAGGAGGATGAACAGAAGACTATTGAATATTTTTTGAGTCCTGTAGAAGACTTGGAATAGCCAGAGGAAGATTTGATGATTGAGTCATCAAATAAGACCATTGAGCCTTGCGAGTTTACTACTGAAAAAGTGAATGTGTTTGCAGGTTATGTAGAAGACAATCTATCTTTTGAAGTTGTCTTGAGTGAAATTGGAGGTTGGCAAGCAATATGGGATGAAGAGTGTCTTGAAGGAAAAGACAAAGATGAAGTGTTACAGCAGAAGGAAATTGAAAATTCCTTGTAAAGTGATGAAAGTAATGCGAATGAAGATGAAGTAGTCATGCTTCCTATGATGAAACCTAATATTAACAAAGGTAAAGAGGGGTTGACCTGCCTGCATGGTCAAGAAAAGATGGTTGGACAGACATCTAGAACTGTCACAATGATGAAGGATTAGAATTTTATTTTGATAGGAGATGAAGAAGCATTATCAGAGAGAGATTGGACTTGTGACAAAGAAGGAGATAGCAGTCAAGATAAAAGTGCAGTAGCTATGTCTCACACTAAAGAGGGATCAGTCCTAGAACTGAAGAAAACTGAAGGTTCCCAAGAAAGGCATAAAGATAAGGAAGATGTCAAGCATGAAGATACTATGCTTGAATAAGCTAACAAGGAGATGTTATTACTGGAGAACCTATTAGAGAAATCTGAGTCAAATTGTGAATGGAAACCTCAGGTAAATAGGCTATGTTCCAATAGTTTTGATGAAGAAATGAAGTATCTTGAGGGGTGCGTAGACAAAGATGAAAGTGGGAAAGACCCGGTTAGTCTAGATGGACAAATGGAAGTGTTGTCAAGCAATGACAAAGGGAGAGATGAGTTATTGCAACAGAAGGAGTCTACAGTGTCCTTAATTAATGAAGGCATCAATCTTATTATGGAAAAGACAATCATGTCTTATGAGAGTGAATTTGTTCCTGCTATGGACAAAGAAGATTTGGTTTGCTCGGAGAGCTAAAGTAAGGGTAATAGATAGACCTTTAGGACTGTCACAGAAGTGAGAAATCAGAATTCTATT
The DNA here is from genome assembly GCA_001517045.1 of Pseudotsuga menziesii. NCBI lineage: Eukaryota > Viridiplantae > Streptophyta > Pinopsida > Pinales > Pinaceae > Pseudotsuga > Pseudotsuga menziesii. The sequence continues at coordinate 151,758 of LPNX010662629.1, read as the reverse complement.
ATGACAGAGGTGGATGAGATAGTGTCACAAAGAATTTTATTTAGTGACAAGGAAGAAGAATATCATAAGGATAAAGATGAGGCTGTTGTGTCTCAGGGGGAAGAAGAAATAGCCTTCGGACTAAGCAAGACTAAATTGATTGACATAAGTGGTCAAGAAATTAAAAAACAATTACTGAAGATTGTCAAGACAAAGCTAGAGGAGAGTTTTGCTGACATTGAAATTCAACATAGTGAAGAAGTGCTTGAAAGGAATCAAGTAGAGAATAAATGTTTGAAGTATTAGCTAGAAGTATTGGAATAAGAGGAAGAGAGTTATGATGAATTCAATGGTCAGCATGTTGATGATGTTTTTTAGATAGGTCAGGAATAAGAAGATGAATGGATGGAGAGTTTGCTGAAAAGGATTACAGTGAATAAGAAGGAAATGTCTCAAGTTTTGACTGAGACAAAAGGAGATATTAGTTGTCTAAAGTATGTTATGTTAACTAATATGTAGAGCAGTGTGAGGGAGCAACTTTGGCAAGTTGGCATCCCACATCCCGCATCCTACAACCTGATTTCAGGAAGGCCGTTGCAGAAATAAATTTGTGGAGAGAAACATTGGGTGTTCGAGATCACGCATCCCGCAACCCGACTACGGAAACTCTGTTGCAGAAATAGAGTTGTAGAATGCCTATTGTGGAAAGGCTTGTTGCGGAGACAGAATTGCTGGGATGCAATTTTAGAGCATAATTTGGTTGTTAAGCTAAATTTGGCAGTCCTACTAAGTATAGGATCCACTGGATCCTAGAGGTTTTGGTTGTGGTCTACCCACCTGCACCAAATATGCTGCAACTGTCTTCTACATGAGGAATTTGGGACTTCCCTTGCAGTGAAAGTCCTCACCCAAACCCTATCGTATGTCTCCATTCAACATACGATCTACGTAGATGATGATGACTATACTGTTGTATCATGAGTAATATAGGGTTAGTATAAAGGTAATATTCGTTGGATATTTGGTTGTAGTATTGCTGCATACAAGTCATACACTATTGCATGAATACAAAGCAATACATCTTGTAAACATGCTAAAACATAGGTTAGTTGAAGGGTTGACAAATAACAAGTTTAGGTTAAAGAATATTGGAGTTTTTCCGTTATTGTTATAGACACACATGGTTGATGGATTAGTCTAAACTCTAAAATATAATGATATTGTTTCTAATACATATTGTTGTACAAGTATTTTATATTAATATTTGATACATGCTTATGATCACATGCCACTGTTATTACTAAAGGAATGATGACTCCAAGGTACTAACAATAACTGGATACTTGTGGATAACATTTGTTTATGACCTTGCAAATTACCAAGTAATCGGTTCTTAATGACACATAGTGTGATGTTATTTCTTTACTCATTATTGGATAAGTCGCATACTCATACACAACACCATTCCCTTTGATTTGACTCCATTGGGTACTAATCAATAACAATAGTCCAAAGAGATATATTTGGTGTCTTGCCGTGGTAATAGGGCTCTCTCCCAGGAGGCTTAGGCTTCCAAAGAAGTTGGGGCCTGGTGACCAAGGTCACCCCTCCCTCATATGCTCACCAATGGTGACGACTTCTATTTCAACTGGTAACAAATAGTAATAGGACCTACCCAATCACATAATTCATTTTCTTGTATGTATTTATGACCGCTACTCATATAAGCTTCCATTAATGTTGGGACTGACATGAAATCAATCCAACAAACCAAGTAGTGGTTTTGGTTTGGTTATAGAAAGAGAAGTCTATCTTTTATCGAAACGGAGCCTTGTGATGTCAGAGTGGCTAGTGTAGAGTTCATTAACGAGGAATCGATACATTGCATGGAGGGAAAGATGAGTAAGTTTGCATCATGCTCGGTGTCTCGAACTCCCTATCGGTCATTTAGTACTTTTCCTAAGGTGGTGGAAATATTTGTTTATATACGAACAATCCCTCCGTCATCTAGGTTTTACTCTTATTTTCCCTTGAGGTGAACTAAAAGAATAATTCAAACCAAAAATGAGAATACTGGCATTACCACTTGTTCTAGGCATTAAATCCAGGTTAAATTATTGCTGCTACTTAGATTAGCAAAGAAGTTATGTAATTTATCCTCTGATTCAATGATCCAGGTACTTCTTTCTAGAGAAGGGTCTGTGATTAACGAGTCACTTGAACTTGATATGTGATTAATGAGAAACTTGAACATGCTCCTCGCTGACATAGGGAAAATATTTCATCCCAACTTTTCATTGAAACGCAACAAATAGGATCAACATGCCCATCACTTTCCTTACTGCTACTTAGATTAGCACTCCTTTTTAGTCCAAGAATCGATAAGGGAGAGTCAATCCAATTTTCAATCACAATCTCGAGTCTATCCGAGAACCTGGTACTCCAGGGGTTCAAGGCGGCAATTACATGAGGATCTCATCATTGTCTAGCTTGGGGTTTTTTTTGTACTTGATAGATGTCGCTTGTCTATAGGTGGGTGGATTCATTGGTCTAGTCCTGTAGTATTCAATTCATGGGCCTACTACATTTTACTCCCCACTTTCTCTCCTGACATTATTTAGGGTCTTCATCGCCACTTAACTAGGGTTTCCTTCAGGTACAATTTATTCCTTTTTACATGGTCTTCACATAGTTAAATTTAAATTCGGAGGGAAGTTTAAAAACATTCATTATGAGGCTCAAACATCCTGTTTACACAAACAACAAGAACAATTTGTTCAAATCAAGAAAAAACATTTAGGCAAAATTGATAAACAAGTTCTAAGTAAAAAGTCTGCACATTCAATGATTATTCCATTTCAGGAAATTTACACAGCCGGTGACAAGTAAGACTGATAGAGTATACAAAATTTTCTAATATTCAAAGTTGTTAGCATGTGAGATCACCAGAAAATATGTCGACCTACTACTATCATATATACTCCCGTAGTTTCAGGACTTGTCAGTTAATGAGAGAGGGAGAGAGTTGGGGAGCAATGCGACCAGGAGGTGGCGGTAGGTCTAGCACATCTTGCTTATGTCCCCCTCCATTTTTTAAAATCTATCCCGTGGTTTCAAGATTCAGCTACAATCTTCAGTCTAACGAAAAATATACCTATTTAGGAGTAGTCTATGGATTCGACGATTTGGCTCGCAAGTTAGTGGTCATCGCCACTTCTTCACCAAATCATAGAATCCGACCCGGACCAAAATTCAATCTATACTCTTGAGACTGCGTGTTTGACTGCCATAGATGAAGGCCCTACAGCCCCTCGATAACCAACTTCCAAAACGTGCCTCCTCAACTTAGCCAACCAAGTAGACTTGACAGATCCATCCAATTCATAGCCTAAAAAACAAGTAAACTTTGGATCTGTCGGCTAAAGGTGTCGTTCAACCCATTCTCCCCTGTTTTTACACTAGATAAACTATTTTTGATCTAGCAGTGACTAGTCCCCTGTTTTTACACTCGATAAACTATTTTTGATCTCACAGTGACAAGTCGAAGCGCTTCAAAGGTATGAGGTATGGTTCTTGCCGCTCTGATCGTGTTGAGATTTGTGAGATAGAATCAATAGTTGTATGCAGTAACTACCTCTCCTAGATGATGGTTGCATCAAATTTTTCTCTTGTATTTGACCATTGAATTCAGGCTATTTTTATTAAAGGATTTGTAAATAAAGACAAGGCATCTTCAATAAAATCATCTTTCTCATTCATCACTACAATCAATAACCAATTGTTATGGCTTGTTACATTCACAATTATCACCATATTATAAATTTGAACTTATATCTTATATCTCCAGCATATGCGCTCATACCCATATGTATTTTTAGCTCTGAGCCTCGGAAAAGCATGATATTGAATCATAATCGAAAAAAAATACAAATGCAAAAATCTATAAAAATCATATCGTTGTTCATAAAAACCATGTCGATGTTCCATAAATTTGAGGAAAAATCATGAAAACATTGAAAGTAACACAAATGGAAGAATTCCATTTCTTTCTAAACTACCCATTCGGCGTCGTTTAGGAGACAGAAAACCAAAACCAAAAGCCTCCATTGCTCTTGTAGTAAGGGGGCAATTCGTAGTGCTATGCATGAGTACATTTCTCTGCAAAGAACTTCTATCGTTTTCTTGTCGCTTGGTAGAATGGCTCTCATGTGGGCCACGCCTTGAGGACTGAACAACTCCTCAATTATGAAGAACTTCCCGAGGGTGCCCAAAATTTGCCTCAAAAAAATAACTTCTCTCATAAATTGAAGCTTCTAAGATTTCACAGCTCACTGCTGGGAGAGAATTGATCACAATTTTTATTGGTTGATCTTGGGTATGTTCAAACGAGGCCCTATCTTAGGTATCGAATCACATAACATACATTACTAAGAATTTTTCTTGATCTTATTTGCAGAAAGCCCATATGTACTCACAAAAGTAGCACCTATGCTTCTACGGGCTTTTGTTTGAGTTGAATATGGTAAGGGTATGTTTATTTCTAATGGAATAACATCTAAAAGAGATTGAGGTTCATGATATTCTTCCATGGGATTAATTTTTAGCATTTCTATTTTATCTTTTGAGGCACTAGATTATGTCAAACTAGCAGCTTTTCTATCCTCTTTATAGCTTATCGAGCCTGTAGTTAGTTTGCTTTGCTTCATAGGAGAGGGCAGACAATCCCACTGATATGGAGTTGATGCCTTGCATGTTCCAATAAACTCATTCCTTTGACTCGAGATTCAATGATCAACTACAACATGGGAAGACTCTTCAGAATTACAGTTCAATGAATTTCCCTCTGCGTAATGTGTGCAATGTTCCCATTTCTGAGATAACATTAATCCTAAATTGTTTTTATCACTAATCCTAAATTGTTTTTATCTTTTGTTTTCCATGACACATTTTGAGACTTATTTGAGCTATCATGTAGAGGCAAAGTCATTGTATTTTGAATCCTAGATGGCCTTACTATCTCCCTATAGGAGTCATCTTCCTGAGCTTTGCTAAGGTAAGAAACTCCAGTTAAGAACTTAATATTCTCTTCAGCAGAAATGCTGGAACATGACTCGCCTGTAGGAGTTTCCTGACGAGAAGAGCTAACATGGTTTGTCTTTACTGTCTTTATGAGAGCTGTAGTAAGATCGTCCTTTCCTTTTCCATCTTCCACAACTTTAACAAGGTCTTCAAAAAAATCTTCCATAGGTCTTTTACAACCATCAAATTCCTTTAATACCTGTTTATCATAAATTTATGTTAGACCCTATACTCGTAAGAACATTCAAACTATCATAACAGGAGTAAGGTTGTAAACTTTATGACCAGGAGATATCTTTTTGAAATATGCTTCATAATTCTATTGAGCCAAACTAAAGTGTCAGTCATATTACCAAAGAAAAGACAACATATGCCTGCTATGTCTCCACAGGGGTGTAGACTATCCGGCCAAGATAGGAAATGATATGATATATTAAAAAAATATTACAGGGAATGATATGATGTATTGTAAAATAGATTGCAGGTTCAAAGCTGTGACAGAATAGAATGAAGCAATAGAAGCACTATTGGCAGTTGATTGTCTTCTCATTATTAAGAGTAGATTAAATAGGAAATGAAAAACAACAATACTATGGGCGAATACCATAGGTGAGTAAATACCGTGGGTTACCTAACTCACTAGTTTAACTACGGGTGAGATTACACTCTTCAACACACCCGCTTAATCTAAGTGGTAGTACATCATCAGCACTTTCTATGCCTAAATGCTCTCTCTGATATACAAATGCATATGTTCCCAATGGTTTAGTGTCTCTTACACCAGGATGTATTATTCTATCTAAATCCAAACTCTATTTTTATCTTGATAGCACCAATTTGGTGTAAGAGACAAAAAATTCATATCAGCATTCCATTGATGTATTATTAACACCATACCATTTTTTACAGTTACAAACTGTTTGATTGTTTGACAAGAAAAGTTACCTTTCAGATCTTCTGTTTCAAATACTGAGGTATGCTACGAGTTTCATCCAAGCGTTTCAACAATTACTATTTCCGCAATCCAGAGAAAACACCCTTTCTTCTTGTAGTCCTTGTAGATTCTTCCCATCTGCAACAAAATGATTGTCTTGTAGAACTTGCCATAATAGTGTGATAATATATCTCCCATTTTTTGGTTTTTACAAATATTTTCACCGTGTTAAGTTTCTTTCCAAAGATATACAACCCAAATATGAATAAATCTTCTTTAGTTTTACTCTGGATGCACTTTGCCTACCAGGAACTATCATGTAATTTCTTGAGCTGGCATCTTCCGCCTTATTATGCGTTCCTTGCTGCTGAACTTGGCAATTGGAATCCTTTCCCCTTCGATGCCCATTGCAATAGGAAGATGTATCAAGCACATTCTGAGCCGTCACAGTAGATTCTATAGTGGTATCTTTTGGTCTTGAGAATTGTGTCTTTCAAATTAGTAATAGAACAAACTGCATTGTTCTCTCTGAGATGACCACTCTTACTAATATCATCTATAGATTGGTAATTTTCCACCTTAGACAAATCCAATTTTCATTGCCAGAGTTTCTACCATTTTCCTTGCTGATGCTATCTTGTCAAGACATGATGACCTCCTCGAAGCCGTGTTATAACGTTTGTTATCTGCATTTAATATATAATGAAGATACCTTGCCAACACAACTTTCAAGGCCAAAATTGCTTCATATAATGAATTAGCACGCCACCTGCATTCAATCCATGGCGTCTGATTCACGTCTCGCACCACCCATTCCATGCTCAATGCCTTTCCCAATTGCAGCTAAAGAGAGATTGTGGATTGTGTCGGTTAGATTTGGCCGAGGGGNTCAATCCATGGCGTCTGATTCACGTCTCGCACCACCCATTCCATGCTCAATGCCTTTCCCAATTGCAGCTAAAGAGAGATTGTGGATTGTGTCGGTTAGATTTGGCCGAGGTGAAAAATTACCGAGGTACCTATGAGAATAGTAATAGTGGTCATCTGAGAGAGGACAATGCAGCTTGTTCTATTACAGATTTGAAGACACAATTCTCAAGACCAAAATATACCACTACGAAATCTACTGTGACGGCTGAGAATGTACCTGATACATCTTCCTATTGAAATGGGCATGGAAGGGGCAATGATTCCAATTGCCAAGTTCAGCAACAAGGAACGCATAATACGGGGAAGATGCTAGCTCAGGAAATTACATGATAGTGCCTCGTAGGCAAAGTGCATCCTGGAGTAAAACGGAGGAATATTTATTCATATTTGGGTTGTATATATTTGGAAAGATACTTACCACGGTGAAAAGATTTGTAAGAACCAAAGAAATTGGAGATATATTATCACACTATTATGGCAAGTTCTACAAGAGGGAATCATTTTGCAGATGGGCAGAATCTAGAAGGACAACAAGAAGAAAGGGCATTTTCTTTGGATTACAAAAACAGGAATTGTTGAAACTTTTGGATGAAACTAGAAGCATACCTCAGCATTTGAAATGAAAGAGCCTAAAGGTAAGTTTTCTTGCAAAACAATCAAAATAGTTATGTAAATGTAAAAATGGTATGGTGTTAATAACACATCAATGGAAGCTGATATGAATTTTTAATGTCTCTTATATCAAATTGGTGCTATCAAGATAAAAATATAGTTTGCATATAGATAGAATAATATCTTCTTACTAACACACATGAACTGAATTTCATAATTAAGATAATCTTTTTGGTTTCACAAAAGATTTAACTTAACTCCCATATATTAGATTATGAGGAGAAAAATGTGAAGAAGAAGTCACAAAGACACAGATTATTAAGAGAAAAATGTGAACGTCAGTCACAAAAAGTGAATTCAATACTTCTAGATACACTAACGCAGCCTACAAGCATGTGAGTTAAACCTCTAGGTGCACTTATACAACCTACATGCTACAAGCATGTGGCTTTGAACCTGTAATCGATTTTAGAATATATCATATCATTCCCTGTAATCCATTTTACAATATATCATATCGTTCCCTGTAATCTCTTTTACAATATGCCATCATTTTCCATCTCAGCCGAATAGTCTACACCCCTGTGCAGGCATCGCAGGCATCTATTGTCTTTTTTAAACATATGATTGACACTATTTCTTTTGGCCCGGTTATAAAGTTTACAGCCTTACTCCTGTTATGATAGTTTGAATGTTCTTACGAGTAAATGGTCTAACAGAATTTTCTGATAAACCGGTATTAAAGGTATTCGATGGTCGAAAAAAAACTAAGAAGATCTTTTTGAAGACCCTGTTAAAGCTGTGGAAGATGGCAAACGAAAGGAAGATCTTACTGCAGCTCAAGAAATTTCTACAGGCGGGTTATGTTCCAACCTTTTTGCTGAAGAGAATATTAAGCTCTTAACTGGAGATTCTGAGCTTCAAAGATTTCAGGAAGATGACTTCTATAGGGAAACAGTAAAGCCATCTAGGATTCAAAAGACAGTGACTTTGCCTCTACATGATGGCTCAGATAGATCTCAAAATGTGTAATGGAAAACAGAAGATAAAAACAATTTAGGATTAGTGTTATCTCAGCAATGAGAACATTGCACACATTACGCATAGAGGAAATCATTGAATTATTATTCTGAAGAGTCCGCTCATGTTGTAGTTGTCATGAAAGCTCGAGTGAGAGGAATGAATTTTTTGGAACATGCAATGCATCAAATCCATATCAGTGGGGTTGTCTGCCCTCTCCCTTGAAGCAGTGGAAATAACTACAGGTTGTATAAGCTAAAAAGAGGATAGAAAAGCTGCTAGTTGATAGAATCTAGTGCCTCAAAAGATCAAACAGAGATGCTGAAAATTAATCCCATGGAAAAATATCCCAAACCTCAATCTCTTTTAGGTGCTATTCCATCAGAAATAAAGATGCCCCTACCATATTCAACTCAAGAAAAAGCCCATAGAAGCATACATGCAACTTTTGTGAGTACATATGGGCTTTCTGCAAATAAGATCAATAACAATTCTCAGTGTTCTAGCATATGCGGCTCGATACCTGAAATAGGGCCTGGTTTGAACATACACCCAATATCAACAATAAACAATAAAAACTGTGATCAATTCTCTCCCAGTAGTGAGCTTCCAAATCAGAAGTTTCAATTTCTGAGAGAATTTATTATTTTAAGGCACTGAGAACCCTAGGGAAGTTCTTCATAATTCGAGCTGTGCAGTCGTCAAGGACTGGTCCAGATGAGACTCATTCTACCAATCCACAAGAAAACGATAGAAGTGCTCTACAGAGAAATGTATGCAGGCATAGCACTAGGAATCGCCCCCTTACTACGAGAGAAATGGAAGATTTTGCTTTTGCTTTTCTGTCTCGTAAACTGCAAAGGATGGGTAGTTCAGAAAGTAATGGCATTCTTCCATTTATGTTACGTTCAATGTTTTCATGTTTTTCCCGCATGTCTTTAGACTTATATTTTGATCATTTGTGGAATATGTTAGTACGATGATTTCTTGTTTTTGTTTTTAGATGTAACGCATCCACATTCTTATTCTGGTAATCTTTTATTTCACTTAGACTTATCACTTTCGGAACATATCACTCTGACCATCCCATTTCCTTAGACTTATATTTTCATCATTTCTGGAATATGATAGTACGATGATTTCTTGTTTCATAATATAGTAATCTGAAGTTTCTCAATTTTAGATGCAAAGCATTCTCACTTTAAAACTGAAACCATAATAATCGAATAGAATATATTAATATGAAGATTCTCAATTTTACATGCAAGCATTCTCACTCTAAAACTCAAACCATAATAAAAACTGCCACAAACTTATTGTCTTACCCTGACTCAGCATAGACAATAAAGAAGCCTTCTTATAGATGAGAGCAGGCCCTACCAGGCATAATCATGTCTGTATTTCCAGGCCCTACTCATATAAGCTGTCCTGAATGCTGGGAGGACGGGAAATCAATCCAACCAACTTCCACAAATTAACCGTCTTACAGCAACTCCAGAGACCCATGAAGGCAGCCTTCCTTATAGATAGGAATAGGCCCTACCTAATCACATAATTAATTTTCTTGTCTGTATAAGCTATCATAAATGCTGGGACTGACAGGAAATCAATCCAACAAACCGAGTAGTGGTTTTGGTTTGGTTATAGAGAGAAATCTGTCTTATAAGAACGGAGCCTTGTAATGCCTGAGTGGCTAGTGTACAGTTCACTAACGAGGAATCGGTACAGTTCATGAAGGACAGGAGGAGTAAGTTTGCCTCATGCTCGGTTTCTCGAACGCCCTACCGGTCATTTCTGGCGTTACCAATTATTCTAGGCATCAAATTCGGGTTAAATTATCGCTGCTCCTTAGAGATTAGAAGAGAAGCTATGTACTTTCTCCTCTAGTCCCATGATCCCGGTACTTCTTGCTGGAGAAGGGTGTTCTGTGATCCTCTCGCCGACATGACGAAAATATTTCATCCCAAGTTGCCCTTGAAACTCATTAAATAGGATCGGTAGCCCCAGCCCTTGCCTTACGGCTGCTTAGATTAACTCTCTTTTCGAGACCGAGAATCGATAGGGGAAAGTCGATCCAATATTCAATCACAATAGAGTCTATCGGAGAACCTGTTTCTCCAGTAGTTCAAGGCCACATCTACATGAGGATCTCACCGTTCCCTAGTTGGGGGCTTGTTTTGTACTTGATAGATATCACTCGTCTATAGGTAGGTGGATTCATTGGTTTGCTCATGTTGTCTGTAGTCTTCATTCAGGTCATGGGCCAACTACATTCTACTCCCCACTTTCCCTCCCACGCATTATTTAGGGCCTTCGATCGCCACTTAACTAGGGTTTCTTTCAGGGACGGTTTATTCTTCTTTACATGGTCTTCACATAATGATATTTGAATCTGGAAGGGAAGTTTAACGACATTACGAGTCTTAACAATCCTATTTACATTTAGTTGCCAATATGTAAAGTTTATTCAAATACAGAAAAAAACAGAAGTAAAATGCTAAAAACACAACGATTTGCACTTCTTTGTCAAAATCCAGCAACTCAAGGAAGGCAGTGTTCCAATTGATACAAAAGTCTGTTTGAAATGGGCTAAAACCCCATGGGCAAAGTTAGATGAAGGAACTCCGCCATCATACCCTTATAGCTGTGCTTTTAATTTGGATCTTTCAAAAAAAATGGTATCTTACAGTTTGCATATAAAATTTTAAGATTTGGATAAATGAACAAAGATTGAAGATTAGATATAAAAACATTAAAATCACATACCTGTAAATTGCTGTAAAAATAAACATTAAAAACACAAAGCCTTTGAGCCTCTTCCTCTGAAAATAGGCCAATATGATTCCTTATGCGATAGATGGTTTGGCTATTTAAACCCAAAAATAGTATTAGGGTTTTGAAATAAGGTTATTTATTTAATTATTATAAAATATTGGCGGACCTTAAAAAAATCTAAAATCTAACCTTTTGGCCATAGGTCACTCCTAAAAAATACCCTCTCACTCATCTTGTGTAGTATCTATTTAAGTACATTTAGGAGCTTATTTGCTTGGAAGTGGGATTATGAATGAATAAGAGAAGATGAACCCTCTCTCATTAGGTACCAAGCATTGAAGAGGCAACTCTTCCATTTGACATATTTTCCTCTCTCAAAAAGAATTGTTTAATGATGAATTATGTTTCTCTCTAAATTAATTTGTGATTAAGAAGATTAGAGGTTTAGTTCATTATTGTTATGTACACATTATTATTAGATTTTGATTTATGTCTATAAACAAAAGATTGTGAGGAAGGGTAACAGAAGTTTTGTAGGTTTAATAAAGTCACTCAATAGGATACTAGAAGATCCCAATAGGAGAATCGAGGACCAACCTTCATAAATAAGGTGCATTACCTCTTTCTCCTTTCTCTCTCATTTTTGTCCATGTGTGTGCATTAAATTGTAATAGAGTTAAGCTTATTTGGGTCTTATCATATTGTTAAACCAATCTATGAGTCAATCTTCATTCAATTATGTATGTTGGCGACCTCACCCTAGTCATAGAATCAATTTCCGCATGACAAATGTGCAATGTCACTCTTCATACAAGCAATCATTTATATAGATATGGATCCTCTAACAATAGTAACTCTGCTATGTCAGATGTGTACCTCACTAGTCCACCATTCCTACACAACACTTTTCACAACATATATCAAGTCTCGGTGATTGAAAATTCTTGAATATTGTAACTTCAAAGGATATTCTAAAAGTATTTCACTGATGTAACCCAAGGGAAATGTTATTATTCCTCTGACATGGTGTTACTATTGTATTTAGTCATCATAGATTCAAGAGGTAAATCCTCCATTGTAAGTCAAGTCATTAGTACCCTAATGAAGAATATAATATACTGTTTTGATTCTTTCTAGGTGAAGTCGACCCAGACAGTTTAGTGGGGTCGACCTGATTAGGGTAAAAGTGAGTTGGGTCAAGGTGTATAAATAGAGGAATTGTGATTCTTATTTGGACACAAACTCACTCACTTAAGTAGCGCATAAGAGAGAGAGAGATAACAGAAGGAGGAGAACAACTGTTTCTAGGTTTATCTCTTATGCGTCTTATACAGAAAAAGTTTTGCTTGGTTTTCTTCCCTTGAGGGTTTCCCAGGATAAATAGCATGTCTATCTTGTGATTGTGTTTCTATCAGTGAATCTAGATATGCTCCTCCTATGATATTTGAATTGAACACTAATGAATCTAGTCTAGTATATGAAATCTTAACATGGTATCAGAGCTTACTTGATTAGAGAAGCTTTCACAAGGAGAAATTCTCTCTCTTCCCTCTCTGGAATAAATTAGGGTTTCTGCAAATTTTGGAATCTGGAAGATCTGCTTAGATAGAAAGTTGTGCCTCCCTAGAGTGCATCTATTGAGCCCTAGATTGACATTTTTGGGTCGTTGAATCTCTAGGAAATCCAAACCCTAGTTTGGCAGTGAACCATAAAACTGCAGTGAAACAAAACCATAAATTCTACAGTGCTGCAACCTCGCAAGTAGGATTTGAATGCTAAAGATTTGGGATCTCTAGAAAGCAATTGGATCAACCAACTCTCCTCTCTCAAGCGTATCTACTGGTAAGGTCAACTTTTGGTTGTGATCATTTTAAATTTTTAGTGACCTAATAGATAGGATGGCCCCAAACACTAAGCTTAAAGACAAATTGGAAGGAATGTAAAACTTCCTAGCTTGAAATTATAGTATTGGTCTCATTATGAAAGCGAATGGCCTTGACAAGTGCATCAAGGATGAGATTGCAGAACCTAAAGAAGATGAAGCTAAGGAGAAGCATAAACAAGACATAATCAAGACAATGAGGATCAGTTCTCACTCTATTAAGCATCACTTGATCCCAAAAGTGTCATCTAAGAAGACACCTAAGCAGATGTATGATGCTCTTTCTAGAATGTATGAAAGAAGGAACATCTACAGAAAGATGAATATGAGAGCTCAACTAAAGGGAACCAAAATGAGCAAAGGAGAAATATATTCAAGATTACTTCATAAGGGTCTCTCAATTCAAAGAATAACTAAGTGCTATTAGAGACACCCTTGATGAGGATGAACTAGGTATGACTTTTCTCAATGGTCTCACTAGACCTTGGGACTCTTTCATTTAGACTCTTTGTTCCAAAAATGAAAGCATGAAGTTTGACATAGTATGGGAAGATTGTATACAAGAAGAATCTAGAGTAGCCAATAGAGAAGCTCTCCTCATAGAATATGATCAGGCTCTAGCCACCCATACTAAAGGAGGAAAATAATCAAACTACAAGAAGAGTTACCATAATCCCTCCAAGAATAAATTTTAGAAGAAGAAGAAGGATTAATCAAAGTATCGATGTTATAACTGTCATAAGATAGGACATATTGCTAAAGAATGTCCATCACCAAAGATGAACAACAACAATAGGAGACATCATGCTCATCTAGATGAAGATGAGGATATAGAAGAAGAAAGCCCTCTAAAGAAAATTAGAGGTGAAGATGTAGAATAATATGTGTTATTCTATGCACTCTCTGGGTTTGTTACACCTAGAGAAGACACATGGATTATTGATAGTGGTGCCTAAAAGCACATGATAGGGAAGAAGTAAACTCTATCAAAACTTGAAGAGAAGAACTATCCTAAGAATGTATCATTGCGAGATGACTATCAATCACCCATCAAAGGTATTGGTGAATCAAGCTGCAAGCTTGAATCTGGAACTTCCATGAAGATGAAGGAAGTACTGTATGTACCAGGTTTGAAAATGAACCTACTTTCCATCTCTTATTTAGATAAGAAAGGATAGAGTTTCTTTTGTAGATGGACAAGTACTGATGTGGGGAAAAGCAAATATACTTGAAGATGATGTGGTCATTGGAGAAGAAGAAGAAGGACTGTACAAGCTCAAAGGACATCTAGAGACAACCCTTGTCCATGATACTACTAGATCAAGTGAACTATGGCATAAAAGGATTTCTCACATCAACTACAAATAATTTCCCTATGTGAACAAGGTGGTAACAGGGTTACCGAATATGAATATTGATCTTGAGGATACTTACAAAGGATGTGCAAGTGGAAAGAACATTAAGAATCTCTTTCCAAAAAGTGAAACAAAGAACAAAAGTACATTAGAACTAATTCATTCTCATGTGTGTGGTCCTATGCCCTCCATATCCTTAAGTGAATATGAGTACCATGTCACATTTATTGATCATTATTCAAGAAAGACTTGTATATACTTCTTGAAGAAAAAGAGTGAAGTGTTCAGGAAATTCAAGGAATTCAAATCCTTGATAGAGAACCTTTCGGAAAAGAGAATCAAGACACTGGGGTTAGATAATGGTGGAGAATACACTTCAAAGTAATTTGAAGCGTTATCTAAGGATGTAGGACTCAGGAGGGAACTAACCACTCCCTATAATCCCTAACATAATGGTGTTTCATAAATAAAGAATAGAAATATCATGGAAGCAATAAAGACCATGTTTCATGACCAAGACCTCCCTTTGCACCTATGGGATGAAGCAACAAGAACAACCGTATATGTGCATAGTAAATTTTATCACAGTGCTCTTGATTCAACACTCCTGAAGAGATGTATACTGAAAAGACACCTGAAGTGAGCCATCTCAAGATATTTGTCTCTTCAGTATATGTACATATTCCAGAAGATAGGAGAACTAAGTTGGATACTTCTAGGAATAAGGGGATATTTGTATGATATTATGAAGTCTCCAAATCCTTAAGGATATACATTTCAGGATTCGGTCATATCAAAATTAGTAGGGATGTAACATTTGATGAAGAGACAACTCTTAAGAAGTCTAGAAGGTATCATCTTGAAGAAGTACATTAAGACGATGTACATCCTAGAATGATAGAAGTTGAACCCCCTACTGAAATAGTAGCATCAAAAGATCATGACATGCTAGAACCTCAGGAGCCTCGTACTATGAATGTCTCTCCAAAGAGAAAACTTGCTTCGGTAAGAGAAATCATACAATAAGAAAAAAGTTATGGAGCGCCATAAGGCTCCACAAGAATCAACAAAATATTAACGCCGTATTCTAGCTATGTAGATTTGATGTGTGGTCTTGTCAATCAAGAACCCGCCATCTATGAGGAAGCTACATAGAAGAAAGAATGGGTTGAAGCAATGACGAAAGTATACCAGTCGATCATGAAGAATGATGTCTTGGATATTGTTCCCAAACCAGAAAACAAGAGTGTGGTATCTTCGAAATGGATACAAGATAAAACATGCTGCCGATGGAAGTATTGAAAAGTACAAATAAAGATGTGTGGCTAGAGGATTCTCTCAAAAAGAGGGGATGGATTATGAAGGGACATTTTCTCCAGTAACAAGGTACACTTATGTCACAACTAACATGGCACTTGCTCCCATGTCGAAGTGGGACTTACACGAGATGGATGTAAAGACATCCTTCCTTAATGGTGTGATTGAGGAAGAGGTTTACATCGAACAACCACAAGGATTTGAAGTCGAAGATAGAGTGAATCATGTATGCAAGTTGAAAAATGATTTGTATGGATTGAAGCAAGTTCCTAGAGTTTGGTATGGCATAATATATAGCTTCTTGACAAGCATTGTAATTACCAAGAGTAAAGTTGATCCTAACCCTTATATGAATATTATGGATGATGAAGCAATCATATTATTGTTCTATGTGGATGATCTATTTGTGACTGTAAATGAGAAAGAAATCAAGGATTGCAAGAAGAATCTAGCTGAATAATTCAAGATGAAAGATCTTGGATTGATACATCATTTCCTAGGGTTGGAAGTGTAGTAGAGCCAAGAAGAAATATTTCTAAATCAAGGAAAGTACGGAGTGGAAATATTGAAAAGATTTGATATGTTGGATTGTAAAGCTATGGCCACACCCATGCACACCAACTTGAAGTTGTTGTCAGATGAGACATCATAGTTAGTGGATATGACTCAGTACAGACAAAGTATTTGGTCATTGATGTATCTGATGAACAAAAAGCCAAATATGTGCTTTTCTATGAACACATTAAGTCAGTATCTAGTTAAACCTAAACGAGTTCACCTGATAAATGCAAAGCATGTGATGAGGTACCTAAAAGGTATGATAGATTTGGGAGTTTACTATGGGACAGATTATGACTACAAATTGTATGGATATATAGATTCAGATTGGGAAGGAAGTGCCATGGACAGGAAGAGCACCTCGGGTGGATATTATTTTCTGGGATCCATCATCATCTCATGCTTTAGTAAGAAACAATCATAGTGTTTCTCTTAATACAACTGAAGCATAGTACATTTCATCTTGCTCCACTTGTTGTGAAGCAATATGGATTCAGAAGATGATGTCAATATTATTTTACATGGAGCTGGAAACCACAGTAATTCTCTGTGACAACCAGAGTTGTGTAAAGATGGCAAAGAATCTAGTGTTTCATGAAAAATCAAAGCACATAGAAATCCAATATTTTTATATAAGGGATATGGTACAAAAGGGAGCTATCAATCTCTAGTATGTGAGTACCGAGGAGCAATTTGTTGATGTACTGACCAAGCCTCTATCTAGAGTGAAGTTTGAGTATTTCCATGGCAAGCTTGGTGTAGTTCGAAAAGACTTTCCTCGCAAGGAGAAATAGTGATGGGACTACTGATGATTAATATTTGGACCTTATTTGGAAAAGGAGGAACAAGTCGAAGATATGGACTCTCCTCATCAAGGAAGAAAAGGTTGAAGACATGACTCCTCCTCAGACAAAGGGGGAGCTAGTTGATAATATAAAACTTCCCAGGAAAGGGAGAGTAATGATGAGACTGACATCGATGATGGATGATAGTGATCCTATTTTGAGGATGGCAAGTATAACACTATTTAATGAGAGTGGTACCTACTAGCTAAGGATGGCCCTGGTGATGTTACTCTCAGATGGAGAGTACCCACATTCATTTGTGGATACCATAGTATAAAAATCTCTTGGGAATGGTTCTAACCTATGTGGTATTGATTCTCTACAATGAGTCTTAGCAGATGACAGCGATGACATTTTGTATTTAGTCGAGATCTTCTCTGCAGAGAATAATCTTATATGGAGAGTATTCCGACATTCATATGTAGATACCATAGAATAACACTTGCTTGGGAGTGGTCCTAACCTGTGTGGTATGGATTCTTTATGATGAGTCCTCATGGACGTCATATTATAACACTCACATGGGAGTGGTCCTAACCTTAGTGATAAGGAGGCTCTATGATGGTTTCACATTGTGTATGTAGTCAATGTATGCTCTGCAGACAATACTATTTCTTGGAAGAGTATTCTACATGTATGTGTAGATACCTTAGTATAAAAATCACTTGGGAGTGGTACTAACCTTATTGGTATGGATGGTCTATGATGAGTCCTCGCAGATGATAAGGCCTGCATTGGGTGCGGTCGAGATCTACATTTAGTTGTAGATGATTCAGTTGATTGATATCATGGATCATGCTGATGGAGGATTGCATCGTCCTTGGACTTATGTCCTAAAGTGATAGGGATTGATCATATGGAAAAGAGATCATGTGTACTGCAAGTAGTTTGGGGATGAAGGATCAAGTAGATCAAAGTACAACAATGAAGGGTCAAGTAGATTGAAGTGTGGATGAAAAGGGTTAAGAAGGATCGAAAGGATTGAAGTGATGCTGCAAAAGGATAAAAAGGATCAAAGTTCTACTACAAAGGATCATTAACATTAGAAGGTTGTCGCAAAAGATCGAAGTGTTGCCACAAAGGATCAAGAAGACTAAAGTGCTGCTACAAAGGATCAAAAGATCGATGTGCTTCTATGAAGGATCTAAAGGTCTAAGAGTAGCTGCAAAATGGTCAAATGATCGTGTGATGTAGAAGATGAAGAGTAATTGCTCGAGTTATTGATTATGAAAAGTTCCTATGATGTATAGTTGTATTGCCTCGATGTACTGTTAAAATGTTGTCTCTCTATTCTCCTATATTCTATGATGATGTTGTCAGTAGAATAACCTTCTCATTGAGGGGGAATGTTAAATATTGTAACTTCAAAGGATATTCTAAATGTATTTCACTGATGTACCCCAAGGGAGATGCTATTATTCCTCCGGTGGGGTGTTACTATTGTATTTTGGTCATCATAGAGTTATCAGGTAAAGCCTCCATTGTAAGTCGGGTCATTAGTACCCTAATTAATAATATAATATACTTTTTTGAGTCTTACTCGGTGAAGTCGACCCAGAAAATTCAGTGGGGCCGACTTGATTGGGGTAAAAGTCAGTTTGCTCAGTGTGTATAAATAAAGGAGCTATGATTCTTATTTGGACATAGTCTCACTCACTTGAGTAGCGCATAGGAGAGAGAGAGATAGAACAAAAGGAGGATAACACTTGTTTTTGGCGTTATCTCTTATACATCTTATACAGAGGAATTTTTTATGGGTTTTCTTCCCCTTAAGGGGTTCCCACGATAAATACTATGTCTATGTTGTGATTGTGTTTCTATTAGTGATTCTAGATATGTTCTACTGTGGTATTTGAATTGAACACTAATGAATATAGTCTAGCATATGAAATATTAACAAAAAGTGAGGTAAATAGAAAGTAGGTAATTAGGGGAAACACATAGCATAAGAAGAGATTATCATGCGCAAGTTCTAAATGTATAACAAAAAGAAGAATGCAACAAAATATTATTTGTCTAGCAATCACACAACCAACACTCTGGTGTGCTAACCATCTAACCATATAATTATACTGCAGAGGGAAAGAAGGACCTCCAGACACTTCTAAATTATTTTTCCAATGATAAGATTTCCTTGAGTACTTTTAAATCCATACATCTATTGTAGATAATTTTGCAAGCAATTTGGATTCCCTCAAATATGATAGAAAAAATCCATGTGCACTTATAAATTCCACTAGTATTTTTAAAAATCCCTTAGGAAATTGTAAAATCAATGAGCTATGATAGAATTTGGCCAACAATGTACAAAAAATGCCCAAGAAACCAGAGAGTTTCCCATGAAAGAAGAAAATTCTTATGTAAGTGGAAAACATCAACTTGCAATTAAAAACACTAAAAAAAGTGAGAGAAATTTTCCCAACACTAATTCAAATGATTTTGGAAATTTCTTAAATTGATGTATCAACTCTATATTCTATCAATTAAATTCACATATTTTAGTAACGTTGCAAGAATAACCAAGAATCCATTTAATATACAATTTTGTTTTCATAATCTCCCCAGTCACACTTTCACCAATCATTCATATTCAACAAAACAAAGGAACTTTCATTAAAATCAATGGTAGTAATTAAAAAATAGGTAGGAGAAATATAGAAACATAATAGACATAATATGTTATCCTAGAAATAAAAATGGTAAAACCACCATTCAATTGTTGCTCAATCTTCTTTTTTGGCAATGTGAGGATTACAATGCAGATTCCTACACCTCATGGATCTTTGTGTGTCTTATGATCCCTTTATCCAAACACCCTTAGTAGTATTACTAAATTGAGATATAGGAAATATGGGAGTAATGGGAAATCCAAAAAAGCATGGGTTTTCATTTTTAATTCAATCTCTCTTTTTTCTACTAGTTTCATCTTCCATCCATTTGATTAAATGCACATTATTTTTTGTCTTATTATACATGATAGTTGCATTTTCCTTTTCCTACCTTATATCCTTCTTACATTTCTAAATTAGTTTAAGTATTTATGATTTCAACCATTGATTTTCTTTAGATTTGATTTTGGATCAGGATTTGTTCCCAATTGTTTATTTTAAGCTTCCAAAATCCTTTCAAACTCAAGGATTAATGGGAAATTATAAGTGAAAATGTTGATTTTTGCATAATAGAATCAATGGTGTTCATCAAAATTTATTTGTTGGCTTGTGTCACTATGTAGTCAATACCTACGTTTTGGTTCTTCTTATCTTTAATGTGATTTGGTTATGTAGGGGGCTTGATTTTTTCTAAGTGGATTCTAGTTCTATTCTTCGTTATTCCCTTTTTTATTTCCCTTATTAGATGGATTAAGTTTGATGAATACAATTGTTAAAATTACTGATCTTATTGAGTTGGTGAAGGTTTAACAAAATTGACATGTTCTGGAGCCATGGGGTGAGTACTAGTTTGTCTAAGGAATGAGAATTTTGTGATGGTATGCCCCATAAGGATTGTGTATCTTGTAAGAAGTTGGTCTAGGTAGCATAGAATTAATCATGTACATTTGCATGGAAAATATATATGCCCCAATATTGGTAAAAATGGACTATACAACCCATACTTTCTTTGTCCAAATAGTAGATGAGGTCCACTTTAGGGAGTTTGACAAGTAATATTTGAGGAGGACCATTATGAGGCACGTTCATTGTAAGGGATCTATATGAAATGAATAAGGAAAATTGATGAGAAACTATGCCAACAATACTATTGACACAATGTGATGTGTAAAAGTAAGTTCTAGTCTAATGGACCATGATAAAGAATATCGGGTATGATGTTGAATAGATATCGTCAATGTAGATAATTTAGATAAAAATGTTGTTGATTAAGGATGTGCGACGTTTACCCTATGGAATTGTTATCAATACATATTTGGAAATCATGGGTAAGAGACCTACTTAAGGAACCAATCCAATAAAACTAAATGGTTTTTCATTTTTGTTTTACACAATGTTCACCACTAATGCCACTCATAAATGTGGTTGGAAATATGCATGTATGTGTTCTATCAAATATGCAAAAGAATGTGCAACCCAAGGTTGTGGCAAGATAGGAGTTCAAAGTATGTTAAAAACATAGTTGTGATAGGCCCAAAGGTGTGTTAGAATCACTAGTGGAAAATGAGAGATTAGTGACCAAAAAAATGACCAAAATCCGCACATCAATGACCACATTTGGTTTGGCGATCGCTGGTGGCTAATTTGCGGTCATTTATTACATGACCAAAATTGGTATTTTTATTTTGGTCATTTATAGCTTGTCAGTTGGTCATTAATTTGGTCATTAATTTGGTCGTATATTTAAATCAATGACCAAATATATGACCACATTTGTGACCAAATTAATGACCACATGACAAGCTAGAATATGACCAAATTTGGTCGTGTAGTAAAAGACCATAAATTAGCCACCAAAAACTGATTTTTGGTCATTGATATGCGAATTTTGGTCATTAATCTCACTTATTGGTCACTAATTTAGTCATTTTTAGTCGCTTTATGTATGGTCATTATATTTTAGTAGTTTGAATGGTGTCCATTATTAATCAATATAAATTTTTAATATGATATTATGTTTAAATTAAAAAAAATAATCATACATTTATTCTCATCTAATACACATGCGAATTATGAATGTCACAATATAATTAATTACAACACTTGTAAATAATATCTAATACACATGTAGATCATGTAATGTCACATTAATTAGTTAATAATTAAAACATTGATACATAATATAAAGTACAACCATATATATAAGTTTTAAACCACAAATTATATTATATGAAATGTCAAAAGTATTACAATAAATATGAGTTTTCTCAAAAACACATACTAATTTCCATATAACTTTACAGGAAAGCCATCACTTTTCAAAATATTACAATGGATAAATCATCATACTTGCACTTGGTTGCAAAACCATACTTAAATCCCACATCAACAGCTTCAAAACCATACTTAGATCCCACGTCAGCAGCTTCAAAACCACACTTAGTGGCTTGAAAGCCCCAATATTTGCTATCTGATAATAAAAAAATCCACAGATAGGAAAAGAGTTCAAATCTTGGGGGTCACACTAATCCTAGAGTTCCTTGAGGATGTGGCCAGGGTGCTATTGTAAAATTCAAGTAGATAATTTGAACTTAATTAAATCTCCATATATCTATCTTAACCCTAAATCATCATTGCTTAAAATGGAGTTAGATGGATCTATGAATTGTTTTGACACATAATTTTCTTATAATTTGATTTTTTTCAATTTAACTTTTAATGTTACATAAGCTACATATCACCTTTACTCTTGAGACTTAGCTGCAATATGAGAGGGGATTAGGACGATTTTTCTCAATTTTGGTAGAACTAAAAATCAAGGCATTATAAACTCAAATCTCAATATACACAGCTTAATATGGATAGAAACAAGTACTGGAGAATGAGAAAAACAAAGTAATGAAGTCTGATAGATTATTCTGAGTGGACAAGAACCACAACCAAAAAAATACTAAAAGAAACCCTCTTAAGTTTCCTTTTATCTCTAATATCCCATGCAGGTACCCTCCTTACTATTCAAATTTCTAGATCTGCCCATAATTCCCACTCTAACAAAATAGAAAGACCATAAAACCTTAATTAAGCAAGCAACGTCCAACCATAGTAATAAAAAAAAAATTGAATAAAAGTCAGGAAATTGGCACTATCAAAAAGTGTAAATTTGAGAGGTAGTAAGGCCCTAATCAACACATCTCATGAAGTTAAGAGGATGATTTGTAGTAGATGGGAATCATGAGATCTTATAGTGTATCTCACAAATGAATGATGACAAGATATAGTTCTAATTACAAAATAAATCTATGAAATTTTGGTGTTAACCATGAAAATAAATAATGACAAAAGAATGCATGAATTTTAACTATGATCTGTGTCGCATATTTAAGGTTAGATTCACAAGAATGGAAATCCCACAAAGATTTCTAATGCAATCAAAAACCTTAGAAGATTCAACACTGTAACAAGACACTACATTGGTTGGATATAGTCTACAATACCAGTTTGTAGTAACAATAAGAGGACCATAATATAAGGATTCAAAGTGCGAATAGTATCATATATGCAACTGCAAAGAAAGGTGAAAAGACTAGAAAAAATGTTGTAGTGTCTGACAAAGGAACCCAGCCACAAGGTAGAAAAAGCCACAAGACTTACCACATAGACCCCAAATTATTAAAATCCTAGAATGCAGGAAGCCCTCATAGGATTGTAATGCTAACAGTTGTTGAAACACAAAAATTCTGCGACACCAATTTGTGATGATACACAAAACCACAAGCAAATCGAAACAAGCAGCAAAAGCCAGATTGCAAAAGACTTGACAATCTCACAACAAAAGGAACGAAAAGAATAAAAGACACAAAAATTACACAGAAAGGAGAAGATCAAAGGAATGTTGATACAGTAGCTCCAGGAAAGATAGTCATAGATGACTAACAGTCCTCTAGTATTTGGTACATTGTATAGTATGTAAATTTTTATGTATTTCAAAAGAGCTATGATGATAGTGTCCTAGCTCCCTAATCTATCATTTATATTTTTCAGCCTGTGAGTGGTAATTAGGATAGCCAATACAGAAAGATAAAGAAGTATAATGAGATCATACGCACAGGGTTAGTACTGAGTAATAAAGAATATGTTGGTGTAATGACTCTTTCTTAATGAATTTATATGTTGTCATTTTAATTTCTGTCTAGATATATCTTGTAACATGAATCTTTATTGCTGCAGCATAAGCCATTCACTTGTTAACACATTCCATAGTCAAAAGAACTTGAAGCAGTACAAAATTACAAAAAGCATCCTCTAGATCCAGGGTACCAGGAAATATCTAACTATAAAATTTTAAATCAAATTGTTTAAAGCTCTCAACATTGCTTAAGAAATCATATAGCACATAAAGGAGAAACTATTCTCACTAAAGTCCTACTGAGTCCCATACACAATTTGTAAAATCTATTCATGCGTGTAAGCTACCCACAAGGTTCACACCAAGTAACAAGGACTGTGCTAGTGTAACAACTCTTTATTAGTGAATTGGCATGTTGTTATTTATAATCTATCTGCATATGTAATGTAATGTAAATATTTATAGCGGCTGCACAAGTCATACACTTTTTAACAAAGGGAATAGTAAAATTAAATGAAAAATGTACAAAGTTGTGGCGAGAATCCTGTAGATCCATGGTCTCAGGGATTCAGGAACAATGCCCACAATAAAATTTTAAATTAAATTGTCTTAAATGTCTCAACATTGATTAAGCAATCATTCGTCATAAAAAAGAAACCATTCTCAACATAGTCCAACTGAATGCCGCCAATACAATTTGTAAGATCTACTCATTGTAGTACTAAGTTAACTAGTAATGACTATTAATGAATCCATTGAATTGGTACGTTCTTATTTGAGTCACTAAAGAACCTGAGTCAAGAGCCCAAAATATGTGCCATATCCCATAGATTGATGGTATTACAATATAGCTGATACTATGACAACCATAAGGCACTCAATAGTCTCTAAAGAACCTGAGTCAAGAGCTCAAAATATGTGCCATATCCCATAGATTGATGGTATCACAATATATCTGATACTGTGGCAACCATAATTTTTCAAATCAAACTTATCTCAGGCATCTCAATGTTGTTTGAGCAATCATCGCAAATAAAGGAGTAACCATGCTCATGGCGGTAGTCTCACTAAATCCAACTACCTTATTTACAAGATCTATTGTTCATCTAACACTAAAAGTTGCTTGAGGCCCTTTCATGGTTTATCACATTTACTTATTTAATGAAAGTACAAAGAAAATTAATCTTCATCTAACATGAATTTATTAACAAATAGAATCCCGAATCAGGTTAATTCCTAACTACATCTTTGTCAGATATGAAATGAAAGCAGCACTATACCCTGTGTTGCACATGTTGGGTGTTGGTGTATGTATAGCTTCATAAAATGTTAAAGCTTTTTAACTATGAACAAAGTAATGCAAAATTGAGTACAACTAGAGTTTGGAGAGAACCTATGTAACTATCAGTAGACACAAAACCTAGCGCTAGTACCAAATTAGTTTGCTTTTAGCAACTTGTCTAAACCATCTATACCATGATCAATACAACTGTAAATGAGTTGATCTGTTAGGAAAATGATAAAACTTCAAGATAATATTGGGCTCTCCTCTGAAGTTAGGACCTTTCCTACCAATGAATAAAATCAAGAAAACACCACAAAACTAAAAACAACTGACCACAAAACAAGAAAATGAACAATGAAACGAGGATAATACAATACAATATGATTTGTTGACAAGATTTGCAAACTTAATTATTCATTGAAAAAACAGAGTACCTGTGACTTTGCAACATCGGCAACTTCATCATGCCCCTTAAGTTCTTCCATTTACCTACAATCCTCTTCAACTTTTTTAATACGATTTATAGCTACAAACAAAATATTTCCCACAAGAAGGACAATTACAAATATGTCGAGAGATATTCTAATGGCTGAAAATGGCAGCTTTGGGTCATCTGAGAATCTGCAATAACCAAAAATAACTGGTCTTGAGAAAATCTTAAGACATAGCAATTCTACCTTATCAAAATCAACAAGGACTTAGTATTTTTCCTTATCAAAAGGAAACAATCTGATAGTACATTGAAATTAAACCAAGTAGATCCCTTGTGCCAAATTCAATATTCAAAGAGGGATTCAAAAGCCAACCCCATAAAAATGATTTGAAGGAACTCAAATTTAGGGACAATCTGACTTCCTCACACACAGATCATACAAAAATTCATAAGAAATGCCATCCAATAAAACTCCTTAAACACCACTGACTATTTAAAATTTACAAGACATACTAGCAATGCAGTTCATGCCTTCTATCAGGATCTCCAAAATCCAATTCGCTTATGTGGTGGCTATTAGAGCTTGTACCATACATCAACACAGTAAAACATTTATTGGTTGTGTGATATACATTTACAATGATGGCCAAGTTGCCTACAAGCTGATGTAAAAAATTCTATACCAATGACTCTACATCAAAGGCTCCACCCAAGTACCTTGAGATATTAGAGGAAATACTTTAATAAGTCATTTTAAGGAAATAACACATCAAACAGAAAAAATAAAGACTTAAAATTGAAAAAAAATGGCCAGTATCTATTTCACCAACACAAATTCCTGAAAAACATCAATCCACTGTATAAGAACCAAATCACACTGACTTGGGACATTTGCACTAAAATCTGAGCCCAGAAATAAATATTGTTATGATTGTAAGGCAGACAGATTTGTAGTTACATTTCTTCTGTGTTACAAAATAGAATATCTTCTATAGTTACATTTCTTTAATAGACAACACTTTCACCAAGGGCTAGAAAAGGTATCCAATAGTTTGCTGCTTTAGGATACTGTGGCTGTGAGGCAAGGAGTGGTTCTACCTCTTCTATACCATATAATTTATGAAGGTTGGGCACTTGTTTTCTCTCCAGTGCACCATATTTCCCACATTATTCACCCAGGTTTGTTAATAAATAGGTCTTCAATTATGCCAACTTATTACAAGTTGTCAAGAGGATATCCAACATTACATCACAGGTCAGTTACTGTTGTTTCCACCACATGATTTGCTCAGATTGTTCCTTCATTGTTGTTTGGATGCTTTTTTCTGCTACTTAGATGGAAAAAATTTGGGAACAAAATTCCAAAACACTGTTAACCCTAAAGCTATTTCCTTTGATATGATAAGGAAAATTATGGAATACATAACTTTGGTTCGTCAAAACACCCAAAATATGCATTTAATTTCTATAAATTAAAGGTTTCTTACTTGCTATTGTTTCGTTGCTCATATTCCATCTTTTTTCTCCTCTGCTTAGCTTGCCTGGCTTCAAACTCCTCTCTACTCAAAAATGGATGAGCAGAGTTGTAATTACCCATTACCATAATCCATCTATTCTATGAAATTTATAAACTTGCTCAGTTAGAACAAATGTATTCAATCTTATCTAAAGTCAAAATATTTAAAATTGAAATGAATCCGCAAACTTAAGAGTAAGGCTAGCTCGTAATAGGTAAATAGTTGGAAAACAAACTCAGTACAAGACTAGGCTTCAAAAACAATTCAGGAACGTGTTTTTAGTCTAGGTTTGGACATGTATAGTTTTTTATTTTACAGGTCAAACTTGACTAAGTCTTGCACAACTCACCGAGTATGGCCATGTCTGCCAAGTCTGCCTAATACTAGTAAAACTAGCAAATTAAGATGTGTTTGACCATGTCTTCAAACTTAACAAGTTATGGCTAGTTTGACCAAGTGTAATCGTCATGCTTGACTCAGCAAGTAAAACTCAGGTATTCAAAATACTTGGCCAAGTCTTGTAAGTATGATCCTATATCTAAAAAACTCATTTAGATATAGTAAGATAAATCAATACAAAATAACACCTCATCTTTGAAAAAGAGGGACAAAACCTAGCATATATCCCTATGCTCCATACATATCCATTGGCATAATATGTCCATTAAATAGCATTTCAAAGGGATTAGGTCCATAACCCATGTATGGGAGACCACCATTACATGCCATGTAAGCCTCTGGTCCCCACTGTGCACCAGGCCAAGAATTATATGCAGTAGGTGCATCATATGGCATCATACATCCTTTAGCACTAAAATCCCGTGATGCTCTCCACTGCATCTCATTGGTTGTAACAATGATAAAGCACCCAACATTCATCATTTACAAATGCATCCATTGGCTTCTAATTAGGAAAGGAAATTATAGTGAAATTAGAGAATACAACAAAAAAACATCCTATAACACTTTCCAACACATCAGTTTCCCAAGTGAAAAGCAATATAAAGATGACTTACTAGTAGAGAGTTGTCGAGCTGGCTTATTTTTCTTCTTTCTTGCTGAAAATGAGCAAAGTTTGAAGTGCATGAGAAACACTGCTACAGATATATACCTACTTATCAAGGATAAAAAAATCCACAAAGTTGTAAATCCAAAAGAACCACCCCAATAAACATGTTGAGTAATAACTACTTGGCTCAACAACATGAAACTTCTGTTGAACTTCTTCCTCAACCAATGGGGCACTCTCCTGCAATAAAGGCTATTTTGTGCTCATAGACTCATGTGTTGCCTCAAGCGGCTCAGCTGTTTTTGTAGAGTGGTTTTTCTCTAATGATTGTTGTGGCTAGTTAACAAGTGGCTTCTTTTCAGAAATGTTTTCCTTCACATTTGTCATGTACAACCTTGAAGGAGTTGTGTTTGCCTCCTTTTTGCATCATGAAAGAGAAGGAGCTGAGACTTTAGACATGGAAAACCTGGCTTACTCCATATCTGCAATTGCCCCATTTGGTAATCCATAAGAGCCATCGGGAGTATCAACAAGCATTGATTTGGGAATGGCAGTTGGAGGCTTAACTCTTTTGAGGTAAAAATTGGGATCCACATTTTTCAGACAATGCTGGATGAAATGTCCTAGAGAAAACAAATAAGATGGTGAGAACCCATATCTAGCCCATTAGCCTTGCTCTTAATGAACAGTTTGCCTACAAAGTTTAATGACATGATGAACATACCAAGAACTTTACATCTATGACAGACATATCCTTGTGGTGGTGTTTTTCATTCCATTCCACACCTTGCATCATTAATTCATCGTAAAATTCTTTTGGACCTAAACTACCCATCCAAATCTGAGCAAGCTCGACAAGGTGAAAGTAAAATTTCTACATTCGTCATCTCTACTAGTTAATACAAAAGGAAAACTGTCTTTACTAAAAAATTCAGCATTCATGGGTTTCTACAGTTTTGACCAACTATGAACATAACTATGATGAAACAATTTTTGGCCATCTTTCTATTTGATCATTAATTAAACTCAAAGGTGGAGAAACCACTTTATTTGGATTGGATTCTCTTTTATTGTAAAAAATAACCAGACCTAACATGCACTTCAAACCTTTCGAGTTTCTAGGAGCATTCTGAGCTTTGTACTTGCACATAGTTCCCTTTATTATCCTATCAATTAGAAATGAAATCTCACATGTCTACTCTGAATTCACTTCATAGACAATAAACCTTTCTATTGAATTTTCCCCATGATATGTAGTATGGTCTGCCCATAGTGACAATCTCTTTAATATTATAATTAAGTTTTTTTGAAATAGAGTATGATCATGATTCTGTTTCCCAAGTTTCTTTGAAACAAATACTGAATGTCGTTCCTGTCATTGAAATTCATCTGTCAATCTGCATAAGAATGGAATTTATCCACATTAGGTCAAATTTATTCATCTAAGATAATTTTACTTAAATGAAAAAAGGGAAAGTTTGAGGTATTAATATCTTCATAAATGTATTCATAAAATTCAATTTTTAAGTAATAAATTTTAACTAACTCCTTGCTGTCAATACTTTATCTCAAATTCATAACTTCCACATTAATACATGCACAATTGAAGACATAAAACTAATGTCAATTTTGAAAGTGCTTTATCTCAGATTCATAACTTCCACATTAATATAGGCCCAATTGAAGACAAAACTAATGTCAATTTTGAAAACTTAATAATACCATCATTGTGGTTTGGAAGTGAATAATATATATTTTAGATTTGTATGAACATTACTGCATGACTATATTGTTTGATACTATCACATATTTCCCTAAACTTCATTAAAATTTAATTGTATAAACCTCATTGTCAAAATTCATGTTACAGGAACAAATGTCCATAGTCCACCCTATCACACAAGCATCTACCTACCATCTAATTGCATGCAACCTTCACAAAATACTAACCTCAATTCCTCCAACATCCTCCATCCTCCATGAAAAATAAATTTCATTGTCAGCAGAAAATCCCGTTCTTGGTTCATTCATATTCTCTTCTCCACCCACATCATCGTTCATTCATTCATTAAAAGAATCAAACCTTAGTCACATTACTTAAGCAATATTAGTGCCAAATTCAACTTCAAATTGAGGACACCAATTTTTCATTATCCAATCCATCAAAATGTTGTTAAAAATAATTGAACAACTTTTAAGTGTGCACATTTTTATAGTTGTAAAACCCAGACACTGAAAAATAATAAGAATCAATTATAATCATCCCAGAAAATCAATTAAAGCATAGGAATATTGAATCCTTGAGAGGGTGAGAACATAAATGAAAATATCACATTGTTGCTATTGTACATTTAATAAAACATGAAAACAACAGAGCATAGAATCCAAACAAACATTGGAAAGTTGACCTCCCATGAAATAAGAAAACAAATAATATCTCAAAATTCTAGTAAGAACACTAAGCTAATGAAATATAAACAACAATCCTAATATATTTACCAAATCCTCTTCCTACTAGACCCCTTCCTCTAGCAACTCTGGCAAATCCTCTTCCAGTATATCTTTCTTGCGTTTGCTTGCAAAGATAGCTGAAAGTGTAAGGAAGACACCTGAAAGTATTATTTGTTATACTCCAACTTTTTTTCTTCTATTAATCTTATCCCTTAAATTATTCACAAGAAATACACCAAAAAGGCATTATAAACAACCCATATATGTTTCACTGATGCCACTCCAATGCAATTGAATCAACAAGAACCTTAATCTTGCTATCTTTGTTGGCTTTATTTGTAAACACTGATTCTGAATTTGTTGTCTATATTGCTTGAGGCACTTCAGGTAGTGAATAGAGATCATTACCAAATTCATCCCACTCTAAATAATTAGGCTACATGTTTAAATTATGAATATTTAATAATCTATTATGTAGTCTTCAGTGATAGATAGTCATTGTCTTTGAGAAGTACAAAGGTGTGTATGCTTACAAATTTGAACTGAGAAGAATCGTAAGTTTGAAACCCATTCTTAGGTAGTAAAGCTTGATCTTTGGGTCTTTCTATTTCTTTTGGCCTGTAAATAAGAACAATTATAATTCTAATCTCAGGATGATTCATCTATCATGTGTACTAGTCCAGCTAAATATGAACCACAAAATCAACCATTCATAATGCTGAGAAAGTTGAAACATCATTCATACACCATACTATATTATAGGAATTGGTAGCATATCCAAATAAATGCACTGCAAACTCGAAGCCACCATTTACATTATAAAAACTATAAATATAACCTAAATAGGCACAGAGGTGAAAGGGTGTACTCTTCTTTATTCTTTGTCGCAATTGGCATGCAAGGCCTTCCCGGAACTTGGCGCACTAAAACATATGTATTTTTTGGCAGCCACATTCCTTCATCAAGATATTCTGAAATTAAAAAAAATACATAAGCTATATCACAACCTACACT
Organism: Pseudotsuga menziesii; assembly: GCA_001517045.1. Taxonomy (NCBI): domain Eukaryota; kingdom Viridiplantae; phylum Streptophyta; class Pinopsida; order Pinales; family Pinaceae; genus Pseudotsuga; species Pseudotsuga menziesii. The sequence continues at coordinate 120,028 of LPNX010662629.1, read as the reverse complement.
AACCATTGGAATGGAGATGTCTTCAAGCCGCTTCGAAGGTTTAGGCCTAAAAAAACTACAACTGGGGAAAATTTATGGGATATCTGCCACCCAAACACCCACTATGGCAACAACAGTTCATCAACATACACCACATATCAAACACCTAAAACACCCACTATCGCAAACTGCGATGGGGTAGCCAAAATATTAGTCATATATTTGTAGAAAAAAATGGAGTTTTTATCATTGAACATAAAATAGTAAAACATGGCTCAAATTATAGATCTTGAAAGTCCAACGAGTTCTTACCCACAAACGCAGAACAACAGAGAAGGCACTCCATTGGAAGGCATCCGAAACCTTCAAACCACATGCTCTCCTAGCAAATCACGGGCTCTTGTAGCTAAAGAAAGAATATTTACCAGTTAATTGCAAATGTTGAACACCACATAAACTAGGTTTCAAATCACAAGTTCTCGCAACAAATCACAAGCTCTAGCGGCTGAAGAAAAGACCTACCAGATGCCAAAAGGGGAGGAAATTAGGTACATCAGATTGGAAATTAAGAACTGAAGACAAAACCTTAACAATGAAAAACGGATGGAGGAGCTATCCATACTCTTTTTTACAAGTGTTTGTTCACCAGACTACTTAGATAATCCTTTCTCCAAGTTAGCATAATCTTTATCTTGCATTTGAGAAATTTCTGAAGAAATTTCAGAGTTCTAGGGTTATACACAAATTTTAATTAAAACAAAGGGAGATCAAATTCAACCGAAAAAGAACATTACAAACTCATACCAAAGAGAAATTGTTCCAATTACAAAAATAACAAGCAAAAGAACATTACAAGACTAAATTGGCCTATTGAAATGTACCTTGAGATCTATTCATATAGTCCAGAAACAAGACGGAGAAGATCAAGCTTCATTTAAAGCAGATTCACCCCTCATTGTTAATCCCTCTGTGCTATGATTAATTCCAAGATTATTTGGCACTCTAACAACAACTAGTACCCAAAATGATATCATCATCTGATTCCTAAGTCATAACCCCAAGGGATCCATTAGATCCATGCCTTCTTACAACTCAAAGTCGTCTTCTAGCTTCAATGTTTGGGAAACAACCTCCTCTTCATAATCATCGACGACAAAATAGGGATTGTTCCCAATCAAAAGGAACATGTAACCAGTGAACACATAGAACACAAGGGTTACCAATTCTCCAGCCATGACACTAGTCCAGGCATACTGATAAGGAGTTATGGTGATCAGAGCATAAACTACAATGCGCGTGAAGTAAATATAGCAGACCACCACAATGTAATACTTTCTGAATAGAGTCAACTTCATTAGATTCACAACTACCTTTCCGTCAGTATGTGCAACATGTTGCAAATTGTTTATAGACCAGATAATGGGGAACAAGACAACACAACAACAGATCATGTAAACTAGGAGAAACATTTGGTTCCAGGAAAGCCAATCCTTGGCATATGGCCCAGTATTATCGATCACCACAGTAGCAATATTGTCTAAGATTTGCAAGGGAATGAAAACAATGAGAACTTTCTTCTCCTTGCTTTGCAGGTAGGATTTCAAGAGGGACAAGTCGGTGCCAATCAAGACAATTAGGGTAAAGAGAATAATTCCCTTCAGAAAACTGAAAATATAAAATAGAACATCCCATCCATGGTTTTCGGTTCTCTTAATGAAATACTTGTCCTCTTCCTCGCAGAGGAGATTTAGAGCCTTCGGATAAATGAGGGCGGCCATGAATACATGGGTCTCGTAGGTCGTAAGACGGTTTTTCATAACCACGTAGATCCAAACCCCAACCAGCGCAACAGATATCAAAGACAGTGAAAAAAAGATTCGACAGAAGGGTTTCACCAGCTGAAAGACAATGCTTGGTGCCATCACCGCCCCCCTCAAGATTATAAATAACTATAGTTACATCCATTGAAACCACGATGTCACAGATACAATTGGCAAAGACCAGAGTAAACTGGTTTTCTTCGAGCTCTTTGAAATTTTTGTTGAAGGTAAGTGAATTCTCCATATCCTTAAATGTAAGGAGGGGTGTGATGAGCTTACTCTCGAGTACACAGCGAATTTTTCCATGTTCCAGATCTTGCAAGACGTGAAGCCAGACATCTCTAGTGTTCAGGAATAACCCCATGGACTCCAGGTCAATATCATTCTCCTTGATGGCCTTGTACAAGAAATCCTTCACATAGATTTCCAGGAGGCCTCTGTGTGTGAACTCGAATTCCTCGAAGGGAATGATGAAATGGTAGTCGGATCGAATCTCTGAATGCCATATTTTATTTGAACAAAAGGGAAATAACCCCATCAAAAATACCATGATTTCCATTGCAAAAAGCATTGAATTGGACTCCATCCTGAAGATCTGAGATGAATATTTCATTGCATTGCAGTGGCATCCCAATGATCACCAAAATGCCATGTGGAGGGAAGAACACAGGGAAAAATGGCCATAGATTGAAACATACCTTGTGCCATTGAAGCCTTAAACAGGGTCACCTTGGGCTTGAGTGAAATGTAAGATTGTTCTACATTGGCACCCACCACTTCACATTGGCGCCAAAACCCAAATTGTTAAACTACACTAATATGATAGAATGAAATTTGTATTTGTTTAACTTGAATTCTATCATATTTGTATTTGTTTAACTTAATTTTTTTATATGTATTAATAGTATATAATAAAAAATTACTTAGTATATTTTTTAAAAATTTTATATGTATTATTAGTATATAATAAAAAATACTTAGTAACATTTTTTTTAATTTATAATGTAAATAGTTTAATAATTAATATTATTTATAAATAAAATATTTGAAAACAAATGTATATAGCTATATTTGTATAGTTATTTTCAAAAATATAAATAATAGCTCATCGCTAGGACATTGTCATAGTTAATTTGGTGTTAACAGTGGAGTTGTAACACATGAGGCTCTACAATTTACTAAGTTCTAGGGGGTCTATGAATCCATTTGTAGTCTTAGAATTTAGTAAAATATACAACATTGTCAAAATTGTAATTTTTCATTACCGAACTAATCCACAACTAAAAATGACCAATTGTTATGTGGTGATTTTTTTCTAGATACCCCATGACCAAATTTGGTCATTTATCTTGGTCTTTTTTAGTTTAGTTTTATCATGTGACCAAAATTGGTCATTTATCTTGGTCTTTTTTAGTTATCCCGCTTAAATTTATCAATTTTGGTCATTTATCCCTTGAAAAAAATTGTGGTGACCAAAATTTTTGGTCTCCTGGTCACTAATCTCTCATTTTGCACTAGTGAATAATCAACCCATAGTTAGGTACCTTAGTCATTAATCAATCCATTTCTGTCTTATTTGCCTAGTTTCCTATATTCCACTTTATGCAAGCTGTCTTCCACATGTCCTAGAAGTCAAAATTGCTAAAACTGAGTCATAGAGCACTTGGGAAACCTCCTGGAAACCATATTTAGCATGTCTACTTTATTCCATATCCTCCAAAGTGCATATCTACTTTTTTTGCTAAGTTACCTGTTTTATTGATAAATAAGGCAAAAGGGAAAGTAAGACTAGGTGTAGTTGACTTGTTTTTTGCCGTCATCATCCTCCATCCTTTTCTCCTAATAAAATCATGTATGATTTTTATTTCCATCCCTTATTAGCTTTCCTACTTGACTTTTCCAATTCGTGAGCCTCTAAGTGGATTTGTAAACTGCTTTATGCACCTATGGGGGATTTGACTAGATTTATTAAGCCTACTTTTTGACTATTTTGAATGGAATCCTTAAGCATTCGAATCTCTCATGTAATTATATATTGCAGCAGCCTATTACTTCATAAGGTTGGCTATTGTACACTTATTCAATATAGATTAGTGTTATGTTCCAATTTCAGTCTCCTTCGTTTGTAAATTTGCATGTTTGATTAGCAATTTTGTGAGTGCAATTGTTCTATCACTTGGGTTCAATTTCCACATGGTATCAAAGCCTTTTTAGATCGATTTATCTCCTTCCATATTTCTATTGCAGGTTTGACATCTTGACTGGGAGCATATTCTGCTGACTGAAGGGCACAGTTTCTGAGCTATGGATCAATCTCAGAAGATCATATTGACTCCATTTAATTTCTTCGAATGGAAAGTAGAGATGGAGATACTGTTGAGAGTGAAATGTCTCTATAGGGTGACTATGGCAACTAAGTTAGAGACCAATGTAGCTGCATAGAAAATTAAATGGCACAACAGGAGGGATGAGGCCTATGGTCTTTTGTGTTTGACCATATCAAGAGACCTCCTCTTCCATCTTGATGGATTGACATCACCTAATGAAGTATGGGAGAAGCTTGTAGAGATTTTTGGTAAGATAGATGAGTTTAGAGGACATCAAATCAAGAATTAATTGATCTCTTTGAGTCCCAACAACTTTGAATCCCCGCAACTCTACTTTTCCAGGTTTAAAGCCCTTGTTTTGCAACTAAAACAGTGTGGAATTGAAAAGAAGGAAGAGAAACTAGTTTTGGCCATACTCTCGAAGCTTGGCCCTGACTATTCAGTGTTTTTTTTTACCTTCCATGCCACCAAGTTGACAGCTCAAGCCTAGAAGATGCCTAATCTTGTAGAGTTCATGGAATCCATCACACAAGAACACGATAAATTAGTGATGATGGGCACCATCAAACATTCCAAAGACCAAGCTTTGGTTGCTGGAGATTCAAGGGTGGATTCAAAAGGCAAGAAGAAAGATAAGAAGTCACTTGAGCAAAATAAAGACAATAACAAGTCTTAAGAGGAGCCCCAAAGATCCAAGAAGAATTTTCAGAAGAAGAAGAACAAAGGAGAAATGAGCAAGTGCGCATACTACAGTAAGGGCTATCATCCTGAAAGCTCCTGCATGAAGAAGAAAATTGACATGTTGACCTAAATCCCGGAGAAGAATAACATCTCCCTTCCTAATTGTTCAAAGAAGAGGGAAGGAGGATCAAATTCAAAGGACAGCGAGAGAGTACATGCTTTGTTTGTTGGCACATCAAGCTCACCTAACTTCATCATAAACTCTGGAGCTTCAAGACATATCGTTTCGACCAAGGAGGAATTCTCCTCTCTTGACATGTCAAAAGGTCTACCAATAGTGCTGGGAGATGACTCTCTAACTGACATTTTGGGTAAAGGACGAATTGATCTTAATCATGGTAAGTTCAATAATGTGTTGTATGTTCGAGGTCTTGCCTCTAACCTCTTGTCAATGTATCAGATGAATCACATAGGGTCTCCAAAGAAGGTCATCTTTTTCCCTGATGATGTTGAGATCACAGAGATATCAAATGGTAAATTCATTGCAAAAGGAGTTGTTGATCACGCTTCAAAGGTATACGTGTTTTCACATTTTCTACCCTACTCAAACCCCTCTGCTCTTTTGATTCATACTAATGAGGCAAGCAATATTTGGCATGAAATATTTGGCTATCTTAACTATAAGTATATTTCTGATCTAAGTGAAAAAGAAATGGTCATAGGGTTTCCAAAGATTAAGTTTTTCAAGGGAGTCTATCAAGGTTGTATCCTAAGAAAAGACCTAGAGCACAAATTTGAGAGAGCTAGTCATGAGAGAACCTCTGCACCTCTTGAGTTGATCCACAGTGATGTTGCCGGTCCATTTCCTCATATGTCAATGAGTCAATTCAAATATGCATTGGCCTTCATAGATGGATTTTCTAGGTATTGTTGGGTTTACTTCCTGAAGCATAAGTCTGAATTTTTTGACCTCTTCAAAGTCTTCAAAGCCTTGGTTGAAAACCAGTCTGGGAGGAGAATCAAGATCCTCAGATATGACAATGGTGGTGAGTATGTCAAGTCTGAGTTCATTCAATATTGGAAATATTTAGGCATTCATATGCAGCATTCAATCCCTTACACACCATAGAAAAATGGTGTTGCCAAGAGAAAGAACAAATCACTGAAGGAGATGGCAACCTGTATTATGGAGGCTAAGACTTTGCCACAAAATTTTTGGGCCGAGGATATAAACTATGCATCCTATATCTAGAATAGGGTGCCTCATAAACAAATTAATGGCATTACTCCTTTCGAATATTGGAGTGGGCACAAGCTATATGTGACCCATTTCAGGGTTTTTGGCTCAAAGGATTGAGCTAGAATTCCAACTGGAAAGAGAAAGGCTTCGCAGCCCCAAAGCCAAGAGTGCCTTTTTGTTGGGTATTCTAAATATTAGAAAGGGTACAAGCTGATCAAATTGAGCACAAACAAATCTTTCATTGAAAGGAGTGTTCAGTTCCAAGAAGAGCCTTTAGCAGCAGTTGAAGTTGGAGAGTCTTCTTCACCACCAGAACCATTGAATAAAAGTGAAGAGACAAATGAGTTTAGTGATTCTAATATGTCTGCTAATGATGATTCGATTGCAAATCCTGATATTCCAGAAATACCAAAATGGGAAACAAAGACCATTCATGTAGCTAGGGAACTAGCTAGAAATCCTAGTGATCCTAGGAGGACTAGATCTCAGTTTGAGAGTTCCCTCTATATGAAAGTTCCTTTGTTTGCAGAAAAGTGCTATTTGATGGTTGAATCAAACCCATAGAAATATTAATATGCATCACATGATCCAATATGGAAAATATCCATGAAAGAAGAATTCAGCTCACTCCAGAAGAACAACACTTGGGAATTGGTTGATCTTCCCCCAGGGAGGAAGCTAGTTCAATGTAAGTGGGTTTTCAAAACTAATTTTTCTGCTTATGGTTCACCTTAGAAATATAAGGAAATATTGGTAGCCAAGGGATACTCACAGGTACATGGTATTGACTACAGTAAAACCTTTGCACCAGTGGCATAGATGGACTCCATAAGGCTAGCCTTAGCCATTGCAGCTTCAAAGGAGTGGGAGGTACATCACATGGATGTGAAGTGTGATTTCATAAATGGAGATATTACTAAATATATTTACATGTATAAACCTTTAGGGTTTGTGTCTAATCCATATTTTGTGTGCAGGTTAAAGAAATCATTGTATGGGCTCAAGCAAGCCCCTAGGGCTTAGTATGCCAAGCTTGATGGCGTTTTGATGTCATTGAGTTTTGTTGGATGCAAGTATGATCCTAATGTTTATTTGATGCTGATGGTTCTTTGATGATTATTGTATTGTATTTGTATGACCTTCTGATTATAGGAAGTTCAAAGAAAGATATTACCTCCTTGAAGGATGCAATGAGCCATGCATTTTCTATGATTGGTTTGGGGTTATTGAGCCAATTCTTGGGTCTTGAAATTGCTCAATACCAACATGGAATAAAAGTACATCATTCCAAGTGTGCTTTAGATTTTCTAAACAAGTTCAACATAAAATATTGCAAGCCAAGCAATACTCCTTTCCTTTCAGGAGTTAAGCTTGAAGAAGCAAGTTCTTCTCTTATGGTAAATAATACACTATATAGGTAGTTGATTGGGTGTTTGCTTTACCTTAAACACACTCAAACTGATATTTATTATGTAGTAAGTGTGGCCTCAATATACATGTATCACCATTAGGAGATCCATTGGAGAGCAGCCAAAAGGAACCTTAACTTTGTTCAGGGAACAAGAACTCATGGGATCTTCTACAAAGCTAAATCTGATCTTGATTTGATTGGGTTTACTGACAGTGATTGGGCAGGTGAAAACAATGACCAAAATTCAACATCAGGATATGTGTTCATGCTTGCTGAAGGACCAATCAATTGGTCAAGCAAGAAATAGAGTGCCATAACACTCTCATCTACAGAAGCAGAGTATAGAGGAGTTGTAAATGCAACAACTCAATGGTTATGGTTGCAGGGGATACTTGGTGAGTGTGACTTCGAATCAAAGTTTTCAACTATTTTTTATTGTGATAATCAAAGTACCATTTGAATCTGCAATGATCCAGTTCAGAGAAAGAGAACCAAACACATTGAGATCCATATGCACTACATCAGATAGCTTGTGCATGATGGCACCATTCACCTACTCTGCTGTGCATCTTCAGAACAAGTAGCAGACATATTCACCAAAGTTTTTTGTGAGAATACATTCAGCAATCTCAAATCACTACTGGGGATTTTTTATCATGCTGTGAATCATGATTGATGACAATATTTTTAACATTTTTTTTATTGTCCCTGTTTAAGGGAGGATTTTCCCACTCAGTTTTTGCCTCTTTCCTTGGTTAAATGGACATGCAATATGTAAAGGGTGACTAATCCTTATTGCTAGGCCCTATATTTTTCTGATATTTACTCATAAATTCAGGCTTAAGGTAGGGTGTTAGAATAATCAACCCATAGTTAGCTACCCTACACATTAATTAATCCATTTTTGTCTTATTTGCCTAGTTTCCTATATTCCACTCTATCCAAGTTGTCTTCCACATGTCCTAGAAGTCAAACTTGATAAAACTAAGTCATGGAGTGCTTGGGAAACCTCCTAGAAACCATATTTAGCATGTCTGATTTATTCTAGATCCTCTAAAGAACATATCTGCTTTTTCTACTAAGTTGCCTGTTTTATTGATAAATAAGGCAAAAGGGAAAGTAAGACTAGGTGTAGTTGACTTCTTTTTTTCCCTCATCATCCTCCATCCTTTTCTCCTAAAAAAAGCATGTATGAGTTGTCTTTCCATCCTTTATTATCTTTCCTACTTGACTTTTCCGATTCGTGAGACTCTAAGTGGATTTGGAAACTGCTTTATGCACCTATGAGGGATTTGACTAGATTTAGTAAGCCTACTTTTTGACTATTTCGAATGGCATCCTTATGCATTTGAATCTCTCATGTAATTATATATTGCAGTAGCCTATTACTTCATAAGGTTGTCTATTGTACACTTATTCAATACAGATTAGTGTTATGCTCCAATTTCAGTCTCCTTTGTTTGTAAATTTGCTTGTTTGATTAGCAATTTTTTGAGTGCAATTGTTCTATCACTTGGGTTCAATTTCCACAAGGTAAAATAGGTATGATAGTTAGTAAATTGAAATACCATTTATTTTTGGTACTTATGAGGTTTGTTTGAAATCATATAAGGTGGATTTTGTCAATGAATATGCCATTTGATGAGAATTAGAGGTGAAATACATCATATGCTTTTCTAGTTCATCCCCTTGTTTTCCTCCAATATTTGGAATTTATAAGTACATCTTAACCGAAGCTGGAATCCAACCTATTGTCATGTTGTGGGAACTCATTGATGCATTTAGATAAGTAATGGAGATTTAAACTAGACATGAAAGTCATTTTTTTTGGAGGGGGCACTTCCATCATGTGTGATAAGGATTTTCTTCGACATCATGTGAAAGGAATAGGGATTGCATTGGGAAAGGTATATCAAAGAACAATATATTCAATTATTCTTGCACATGTGCACAAGTTGTATGGTGCAAGCCTTCCTTATTGAAGATGGGAGGGGGTATAGCTCTAACTCCTCCATTGATGGGAGGGAGGCTTTGAACACCCAAGGAACATCAAGGAAGAAATAGGTCTAGTTTGGTATTAAATGTGATGGAATATTTTTCAATAACTAGGAAATAACTAAAAATCAATAAATGCAACAGTATGATTCCAGTTACATATATTAACTAAAAAATGTTGTAATAATGTATGTGAAATGGCCATAAATGAGGGATTTTAATATGTATGTTTCTGTATTATGCGAGAATACTTGTAATTCAAAAGAAATGATACAAACCTATATTAAGTTATCATCCTTCAACTAAAAATAGTAATTGGTACTTCTAATAGCTCTCTTATGGGATGGTGATGAAGTCATTCAACATGACTAGCAAAGGTGTGAATGAATCAATTATAATGAGAGGTATTGAGTCTATGTTATAGAAGGATTGGAAACATACAATAACTATAAAATATTACGCAAGTGAAATACATCCCAAAAATGCCACCTTGTGGGAACTAAACCTACACCAAGTGTGAACTAAACAACTAAACACTATATTTTGGAACTATGATTTTTTTATCTATGTTTGATCACACTTTCTTATATAAGGATTTTAAAGGCTCTAGAAATGCCAACAACCCATATTGTTTCATATGAAGAATATTGGTGGGAATTATTTGGATGCCTACCCTATTAAATCCTAAGTTAACCATGGTTTCTTTTCTGAACTCTTTGAGAGCATATTTTTATTGATTATGAATATGTTTTAGGTTGAATTTAACAAGCCAAAGTTTGGTTAAATGCTATGACAAGGGTGGTATTTAAAACATTTCTTTTTATTTTTTTATTCATCAAGTTTACTTGTGAGTGATAAGATAAATATCATATTCAAAATTAAAACACTATTTACGTCACTTGGTGTCTTCTTTAAGTGAGATGTACACACATGTTGTTTGGAAGAAAGACAAATTTAATTTCCAACTAGACTATGAGATGATAAAGTAGAGATGTTTGAACATGAGTTGTTCAATACTCCACCTAATTAATCTGTGTTAGTGAATGAACTCACAAAATATAACTTTAACAATAAATATTACAAGGGAGTTATTAAAAACCATGAATATTTTGCATTCATTTAGATGACTTGTGATTGGAAAATGAATATCATAGTAAAAAATTAAGTCTTTCTGTCCCTTATGTATGTCCAAAAATGGATTAATCTAAACAGATTAAAATAAAAATATGGAAGATGAAATAAGGTTAAAGTTATGTAACGTTTTTTGAAATTCTTAGACTAAAAGTTCTCTTTAAAGATTTTGAAGCAGTAATGAGAATGTAATCTACCCTATTGAGGTATAAGAGGTTCATTAAGGACCTCAATGCCTATGCCTAGGAAAGTTGCAAAACTAAATTTCGTAACCTCCTTATGATTTGAAATTTTGATATAATAATATGTAAGAATAGTTTGTTGTTTGTGTATTAACTCCTTAGCATGAGTCGATATCCATATAGATTAATGTTTGGGATAACATCGAAGAAAAAAAGGAGAAAAATCAAGAAAATCATATGGGTTTTCCCTTTAAAGTCATAGTTTAAAGTCATAGTGATGTGTGGGTAATATATTAACAAATACACATAAACAAACAATGTGGGATAATGAATATAAACTCAAAACATCATGCGGATATTGAAAAAAAGCCTCATGGAGCCTTGCCAAAAAATACCAACAATCACATGAGAAAAACGATGAATGGAAGTGGTCCTTGAGACTATCAATTCCAGTGGATTGTGGTAAGAACAAAAAGAGTATTATGCTACAAAATATCCTCAATTAGTTAACAGGAATGAGATAACCTATCGATAAGGAAACTTGGAAAATAAATAGTGGAGTTGTGAGTTATGTTTTCGAGAAATTGTCATTAGTAAGCAATGAGTCCTCTCCTTGTAGGTTGAAACCAAGTAAATAGTGTAATTAATGATTAGTAAGGCCAAACGCTAACAATTTAAATAAAAAATAGACAAATAAGAGTGAAATAATAATATTGTCAAGTGCGAAAATGTTGTGAAACAAAAAAGGCTGAGTTACAAATGGTGTACCCTAAAAGAGTGTACCTCTAATGGTAATACCCTAAAAGAGTAAATATATTGCAATGATAAGAAGAAACAATTGCTTCTTGAGAAATAGGTCCAGGGATATTTGCAATGATAAATGATGATAAGGAGTGTGAATTATTTTCTCTCAAACTAATTTTTACAACATAGTCGTGCTCTAAATTATTCATATCAAATGCATGATCATGGTTTACTTAAATGTGAAATGAATGTATTCAAACAACAATATACTCATGTGAATGCTCCACCTCATAAAGTGGTGTTCAATGTAAAACTATGGGGATTTTGAATTCTTGATGCATGTGAAGCAGAACAATTAAAATTTTAGAGAGAGAAATGTAGTTATGAACCTTCAAATTGATTTTGCAAGATATTGTTTTGTGTGGTGGTATGACTGCATGACTTTGGAATATTTACTAGCATAGGTTTTCATCAATTTCCTATATAAAACTTTGAAATTTTTGCTAAAGTAAATATTATTATTTATTATAAAGTTGAATTTCCATGTTGAATTTTGATGAGAATTATTCTAATGTGTTGGATGTTGTATGTTTATGGTTTCTTTGAATAATTTTTTTGAAATGTTACATATGTGAAAGATTTAGCTCATAACACCAACTATAACCTCTTGGACTATAAAAATAAATAGTCAAGGCTTCATGTATAGATATTTAATTCACATGAATGAAATTCCATCCAATAATTAGATTTATCCAATTCCAACGAACAATTTCTATTAGCCCTTTGGTTATTTCATAACTCCATGATTACCTTCTCTATTTTGTCCTAAAGTCCTTATAAGTTTTTCAAGAACAAGATCTAGATTCTAAAAAGGAAAGAAATATGCTTGTAAACAAACAATAATGTGACAAAAACATGTCATTAATTACCAAAAGAAGAAATATTATGCAAGATATCTTCCAATAACACATTAAACTATTATTTTCCATCAATTTTACAAGCTTGGATCAATATTCAAATGAAGGAAATTTTAATTGGTTATGTAGGAAATTATAATTGTTCTCTATTTCATAAAACCTAGTTAGGGATTAAGTAGAGCCTTAATTCCCTTTGTTACCCATGCAAACTATCTAGCATGAGTCAACAACCTCATAATCAAAATAAGTGACATAAGTGGACATAGACAAATAAATCCAAGGACCAATTCAATGATAGGATTATCCATGGGTGGAGAGTCCATAAAACAACTAAACATATGTTCTAGTGGCTTAGAATAGCCATGAAATCTGCCAAATTCCTTGAATAATGAAGTGAACACCAATGAGTTATTACTTAACTCTTAATGCAATGTAGGTATCCTAATTTAAAGCAAATAATACCTAAAAGAAGGAATTCACCCTCAATATATATAAATATATGGTTAATATCTCAATTATGGACTATAAATGGAGCTTGACATATAAATAGAAGATTCGTCCCTTGGAGATTTGGAATTTAGGGTGGAGAAGATGGTCAGATAGAGTGAAATTTGAAAACATTAAATAGTGAGACTAACTCCTAGGAACCTAGATGATATATTTGTTTTATTTAGAAGTTATTATGCTCTAACACCCTCCCATAACACAAAATATCTTAAATAAATTGAAAACATAAATGGGTCCCAACAATTTGAGGCCATGTTATATGCCCATGTATAAAAAAATATTTTGTTAATAGATGAGGAAAGAAGGGAACCAACATGTGATCCCCCTACCCAAAAAACAAAAGAGAATGTGAATGGGACTCTAAGAGGTATACTCTGAAGGACCATTTAATACCAATGAATATTGCAATAATGTGAATTGGTACTCGTTTAAATTCTTTAAGGACATGTCTTCAAAAAAATTTGAACGACCTTTTTCTTCCAACAAATGTAAACCCATTCCTTAGATCAAATCCCTTAGAATATAATGAATACTAGTTATTGACAACTAAATTTGTGGATGGAGGAAACCCTTTGATGATTTATGAGGAACATTATGAATTATTGGAGAAACAAATGTAGAAAATAAGATAATTGAAGAGACATTATTACGACATTCTTTTTAATTAGAGCCTTATTTGTGACAAGTTATCCATGAGTTGCAGGATAAGTTTAAAATAATGTAATTTCTAATATCTTTATATTGAGAAAGTTCTCCAATAAAAAGTAAAATTCCAAGCGTCTAAGAGAATCTTCATTAGCTAAATCGATGATCTAAGATGGAAAATATAACAAAGTGGCAGGGTGTGCGCATTGATAAATGAAAGTAAATATGTCTTTGTAAACCATTTATTTGGAAACTTTATAGTCTAGGATGCTTCATGATAAAATTTAATAATTAGAAATTTGTAGAAGTGCGTGTATTGTGCCATTATGTTGTGTGGACGTTTCCTCAATGTGCTTCTCCTCTTCTAAATATTCATTGAGCCTATGGTATATGCAATCTTCTTCTCTACATAGGATATTCTAGTAGCATGTACATAATGTCATATCCTTATTTATATTTCCATCATCATAGGGTAAATATTCTTGTCAAACACTTGGATATGGTTCTTGTTTTCCTTTGACTGGTGGTATTTTTTTATCATATTCTTATCCCTCTCATTATCTTTAAGTGAATCTGCACTGTAGGACTTTCAAAGGCTCATTTTGTTGAAATTATATTAATATTGGAGAATCGATGTTGCTAATTTGTCCAATGTAACCTTTGTCCATGATTGTTAATGGAAGGAGGAGACAAAAAAAACCTTAGTACAGTTTTATTTTTTATAGGATTGAGAGGACTAACTGCTCAATCTTTTTCTCTATATTAAACATATTCATTTTAATTAGTATGTGTAGTAATTTGGTGAAGAACTCTTTTATGGATTTGAAAATACAAGGGACTATATTGAGTATCTCCATATCCAACTAGAGTCCTCTCATTTAATCTTGCATTCCAAAGAGAGTAGACAAATTGATCCATATGGTAATTGGGCAATTTTATTCTTCAATGTGATAGAGGAGAGACATAGATACTAAGTAGCATAGTAATCCAAATACTTCACACATTCTTTTTAGGTTCTTTGAATTATCTATAACATAATTGAGATGTACTTTTATTCCCATAGTGATATTATTGTGTCCCTTTTTTTCTTAATCATTGACTGGAGTAAGAATATGCTATGGAGATAGCTCCGTTTCAATCGATGCATATTTTATGGATCCATCAACCTACAAATTTTTCTTGAACTATAAATATGTAAAACAAACCCTTAAGGATCCCTAAAGCTTATATACTATATAATATTTTGGAGTATAACCTCTAGATTCTAAATAAGAAAAAAATACATTGCAAGAAATCAATAATATGACAAAATCATCTCATTAATTATTAAAAAAGAAAGAATAAGTTAGATTAAAATGTTGGGTTTTAAGGATGGTATAATTTTTAGTATATCACATGGATTACAATAAATATTTATCAATCATGGGTAAGAAGTACTTAAGTAACCAATCCAATAGAACATTGGGTTGAATTTTTATTTTACACAATGTTCATTGTTAGTGCTGGAAATTGTTCCTAGACTGCCACAAGAACAAGCTAACACAATATCAAATAGAAATAGAATAAAATTGGTTTTTAGGGTTTTGGTTTATAGTTTTGGTTTAAAGCTTCATCAGCAAGGAGGTAATAAACATTTACAAACTAATACAGAACTGAATCATGCACAAGTTAGATAAACTGGGGATCAAACATATTCCAATAAACCATAAACATTACACATGAAATACTAATTCCACCCACAAGCTACAAGCATTTACATGAATAAAACCCTTAAATAAGAAATGAAATTGTAGATTAAGCAATCAACCATATCAGAAATGAAACAGCATGACAGGTAGAAAAGGCTTATCAATTTATATATAATCAACAATAGTCATCCACTTACATAAGAGTTGTAAGTGCTAGTTTGAGATATCAAAGCTCCAAAAGCCTCTCCTTGAGTGAAAATTCAAACCTTACTATCCTCTGAGTTTCTCCTTTTATCCTTCAAAAAAGATAGTTACATAACTAACTAACTAAATTTAGGTTAAGCTTTGAAATTGCTACTAAAATAATTGTCTTTCCAAATAAACTATTATAACAAAAAAAAGCTACATGACACCTATTAGTAGTAATCTTTATAGGTTTTTTCCTGGCTCAGCCAGTAATGCAATCCCTTCTAGGGCATGGGACTGTCTTCTAGTTTTCTACTACTTAGCTTCCAGGTCTCCAATCCTCTTCGACAGTCTCTCATTCTGCTGAGTCAAATATTTAACTGTTTGGTTAAATTTCCCACATTTGTTTTGAGTCTTATTCATTCTCCTTAGAGCTTCTTTTGAAATAGAAATTAACTCCTGTTAATGAGTGTTTATGTCAACTAGATCCTCCCTTAAGCTTCTATTAGTCATGACTAAAACCTTTTTTTTTTCACTCAGAAAACTGATTTGATACTTGCACTAGTTCACGGTTTTCTATAGATTCTCAATTTAAGAATCTATGAATAGTCCCTCTTTTGCTGTAGAGGTCTTGTCTGATAACCATGGAATGTTTATTTTTTATGAAAATCAAATAATCATCTTCCTCATCTTTATATGCTTCTTCTACAGGAACTTCTAGAGCCCTATCTTTTTCAGTACTGCAAACTTTTGGTTGCTCTACAACCTTCTCCTTTTCTGGTGATGACTTTAGAGTCACTGAATGATCCTTCTTAGTACAAACCTACTTAGAATCCAAGCCTTTTTCATATTCCAAGTATTCTTGAGATGAAGAGTCTTCAATTACAGTCACTTTCTCTTTAGCAAACTTTGGATTTAAAATCTTTTCATATTAAGCATTAATTTGTTTTTGGCTCTTGTTTTAGGTCTCCATCTCGTTTCTGCTCCTCCTAGCATTACAAATGATTTGACTTGATAATTAACAGCTAAGAGTTGTACCAGGTCACATTTTAATCCTGCTGCAACTAACTCTTCTGTAGAATTTTCATTTGAACTTTGTGGATTATCATCTTTCAACTTATCTGTAACAGGAAACTCCATTATATCTTCTTGTATATATGTGATACTTTGATTTTTTTCTAAGGAATTATTTCCCTCTTCTTGCTTTGTATAAAATCTATGGATTTCTTCTATATTGTTTGAAAATTGCTCTTCATTTTCATTGAGTGCTTCTCTGCTCTCTTCATACACAGGATCTTCGAATTTCTGAACTGAATCTTCTGCTTGAATACTGTATTTCACCAACTCCTCAACTATTTCTCTCTTTAACCTCTTTACAAGGCAATGTTGTTTTTTCATTTTCCTCTTCTTGGGATGACCTTCTTGTTGAGCATGAATACCTGACCAAAACACAAAGTGTTCCCAGGTTCTACCCTTTTTCGGAACAATTATGTTAACAATAAATTTTATAAGTCCATTATAAAAGATAGACTGCTGAGTGTGATCTTTATGCCCTTTTACTATATCTGACATTTTTTGCAGGCTCTTTAGAAAGAAAAGGGTAAATTTAGTTTGGACTCTTGATTTAAATGTTGAAGGAATCTGATGTGATATTTGAAAACTAAGGAAAATCTGCCCTCACAAGTGATGTAACTCTGTAGAATTCTGATAACCTTTCTCCACTTGGGATTGAATTTATGTAACTGTACACCCTTTCCCTAGTCTAGGGTTTCAACCTCTAGAAATAAGAAATATTTTGAGTTAAAAGTAAAGGGTATTTTCTTAAACCAAAATTCTCCTTCACCCGATATACCTATGGCTCCTTCAATTAACTTTTTGGTGAGTTCAAATTTGAGGGTGTCAAATGAACCAGTGTTCTTATCAAAACCCTATTCGAATATGTATGAAAACTCTAGGTTAAAACCATTAATTATCTGGAAAAAATCAAACCAACTAAACCTTTGAAAAATCGTTGCACAATCAAGGAAATTTTCTGCCCAACTAATATCCATGGGTTCAACTCTCTTTGTTTTACCACTCTTCTTCATCTCTGTTGTGCAACCCTAAATTATGAATTTATTTTATAAAACTCCAAAAATATTTTGAAAATTATTCTCTGTAATAATGAAACTGTCAGCCTAGTAAATTCGGGACAAACAGATTTATGATTTTTTCAATTTTCCCTGTAACCAACATGTTGTCAATGTAAGCCAGAATACTGCTAATGATTTTTTTACCTGGTTGCACGTCTGTCATGATGATGAATGAAGCTGATGAATATGCACCATCATGTATTCATATGTATCAACAAACTTCCACAAATTTCTCTTCAATGGCCACGACTACCAATCGGCTCCTTCAATAATTTTATCAAATTAAAATCTGACAAGTGATACCATGATCCTCAATAATCCTTGCCACTTCTTGCTCATCTGTTGTAATCATTACTAGGTTCTAAACATGTATCATCCCATCCTCACAGGTGTTGAATGACCTCCTCTTCTTTTGAATACAGAGCATCTTCATTATTTTCCCTAATTTCAAAGATACGAGATTCCTGTAGCACTTCCCTTCTTTGATCTTCACTCCTGCACTACAAGAATCCTCTTTTGCATATTTTTAACCAATGCTTTAAAAAAGGGATTATTCATAAAGCATAATACTTGAAATAAACTTTTATTATAATTTTTTGAAAGCTTAAAGATATACATATCAACTAATAAACCCAAAAAACAAACCTTAAAACTAAAATAATGAAACAATTCAACTATTAAAATCATTAAATCAAACACAAATTACTGATTGTCAAAATTTCTTAAAACCAACATAAAAAGCAAAATCAAAGTAAACAAATGGTTGGAAATTAGGACAAAAAGATCAGATAAACTAAGAACAAGATATAGTTATAACATTTGTCTCTTGCTGCAGGATGAAGTCCCCCTTGTGAGGCTTCAAGAACCTGTAGACCAGTGCCTCATGGCATCTAATTGATACTGTCTTCTGCTCTGCAAAACTCCCATTGGGTTATGGATTCGTTATTCAATCTCTGTCACACCAGTATATACAATGAAAGACAAGTCTCTTACCTTCATTTTCTATAAAAGTGCTTGAGGAATCATCCATTCACTGGATTAGACAATTCCTCCCCTTCAAAAGTCTACAATATGAAGGTATTGTTCTCTAATAGTTTCAAAATTATGAAAAGGCCAAACCATAGATTGCCAAATTTACCATGCTTACCTTTTTGTTTCTTTCTAGAATCCCACCTTAAAACCATGTCTCCATAAGAAAAGGTATTCTTCTTAACCTTCATTTCAAACCTTTATTTGATTTGCATTCTATACATTTGAGCATTTTCTTCTACAGCCTCATGTTCTTGTTGTAATTCAATTAGTGAAAAAATTCTCCTTTGAATATCATTAGGTTCCTCCAAACTATCTTGAAAGAATTTCATTATTGAAAAACCTAACTAAACTGGAAATACAGCATCCGTACCATATACTAATTGAAAAGGAGAGGAATCAATATCCTTCTTAGTAGTTATCCTATCTTCCCAAAGTGCATATTTTAAAATTGAATCCCATAATCTCTTATTCTGACTTAATAGTTTTCTAATGCTCTGAATAATGTTTTTATTTGTTGATCCTACTAACCCATTTCCTTGATGGTAATAAGGTGTAGAATGCTTCAGAAAAATTCCATTTTGTTCACAGAATGTAATCATAGATTTAGACTTGAAAAATTTAGAATTATCAGTTAGTAATTTTTTAGGGAACCCAAATCTACTTAGAATATTCTCTTGAATAAAATTGATTATCACCTTATTAGTTGCATTCCTTTTAAGAATGGCTTCTACCCATTTGGTGAAAAACTATTTGGCTGTGAGAATCCATCTATTTTGTCCAGAAGAAGCAAGGTTTATTTCAGCTATAAAGTCTAAACCCATTGCTGAAAAGGAGCATTAAGTACAATGGGTTTCAATGGTAAAGATACAAGCTTATGTTTACCAGCAAACTGTTGACATGGAACACAAGATCTAACCTGCTGATATACATCAGAAAAAAAAAAAGCCCAATAGTACCCAGACTTGAATATTTTATATGCAGTAGCCTTCCAATATTTATGTCCTCCACAAGCACCCTCATGTGATTCTGAAATGACTTCCTCAATCTCTGGATTGTCTAAACATATGAGAAATACCCCTCCTAGATCCTTCGAAATAAATTATAGATCTATTAAATAATATTTAGTGGCCTTCAACTTCAGTGATCTAATTTCTTTTTTGTCTAAATGTTCAAGAAACTGTAAACACAATAAGAAATGAACATTGTCAGCATACAAAACTAAATCTGCATACCTGTCCATAGTTTTCTATTTGTTCTGTCTTGCTTGCAATTATTCTAGTTTTGATTGTTCTGCCATCAACTGCAGACCAAGAGCTTCACAATTTGAGTCTTCAATAATTTATCCAAACCTTGTCCCTTCACTAGCTTAGTCTAATTGATTTCCACATCATACTCCATAATCTTTGCAATCCACTTTCCCCTCTTTCCTTCAGAATCTGGCTTGGTTAAAATGTCTTTTATGGAAGCATTAGGCACATATGCAATGATATTTGAATGTAAAATATAAATTATGAAAAATTTTAAGGCCTTTACCAGTGATTATGCTTGTTTTTCCAAGGTACTATACTTCAATTCTGAATCCCCGAGAGTCTTACTAAAGAAAGCAATTGGCTGCTCCAGTACCTGTACATTTTTCTGTAACAAAACAACACCTATTGTATCCTGTGATGCAAAGGGAAAATTCATAAAATATTTTGAAAAATCAGGGCTCACCAACACTGGGGATTCTGTAAGGGCCTTATTTATCTTCTCAAATGAATTCCTGGCCTCTACTTTCCACTTCACTTCTTGATCTTTCTTTAACATAGCTGTTATCTGCTTTATAGTTTCAACAAAATTAGGAATAAACAATCTAAGATAATTAATATTACCACTAAATGACTGAACATCCTTCTTACTTCTAGGAAAACTGATTTCTAAAATGGATTTAACTCTTTTAGGGTCAATTCTTATTCCATCTGCTGAAACCAAATGTCCCAAAACTTTTCCCTCCTAAACATCAAAATGTGACGTCTTTGGATTTAGTGATAGTCCATATTTCTTGCATTTTAAAAAGGCTTCTTTGAGGTGCTTCAGATTCTCTTCATCAGACTATGAAAACAATGTACAATCATCCAAATAAATCACAACAAACTTTTCTTTCTCCCCAACAAAGGATATATCCATAGCTCTTTGAAATCTCACACCAGCATTCATTAGACCAAATGGCATCTTGTCATACATCAAAGTACCCCAAGGAGTCGTGAAAGCTATCTTCTCCCTATCATCATCTGGATGCATAGCAATCTGATTATACCCAAAGAATCCATCCACCGTTGACATTCTCTGAGCACCTATTAATTGTTGCAAAACCTAATCAATCTTAGGAAATGAGTAATTTTCTTTCAATGAAGCTCTATTTAGATTACGAAAGTACACACATAATCTTATCTCTCCATTCTTTTTCCTGACTGGGACTAGGTTAGCCACCCATGAGGAGTATCTAAGTGGAACAATGATTTTTGCATCCAATAATTTTTTAACCTCGTTATCTATGACTTGAAATAAAGCAGGATTTATTCTTCTTAATTTCTATTTGAAATGTTTTACATTAGGCTTTAAAGGAACTTTATGCAGAATAATATTTGTGTCATAAGTTTTTAAGTCCTCATAAGACCAAGAAAATACATCAACATGCTACTTCAACAATTTAATGTACTTTTTTATTTTCTCAACTGAAAGAGATTTTGAAATTTTCACCATTCTAGGTTGCTCTTCTGTGCCAATATTACATTCTACCACATTCTCTTCTGAAGATTGCATTACTAGTTTCAATGGAGTATCATCTTTTGAAAAAATTCTTTCAAGGGGGGCCAATACTTTGGGAATAAAATTACTTTTCAATTCAATAATTTTACATCCAGCACATTCATCAACCTCTTCAACTTCCTCCTCCTCATCTTGATCAATCAAAATATTAGAAAACTCACCATCCAATTCCAAAAATTTATTTATTTCTATGTCATATTCAAAAACCCTCCATTGTTTGAGATTATCAGGTTCTGTATCTAACTTCAATGGGATACTTTAACTGAGTTTGTTTCAAAATTATGAAATGTGTGGCTGCTAAAGCAAGTGAGTCAGCCATCTGATTATGATCTCTAGGAATAAAGGTAATATTAAATGTGATAAAAAAGTTATCAATCATGTCCAACACCTCATTCATATATACTTTCAACAAATCCTGCTTTACTTGATATTTTTCCCTTACCTGTTGGAAAACCAATTCGAAGTCACCATAAACAAAAATTTGTTGAATGCACAGATCTTTTGCAACATTTAAACCCAATAAAAATGCCTCATACTTTGTTGTATTTTTTGTAGTTACAAACTCCAACTTATACATCAAAATTATCAACTCACCACCAGGGGAAATGAAAACAATACCTACTCATGATCCTTCTTTAGATGAAGAGCCATCAAAATACATTTTCCCCAACTGATCCTTTTGTTCAATAGAGCGTTTGACTGGTTTTTCTTTCTCTACCTGCAACATACCACTAGTATTATCATCATTGAAATGTAACATGCATGAGTTGAAATCCTTTTCTACAGCATAAAGTGGATGGTTTGTTGGGTTCTTGTCATCAGTGACAATGTAGGCATACTGTAATTCTGTATACAATCTCCTATTCTCTCCTCCAAAAAAAAGGATTGTGGCATATGATAAATTCATTTGTAAAGTAAGCCCCACCTTCTTTGCCCAAGATGTTGAATGTAACATTCCAAATTTAGGAGCAATATCTGCCACCACAACATCCATGATGACATTTTTCATAGGTAACTGTGTTAAATTAACCACCATACCCTTAATCAATCCCAAATGTTTAAGAACTCTAGAATCAAAATCATATAAGTCTTGATAGGGTTTCTTAATACTTAACCCTAAAGTCTCCATGACTGCCTTAGGCATCAAATTGTGAGAAGCACTAGAATCAAGTAAACAATTATGAATCATTTGATCATGAATAGTGAATTGTATATAGAAAGGTGGAGATGAGTTTGAACCACTTTCAGTTTTATCAGCTAAGGGAAAGCCAATAAATATTTTAGGATGTTCTTCCTATAAATTGACAGTATCTGAGGGTATTTGATTAGCAGTTGAACCCATCATCTTGAGAACTTGATTTCTATTGCATGGATTCTTCACTAACTCAGTAAAAGGGACTGGAATTTTGATTTTACACAATTCATTTTCAAAATTGAATGTCTGCACATTCTTTTTTATCTCTTCAATTTCTATAGTCTTATCTGACTCACCCTGATCTGTTCTCTTATCCTGTGCTTGACTAGATGACCGCTTAGAAGATGAAACTATTTTCTTCTTTGGAATATGAGCTACCTTCTTTGGACCAGACCTTAAATTAATAGAACTTCTTGGTTCTGATTGACCTATTTCAGCTGAAACTTGAGGATCCAAATCACTTTTTGTTTGGTAAACATTTGCATCGAAAAATTCAGAATTCAAATATTCATCTTCTGTTAAGAAATATTCAGCAAAAAAATCTCCAAAATAATTCATATCTTGATTTAAATCTTTAGCCTCTTCAGTTTCATCTATCATATTATTTTGCAGAAGAGGGGGAACCATTTGATCCTCATTTTCTCTTCTCTCCCTCTGTTTATCATTATTTCTTCATTCTCTGGGGATAAATCTAGGTGCA
Organism: Pseudotsuga menziesii; assembly: GCA_001517045.1. NCBI lineage: Eukaryota > Viridiplantae > Streptophyta > Pinopsida > Pinales > Pinaceae > Pseudotsuga > Pseudotsuga menziesii. The sequence goes on along the minus strand of LPNX010662629.1, from coordinate 96,708 downwards.
AACTTGTGCCTAAATTGATTAGGATTGTTAGGGTTTCTTTCTCCTTCTTGTGTAATCCTATTTGAATTATTTTCCATTTCCAATTTATTAAGTTTTGGCGTTAAGATTTTGACTAAATTACCATTTCATCAATTTTACTATCAGCTGACTGTGATGTGGAAGGAGTTGTAATTACTTCTTTCTTACCCTTTCTATCATATGTTTTCTTATCTGAATTCACTTTAAGTCCATTTGAAGCTATGGTATTGGATTCTACCTCTAAAGCAGCTTCTTGCATGTTCAATAAGGTAACTGGTCTCTTGTCTCCCATGTTTAAAGAGAATTCATGATCAAAAGCATTTGCATAAGTGAGATTTGCTGAAGTTTCAGAGGGTTTAATTTCTGCCAGAATCCTACCATACATCTTGTTAAATATTTTAGAAAAATATGATATGGTTTCATCCTTCTTCCTCCTTAAGGCTTCAAATTCAGCAATATAGTAAGTGTGGTATTTTGTGTCACCCCATTGCCTCATAAATTCATCCTATAGCTCCTTTATCAAGGTGATTGAATTTGTTGGTAATTACCTGAACCATTTCCTAACTTCCCCATCCAAACTCTGCACAAACACCCTCATCCATACATGTTTTTCTTCAATTTTTTGGTTGTCTGCATAACTAAGGAAGGCATCCTAATGTTCTTCAGCAGTTGTTTCTCCATGACCATTGAACATTGGTAATTATTTCTGATAATCCCCTCCTCGAAGGGCATTAAATGATTGAGTAAGGACTAATGGTGCATACCTAACAGCCACCATTTTATCCATCATGTCTATAGGTTGTTGAGTTGCCATTGTCAAGCTACTAGGGTTTATGTTCAGGTACACAGGGTACTCCCAAAAGACCAAACACCTTCAGCAGCCACTTCACACAAATAGATCACAGATCAACACTCCGATGTTTGTCACATGGGTAAAACCCTCGAGAGGGAAACAGTGCACGGCCCTAGCCAAATAGCTACTTGGAACAATTTATTATGCAAAATAAAGAAATTTACATATGAGCTTCTCATAATCGATCAACTACCCAAGCACCCTCTATGCTCTTTAAATAGAGATCATAGACCAATCGGGTGTTAAGCCACAGATCAATGGTAGGTATGATCTAAGTGAAGTTGAACTGTAGGATCACTCTATGTCTAGAACATATAGTGACCATCATATTAGAATATTTACAAATGCATACTAATGCATACTAAAGAAACACACTTTTACCTAATGGATATATTACACATGTTGATCTTAACTAACTCCTAAGTGTCTAAATATCCTAACATCCCCCCTTAAGAACAACTTGGGATAGGATTGAAGGATTTACAAAAGTGACACTATTAGGAGAAGGAAGGAGGCATTAGAGCCTATCCCCCCTTAAGGACACATTCCTGAACTCCTAACATAAACCGAAGTTCAGAAAAATTCGCTTCTATAAGAGACTTGGTGAAGATGTCTGCAACTTGATCATCTGTAGGCCAATAGAGCACTTCAATAACACGATCATGAACAAGATTTCTGATGAAGTGCATGTGTAGCTCAATGTGTTTTCTGTGCCAATGTAGAACTAGATATTTGGAAAGCTTGATGGCACTTTGATTGTCGCACCAAAGTAGAGTAGGTTGCTTCTGCTCGAATCCAAACTCTGAAAGGATCTATTGAAGCCATAAAGCTTCCTGACTAGCATTAACTGCGGCTTGATATTCTGCTTCTGCTGAAGAAAATGCAAGAGCTTGTTGTTTCTTACAAGCCCAAGTGAGACGTCCAGATCTTAGACTGAAAACATAACCTGCAGTATACTTTCGATCATCAGGATCCCCAACCCAATCTGAATTAGTGAAACCAACCAACAAATGTTTCCCCCCTATACTGTAATGAATCCCATACTGAATTGTACCTCGAATATATCGAAGTATTCTTTTTGCTGCTTTCCAGTGACTTTCATGAGGAGTTTGCATATAATGGGAAACATGACCAATGACAAATGAAAGGACAAGATGAGAATGAGTCAACTATAAAATACTAACAACAAGTTGATGATACAAGGTGGCATCTACTTCAGGGGAAGTACAAGTGGCAGAAAGTTTGACTCCAGACTGGAAGGGAGAAGGGGCTGGTTTACAATCTTCCATGTGGAAGTGACGAAGAAGGTCACAAGCATACTTACACTGGAAAAGAAAGATTCCTTCTTTGGTTTGCAAGAGTTGGAGACCAAGAAAATAATGCAAATGTCCTAAGTCTGACATTTCAAAATTTCGCTTAAGACTGGATTTCACATGGGTTATAAGTTTAGGGTCACTACTAGTAAGGATAAGATCATCAACATAAAGAACAAGTATGATGAGATGTTTTCCTACTTTCTTGGTATAGACATTGGGGTCAGAATGGCATCTAGAAAAACCAGTGTCAAGGAGAAAGCTATCCATTTTGGCATACCAAGCTCTAGGAGCTTGCTTAAGGCCATATAAGAATTTCTTAAGGAGACAAACAAGGCTAGAGTTATTCTAAACATATCCAGGAGGTTGTTCCATGTATATTTTTTCATGTAAATCACCATGTAAGAAGGCATACTTGACATCCATTTGATGGACTTCCCAATTATGTATGGCTGCAAGGGAAAGAACAAGGCGGATGGAGTTCATTTTTGCTACAGGGGCAAAGGTTTCATTGTAGTCAATCCCTTCAACTTGGGAAAAACCTTTGGCAACTAACCTTGCCTTAAGTCTTTCAACACTTCCATATGATGCATACTTAGTTCTGTAGACCCATTTACATCTGACAAGTTTTCTTCCTTTTGGAAGAGGAACGAGATCCCAAGTATCGTTCGCCATTAAGGAACAATATTCTTCATCCATAGCTACATACCAATCTAGATTTCTTGAAGCTTCTGCAAACGTTTCTAGATCATGATTCTCAGAAACTTGAGCCAAAAGAGAAGAGGCTTGCTAAAACTGAGAACATGTTCAACATTGATCTCTAGGATCACTGGCAAGATCATCGGCTGCTTGACATGTTGAACATACCCATTGAGGAAGTATTGGTGCTGGTGCAATTGGAGGAACATGAGCAGGCAGAGGTGGATTTTCAACCTCACTGTCATCATTAGAAACTAGAGTTGGAAACCTGTCAAGGAAGCTAGAAGAAGAAGAAGAAGAAGTCACAATCGTCGAATCAGGCTCGCAGGCCAAAGATGGTACACCCACCAAGTTAGGCTCGTAGGCCAAGAGATTTTCATCAAATTTAACATCTCTTCTAATGATTATATCATGAGAATGTGGCTGAAGAAGTCTATAGCCTTTTACATCTTCAGAATATCCAACAAATATGCACTTTTCACTTTTAGGCTGCAATGCTTTTCATTTTTCATCCAGAATGTGAGCCCATGCTTCACAACCAAACACACGAAAATGACTTACATCTGGTTTAATTTTACTCCATGCTTCTTCTGGTATTATACCCTGTAAAACTTTATTGGGTTTGCGATTAACTATGTAATTTGCACAATTTATGGCCTCAATGCAATATTGAAGACTTAGTCCCTTAGATTAAATCATACAATTATCCATTTCTTTTAAAGTGTGGTTCTTCTGTTCAGCTACACCATTTTGTTGTGGTGTATATGGAACAGTGTGCTATTGTTGGATTCCTTGATCAATGCAAAAAGTAGTGAACATGTTGTTAACATATTCTCCTCCATTGTCAAATCTTAACTTAATAATTTGATGACCATATTGTTTTTCAACAAGGGCCTTGTAGGCCAAGAACATGTTAAATACTTCGCTCTTAAGTTTTAGGAAGTAAACCCAAGTGTGTCTAGAGTAGTCATCAATGAAAGTTCAGAAATATTTGAATCTAGAAAAGGAATCAGGTGGAAGAGAGCCACACAAGTTACTATGCACAAGCTCCAAGGGAACCGAGGCATGCCAAGCTGCGTGTTTGTCAAAACTATCCCGATTATTTTTTTCGAGCACACAACTGGAAAAAACACCATCCTTGTAATATATCAATGGAAGACCAATCACCATATTGTCTTTACATAGTTGTTGCAATGAGGGATAATTTAAGTGACCAAATCACTCATGCCAAAGTATGCTCAATTTATCACTATGAGCACCAAAAACTGAAGGAAAAGGTGATGACCCAAAGTTGTTAAATTTGTACAACCTGGTAATATCATCAACAGTTCTAGTAGCAAGGATATTTTGAGGATTTTTAAAATCCTTGATTACAACTTGGTGAGGTGTAAACCTCACAGTTTTACCTTCACCTGAATAAGTAATTTGACAGACTGATAACAAATTGTAGGAAATTTTTGGAACACATAGTACATCACTGAAATGACCATTTTCTACTGGAACTGTTCCAGATCCTACAACACTTAGAGATCTATCATCACCAACAAATATTTGTTTGGTGTTACATTCATGCATAGTAGAAAAGATGGATTTATCATTAGCCATATGATAAGATGCTCCAAAATCAATGAGCCGTTCAATTGAAGTATAAGAAGAAGATGTAGTATAAGAGTAACCAGAAGCACAAAGTCCATGTCCATGACAGGTAGATTCTGAAGACGAATCTAGAATGATGTGGTGCTTCTTCGTTGATGCTTCCAAGGCTGCCATCTTCTTAAAACACTTAGATTCATCATGATTATCTTTCCCATAAAAATTGCAATGACGCTCAATCTTCTTTCCTTTTTACTTGGATCCTTTGTCATTTTTTAAAGAAGGAGCTGACTGAGAGGGTTTGGGACCCTTGTTTCTTTGCTTATTATTGCGAAAATTATGTTTCTTGGGAGGCTTGAAATTTTCTTTTTGTTGGGACAATAAGGCTTTCCCAGATGTATCTGCATTGTTACTTATTCCAAGATGAATGAGCTTATCTTGGTCTCTAATTAAGGAATCACAAAAGGATTCAAGGCTAGGCTCTTGATAGCTAGTTGCAGTCAAGGATTCTTTCATGGAGTAGAATGTAGATACAAAAACAGAATATGCAGGTCCAAGTTTTGAAAGAATATGATAAATACATCGTTTGTCTTCTTTCTTAATCTTGCATTCTGCACATAATAGTCTAAGAGTTTTATACATAGATAAATAGTATTGAATGCATGAAAAATAATTTGGATTCAAGGAAAGAAACTCATTCTCAAGTTTATGACCCTGAATTTCGTTGTGTTTACCAAACACAGATTTCAACTTTTCCCAAGCGAGATTAGGTTCATTAATTCCAGATATGTGGAATCACAAATCAGTAGATATTTCCATCCCAATCAATCCATGAGCTTCATCACATCTATTTTCCCATTTATTTTTCTTATCATCATCAGTGGGTTATGTTTCTTTACGTGAGGTTATCCTGAAAAGTCCCCTACTTCATAGAACATCCTCCATACGATATTTCCATGAGAAATAGTTAGAAGTTATAAGTATAATATCACAAGGGATGGCCATACTATAAAATAATGGCTGAAAGAATAGAAACTAACTATTTGGATGCAAAGAGGTCGAAAAAAATACGGTTTTAAAAAAAACGACACTTAAAACGGATTCTGGATGATGAAGTTATGCTTGATCAAAGAAAATGTTGAAGATGTCCCAAGTAGTGACGTGGAATATATTAACTTTGACCAACTAAAAAAAGAAGGCCCCTCTTCCCAATATCAACCTTTGACAATCACTTTTTACAATAAAGTTGCTCTGAAGTGAATCACTTTTGTAGAATAAGTGATGTTTACCTTTACAATAATGTGACTTTTAAATAGTGCAGCAATAAATTAAAAGACTTAAGTGACTCACTTTTATTTTATTTTATTTATGTGAGATGCACTTTTACAATAAAATAACTTGAAAATAGAAATTGCATGCACTTAAAAGTAGCCTAATAAGACTTGAACTCAAGACCTATTAAGTAATAAAGCAACTTTGGACCAACTGAGCTAAGTTTAAAAGGTATGTAAAATAATGGAAAGAGGAAGCGGGCTCTTTTTTTTTAACTCTTCTCTCTCATTCTCCGTGCTTGCTTTATTTTCCTGCAAATCACAAAAAAATGAAAAACAAAAACAAAAACAAAAAAATTTCCACACAATGGGGTTAGATCTTGGTTAGCTTATCTGGAAAGTCTACATTTTAAAGTTTTCTCACTGTTTCTTATTTTCCGTGATTGCACAAGGTGCATGGCAAAGAGCATACGTAGCCGAGAAGACAAGAAAAAAAAACTTTCCTTTACTGTTTCTGATTCGCCGCGATCGCGCAAGGTGCACAGTAAAGAGCATACGCAGTCAGGGAAGCCAATAGTCCGAGACTAAAATAGAGAGGATCTAATAATAAACTGATAAAATATGAGAGATTTAAAATAAACAAATCCATCATTGTAACATTATAGCTTTAGATTTGCCGAAATGGGTGTTTTTGGAGCAGACGAAAATGGTTTTCGATATTTCCCAATGGAAACGACGCTTCAGACGCAATGGAATAGCTCCCATGAGCCCAAAATGCACAAAAAATATAGAAACAAATATCTTTTCAAACTTTCGGCAACCCCGGTTCCAGATCTTGATTAAAACCGAAAGCGGCTCTTCATAAAAGCTCTGATACCATGTTCGGGTACACAAGGTAGTCCCAAAAGACCGAACATCTTCAGCAATTGTTTCACACAAATAGATCATAGATCAACACACCGATGTCTGTCACGTGGTTAAAACCCTTGAGAGGGAAATAGTCCACAGCCCCAGCCAAATAGCTACTTGGAGCAATTTATTATGTAAAAGAAAGAAAGTTACATATGAGCTTCTCATAATCGATCAACTAGTCAAGGACCCTCTATGCTCTTTAAATATAGATCATAGACCAATCGTGTGTTAAGCCACGGATCAATGGTAGGTATGATCTAATATAAGTTAAACCATCGGATCACTCTATGTCTAGAACATATCATGACCATTGGATTACAATATTTACAAATGCATACTAATACATACTAAAGAAGCACACTTTTACCTAACAGATATCTTACATAAGTTGATCTTAACTAACTCAGTGTCTAAATATCCTAACAATTTAGTGAAGGAAAAGGTTTGTTTACTAGACTAGAACTTGGCTAAAAAGGGATTTTCTGGTTTTGAATTGAAACAAAGGAATCTTTCCAGAAGACTGAGTTTTTTTTTTTTTTTTTAAACTGTGGGTCAGTAAAATCTTGTAAGCTGCTAATTGGTAAAGTAGGTATTGACCATGAAAGACTTTCTTTTTTCTCTTCTGAATGTGAAAAAGGTGATACTTGGTCAAAAAAATTAGAAGTATATAAAGAAGGAGAAGACTATGATCTATGAATTTTCCTAGCTTCCTTCAAAATATTTTCTTGATCAGTAATACCTGGAAGAAAAGGTGAAGTAGATTTTCTCCTGGTTCCAATCCTTCTGGTAGCCACTGTGAACACTTCTTGGTGAAATAGTAGTGTAAAAGATTTGTTGATTTTTCTCACCCTTCAAAATCAGTTGAATGATGAAAATACAAAGAAGATATACCTTTAGTTTCATCCTCATCAATGGTGCCAAATATGTTAGTGCTAGAAATTGTTCCTAGACTACCACAAGAACAAGCTAACAAAATCTCAAACCGAAATAGAATAAAATTGGTTTTTAGGGTTTTGGTTATAGTTTTGGTCTAAAACTTCATCAACAAGGAGGTAATAAACATTCACAAACTAAGAAAGAATTGAATCATGCGCATGTTAGATAAACTGGGGATCAAACATATTCCAATAAGCCATAAACATTACACATGAAATACTAATTCCACCCATAGGATACAAGCATTTACATGAATTAAACCCTTAAAAAAGAAATGAAATTGTAGATTGAGCAGTCAACCATATCAGAAATGAAACAACATGACAGGTAAAAAAGGCTTATCAGTTTATATATAATCAATAATAGTCATCTAGTTACATAAGAGTTATAAGTGTTAGCTTGAGATATCAAAGCTCCAAAATCCTCTCCTTAAGTGAAAATTATAACCCTACTATCCTCTGAGTTGCTACTTTTATCTTTCTTTCACCAAAAATAGTTACATAACTAACGAACTAGCATTAGGTTAAGCTTCAAAACTACTACTAAGATAATTGTCTTTCAAAATAAACTATTATTACAAAAAATAGACTACATGACACCTGTCAGTAGTAATATTTATAGGTTTTTGGATGCCTCAGCCAGTAATGCAATCCCTTCTAGGCCATGTGACTATCTTTCAGTTTTGTTCTTCTCTGCTTCCAGGTCTTCAACCCTCTTTGACAGTCTCTCATTCTACTGGGTCAAATATTTATCTGTTTCGTTCAATTCCCCAAATTGGTTTTGAGTATGCTTCTTTCTCCTTAGAGATTATTTTGAAAGAGAAATTAACTCCAGGTAATGAGTGTTTACGTCATCAAGATCCTCCCTTAACCTTCCATTAGGCATGACTAAACCCTCATTTGTTTCACTTAGAAAACTGATTTGATACTTGCACTGCTTCACTGTTTTTTGTAGATTCTCAATTTCAGAATCTACGCATAGTCCCTCTTTTCATGTAGAGATATTGTCTAATAAACATGGAATGTTCATTTTTTTCAAAATCAAATCCTCATTTTCCTCATCTTTATATTGTTCTTCTACATGAACTTCTATATCCCTATCTTTTTCAGTACTACAAAATTTTGGTTGCTTTGTAACCTTGTCCTTTTCTGGTGATGAATTTAGAGTCACTGAATGTTCCTTCTTACTCTGAACTTGCTTAGAATCTAGGCCTTTTTCATCTTTCAAGTCATCTTGAGATGAAAAGTATTCAATTACAATCACTTTCTCTTTACCAAACTTTGGAGATAAAATATTTTTCTTATTAAGCCTTAATTTGTTTTTGGCTCTTGTTTTAGGTCTCCGTCTCGTTTATGCTCCTGCTAGAATTACAAATTATTTTACTTGATAATTAATAGGTGAGAGTTGTACCAACTCACATTTTAATACTACTGTAACTAACTCTTCTTTAGACTTTTCATTTGAACTCTGCGGATTATCATCTTTCAACTTTTCTGTAACCAGAAACTCCATTATATCTTCTTGTCTATCTTTCATACTTTGACTCTGTTCTAAATAATTCTTTCCCTCTTCTTGCTTTGTTTCAACTCTATCGGTTTCTTCTATATTATTTGAAAATTGCTCTTGATTTTCATTGAGTGCTTCTCTGCTCTCTTCATACATAGAGTCTTCAAATTTCTAAACTGAATCTTCTTCTTGAATACTGTCTTTCACTAGCTCCTGAACTATTTCTCTCTTTAACATCTTTACAAGCCAATGTTGTTTGTTAATTTTCCTCTTCTTGGGATGACCTTCTTGTTTAGTATGAATACCTAACCAAAACACAAAGTGTTCCCAGGCTCTACCCTTTTGCTAAAGAACTGTGTTAACAATCAATTTTATAAGTCCATGATGAAAGATAGACCGTTGAGTGTGATCTTTATGCCCTTTTACTATATCTAACATTTTTTGTAGGCTCTTTAGAAAGAAAAAGGGTAAATTTAGTTTGGACTCTTGATTTAAATGTTGAAGGAATTTTATGTGATATTTGGAAACAAAGGCAAATCATCCCTCACAAGTGATGTAACTCTATAGAATTTTGATAACGTCTCTCCACTTGGGCTTGAATTTATGTCACTATACACCCATGCTCCAGTATGGGGTTTCAACCTCTAGAAATAAGAAATATTTTGAGTTAAAAGTAAATAGTATTTTCTTAAACCAAAATTCTCCTTCACTTTCTATACCTATGGCTTCTTCAATTAACTCTCTGGTGAGTTCAAATTTTAGGGTGTCAAATGAAACATTGTTCTTATCAAAACCCTGTGCAAATTTTTATGACAACTCTAGGTTAAAACCATTAATTCTCTGGAAAAAATCAAACCAACCATCCCTTTGAAAAATCACTGCATAATCAAGGAAATTTTCTACCCAACTTGTATCCATGGGTTCAACTCTATTTGTTTTACCGCTATTCTTCATCTCTGTTGTGAAACCCTAACTTACAAATTTCTTTTATAACAATCCAAAAATATTTCAAAAATTCTTCTCTATAACAATGGAATTGGCAGCCTAGTAAATTTGTGACAAACCGGTTCATGATTTTTTCAATTTTCCCTACAAAACCAACACGCTGTCAATGTAAGCTAGAATCCTATTAATGATTGTTCTACCTGGTTGCATGTCTTTCATGATGATGAACGAAACTGCTGAATATGCGCCATCATGTCTTCATATGTATCAAGAAACTTCCACATATTTCTATTCAATGGCCAGGAATAGCCATCGGAACCTTCATTAATTTTATGAAATTAAAAATTGACAAGTGACACCATGATCCTCAATAATCCTTTCTCTTCTTTCTCATATGTCGTAATCATTACTGGGTTCTAAACACGTATCATCCCATCCTCACAGGTGTTGAACAACCTCCTTTTCTTTTGAATACACAACATCACCATTATTTTCCCTAATTTCAAAGATATGAGATTCCTGTGGCGCTTCCCTTATTTGATCTTCACTCTTGTGATATAAGAATCCTCCTTTGCATATTTTTAACCAATGCATTAAAAAAGGGGTTAGTCATAAATCATAATACTTGAAATAGACTTTTATTATAATTTTTTGAAATCTTAAAGATATACATATCAACTAAGAAGACCAAAAGACAAACCTTAAAACTAAAATAATGAAATAATTCAACTATTAAGAGCATTAAATCCAACAAAAAATATTGATTGTCAAAATTTCTTAAAACCAACATAAAATGTAAAGTCAAAGTAAACCAATGGTTGAAAATTAGGACAAAAAGATAAGATAAACTAAGAACAAGATCCAGTTATAACATTCACCATTGGCATCACTCATAATTGTTGTTGGAAATATTTATGTATGTGTTCTATTAACGATGCAAAAGAATATCCAACCTAAGGTTTTGGAAATCTAGTAGATGAAAGTAAGTTAAAAATTCCATGGTGATAGACCCAAATGTGGTATGCACGATAGTTAGTAAATTGACATACCATTTAGTTGTACCTATGAGAGTTATTTGAAATAGTATAATGTGTATTTTGTTGATGAAGATGCCATTGGATGAGCAATCGATGTAAAAATGAGATTATATGGTTAGCTAGATCATTCCCTTGTTTACCTCCAATATTTTGAATGTCTAAGTGTCATGAACCCAATGACCTCACATAGCCAAAAGTGTTATGTAACATCCATAATATTACCCCATTTCAATTTTACTAGTTTAATTGAGTTTTACAATGGAACTATAAATGCATTTGAGAACCATAACCAATCTAACCATATATGAGTAAATTTCAAGCAAATTCTTCATGAATGAAACCACACAAATGATGGTAATTCCATGCAATCAAATAATCATACATCAATAATTATACTAAGAATATTTCAAAGATAAATGAAACACATTTTATAAATGAGATATGTTGATGTAATTGTAACTTCGGAATGTATTCACTTGTAATTTTTTATCTATTGTAACCCGATGTTTAGTCTAGGATGTTATCATGTCATGTCATGCCCTGATGTTCTGATCGAGAGAATCAATAATGTAAACAAGTCATGTCAATTCATTATGGGTAACCCTCCGATTGTGTAAGGGTTAAAGTCCCTGCAGTTCCAGGGCATTAGGGTTATTAGACTCTCCTAGTATAGGTCGACCCTAGTAGGGTTTTAGTCATGTCAGGATTAGTAGAAATAGAGAGATGGACTCTCTATTTAGCACACATGACATACACACTCAAGTGTAGCACATAGTTGGGGAAGGAGAAGACACTGGGGCTAGAGAAGAAGAAGGTTACTGCTGTCGGGAGTGTATCTTACTGTTTTGCGGTTTTACCTTTTATGTTGATTCTATCTCTGAGGAAGTTAAGGGGTTTTCTCCATTTATGGTTTCCCCGAGGAAAAAAATTGTGTTCATTATCTCTTGTGTTTGATTTATGTGATTGTTATTCTCTTAGTTAAAGATCCATATAATGCTAGCTTAAATGTTGAAAAACTAACAAGATAATACTTACTTTAAATGTAAACTGACTATTTTCATAAGAAGGATGTTCCATCTAGTCCTAGGCTCTGTTAAACCATATATTTATTTGACAAAGCACCCTTGATTTGGGACTATTAATCCACAAGATGGTAATGAAATACTTGCATACAATTATCTCAATTATCTATCATTCATCCTCCCCATCATGCACAACCCAATGAATGAGGCTCCCTTCTTAGAGCTAATATCCCCTAAGGTTAGCTAACTCAATTCCCTTCTAGGAATCCATCACAAATCGTCAAGGAACTCTTTTAGTGTAAAGACTCTAAGGAATTATTCTATTCTCGGTATGGTTCTCTTTGTATCATATTTGGATTGTTGTACACTGACGGGGGGTCTAATATCGATAGTTAAGGTCTGATAGAAAATGATTGTGTTTTCCTGAAGGAATTAATGTGCAGTCGACTAGTTCTCAATAATTGTATGCATGTGGAAAACTAGTTAAGTGGCATCATAATCTGAAGATAATTAACCCATGATTATGTTAGTTTTTTATTATTCAAGCTAGTATTATCTTAGGATATTTAACTGAGAGAATAATAAACACAACAATCAAACATAAGAGACAATGGACACAAATATTTTCCTTGGGGAAACCATTATGGAGAAAACCCTACAACTTCCTCAGAGATAGAATCAGCACCAAAAGTAAAACCCCAAAATAGTAAGATGATCTCCCAATAGCAGTAGTCTCTCTCTCTCTTGTCCCATCAACTTCTTCTCTCTCAATTATGCGCTACAACTGAGTGTGAGTTCTCTTGAATCTTTTTGTCATAGGAATTTCTACAGATCCAACCATTTTTCATGCTGGTTGTAGGCCTATCCTCCATGTAGGTCTTATTCAACACTTATATCTAACCCTAAGTCAAAATGGCCCACCCAGCACTTACATCTGACCATGCGAGGAACAAATCCAACATACATGTCAGAAAGGCACTCCCATCACTGACATCTGACCATGAGAGGAACCAATCCAGTCATCTATGTCAGAATGGCCCAGCACTCACATCTGACCATGAGAAGACCCAATCTAGAATTCATGTCGGAAAGTCTCTACACTTACATTTGACCACGCGAGGAACCAATCCAACATACATGTCAAAAGGGATCTGCACTTACATTCAACCATGCGAGGAACCAATCCAAACTACATGTCAAAAGGGATTTGCACTTACATCTTCCCATGCGAGGAACCAATCAACCATACATGTCAGAACGACTCTACACTTAAATCTGATCATGTGGGAACACATCCCACAGTCATATCAAAATGGCCCTAAACTTACATTTGACCATGTGGGAACACATCCCACTATCATATCAGAATAGCCCTGCACTTACATTTTATCATGTGGGAACACATCCCACAGTCATATCAGAATGGCCCTCAGCTCTAAGCTGAGTATTCCTTGTAACTGACCAGGTTCTCCATTTTCCTAGAGAATGGATTTTAGCACTTATATCTGATCATGTGGGAACACATCCCACAGTCATATCAGAATGGACCTCAGCTCTAGGATGAGTATTCCTGGTAACTGACCAGGTGCCTCCATTCTCCTAGAGAACGACCTTTAGAACTTATATCTGATCATGTGGGAACACATCCCTCAATCACATTAGAATGGCTTATCACTTACATCTGACCATGGAATGAACCAATCCTCTCACCATGTTAGAATGGCTCATGGAATCATCACTTCCCCTTGGAGGGAACCTCGATCTAGAGAACACCAAGCTTCTCCCTGAAGTACTCAAACTTCACTCTATCCAATGGGTTGGTAAACACATCAGCTATCTGTTTGTTTGTCACAACATACTGGATCTTCACTGCTCCTCTCTTCACCATATCCATGATATACTGATATTTGATCTCGATATGGTTCGACTTGTTGTGGAACACTGGGTTCTCCAACAACTTCACACAACTCTGGTTATCGCAATATATACAAGTAGCATCTAACGGGAGATCAAACAAATCAGACAGTAGCTTCCTTATCCATACTGCCTCACAACTATATAAACAAGCTGCGTCATACTCTGCTTCAACTGTACTTAGTGCCATGCAGCACTACTTCCTACTAAAGCAAGAGATCACACCTGATACCATACTAAAGCAACACACTGAGGTGCTCTTTCTATTGATGGCACTGTCTGCCCAATCTAAATCAACACAACCTTATAGGTTAATCTTGTGATCAGACTTATAGTTGAGCCCATAATCAACTATACCCTTTAGGTACCTCAAAATATGCTTTGCAACAATCAAGTGAACATGTGATGGTTCCATCAGGAACTGGATCAAGGTGTTCACAGCAAAGAAAATATCTGGTCTTGTATTCGTCAGGTACATCAAGGACCCAATCATCTGACGATACATCATAGCACCAACCATATCTGATTAAGCATCACTTAGAAGCTTCAGATTCGATGCCATAGGTGTGGTAATGGTCTTGCAGTCCATCATCTTGAACCTCTTCAGGATCTATACTTCATACTTCCCTTCTTCTAGGGAGATTCCATCCACATTCTGCCACACCTCCATTCCTAGAAAATAGTGCATCATTCCAATGTCCTTCATTTCAAACTCAGCAACAAGATTCCTTTTTGTATTAGTAATCAACCCATCTCCACCTATTACAAACAGGTCATCTACATACAGTAGGAGTATCAATGGGTTCCTTTCTTCAACCTTGTAGTAAAGGTTGGAATCTGCTTTGCTTTTGGTAAAGCTCAAACTAGATAGAAAGCCATCAATTCTACCATACCATGTATTAGGTGCCTATTTCAAACCATACAAAGCTTTCTTCAACTTACACACATGAGACTCCCTGTCATGTGTCTCAAAACCGAGTGGCTGCTCCACATACACCTCCTCTTCCACTACACCATTCAAGAAAGAAGTATTGACATCCATCTGGTGTATCTTCCATTTCATCAATGCAGCCAAAGCAAGTATCGATCTGATGGAAGTGTATCTAGATACAGGTGCAAAAGTTTCTTCGTAATATATTCCTTCTTTCTGGGAGAATCCACGAGCCACAAATATTGCTTTATATTTTTATATGCTACCATCTGCAGCATGCTTGATCTTGTAGATCCATTTGGAAGTTACAATAGACTTCTCCTTTGGTCTAGGGACAACATCCCAGACATCATTCTTCATGATTGATTGATACTCTTCGATCATATAATCCTTCCATTATTTCCTTTTTGTCGCTTCTTCATAGTTGGAAGGTTCTTTATCGATGAAGTCACATAATAAGGGTACATAACTGGAGCAGAACCTGGTTCTTTTCCTTTCTCTGTGATTTTCTTCTGGAGCCCCATATATTTCTTGATCTTGTAGATTAATTTGGAAGTTACAATAGACTTCCCATTTGGTCTAGGGACAACATCCCAGACATCATTCTTCATGATTGATTGATACTCTTCGATCATAGAATCCTTCCATTATTTCCTTTCTGCCGCTTCTTCATAGTTGGAAGGTTCTTTATCAATGAAGTCACATAATAAGGGTACATAACCGGAGTAGAACCTGGTTCTTTTCCTTTTTCTGTGATTTTCTTCGGGATCCCCATATATTTATATACCTTAGATAGCTTCTCGTACCCAAGCAGGTTTCCTCCTGTGAGGATTCTTCTCCTGAGGTGGATTTACGGGTTCTTGAGGTTCTTTTATTTCTTGATCTTCTTCTTGAATTTCTTTGTTCATGGTTGTGTCATGAATTCTGGGTGCTTTTATTTCTTCAAGTTCTTCAGCAGGTCTCTTCCTAGATTTTTTGTAAGCTGAGCCCTCATTAAATGTTATGTCTTTGTTGATGTCAATCTTCTTGAATCCTGGGAAGTATATTATGTAAGCCTTCGAGCTTTCAGAGTATCCCACAAATATACCTTTCTTTCTAGAAGGATCTAACTTTGTCCTCTTTTCTTTTGGAATGTGTATGTACAGTGGACAGCTAAATATTCTAAGATGGCTGACTTCTGGTTTCTTGCCAGAGAAGACTTCTTCAGGTGTTTTGTTCTCGAGTACTTTATGCGGAGTACGATTCTATAAATACACAACTGTACTAGTTGCTTCTATCCATAGATGCATAGGAAGATCTTGATCACCAAGCATTGTACTTGCATCTTACATAATAGTTCCATTCTTTATTTCTGCAACCCTGTTCTATTATGGATTATATGAAGTGGTTAACTCCCTCGTAATCCCTGAATCTCTGCATAATTCTTTGAATTCATTTGATGTGAATTCTCTTCCATTTTCTGATCGAAAGGTCTTGATTTTCTTTTCTGTATGATTCTCGATCAAATCTTTGAACTCTTTGAACTTTCTAAATACTTCATCCTTGTTTTTCATCAAGTATATCCATGCTTTCCTAGAAAAATCATCAATGAAAGAAACATAGTATACATACTCGCTTAATGAGTTGGATGACATCGGAGTGAATGATTTCCAAGATTCCTTTTGCTTTGCTTTCGCTACTTGGAAATGTCTTCTTTCTTTTCTTTCCATTCACACATCCTTTGCAAACTCCTTCATGTTTTGTCTACATTTCTGGAAGTCCTTCAACAACTTTGCTTGCAAGTGGTAGTGCTCTGTAATGTACATGTGCAATCCTTCTATGCCAAAGTTTATTTGGTTCTACTGAGTCATGAACCAAAGCTTGTTCTGCTTGGCCCTTCAATTTGTATAATCCTCCCTCTTGTTCTCCAATTATTGTTGCATCATCAATACTCTTTCCTTTTGGCCACATGAGGACTTGGCCATCCACAAATGCAAAGCTCATGCCTTTTGCATATAATTCCATAATGGAGAGAAGATTCTTCTTTAGTCCTGGTACAAACAAGACATCCTTCATTTTCATAGACTTTCCATATTCTAGCTTGTAGGAGGCTTCACCACTTCCTTTTATGGGATATTGGTAGTCATCCCCAAGTTTCACTGTAATGTCCCTAACCCTCAAACTAGTGAAGAGGACGCTACCATACATCGAACATATGGGAAACTAGCCCCATGAACATGTACATACATATAAAATCTGAATTAAATCCTTAAAACATAAAACATACTAAGATGCATAATCATACATATATTCAAGGGAAGCAAAACAGCATTCATTCATATACATGTTCATCATAATTCATTAACAGTAAGCATAACTGCAGAAGTTAAATAGACAAGAATACCTATCTTATAAGAACTGTCCCGTAACCAGCTACGTTGCTGCAATGTTCCACCCAACCATAGGACCACATGCTCTTTAATCTCTCAGCAAATGCTTCCACCCCCGAGCCGGGCATGATTTCCCAAGGAATAAGGAACTAGCAGGCTTACACATAGCCAAGGATACATAAAACATCAAGGATACACAGTTCAGTTAAGCCAACAAAGTTGGGTTTATCATGCAATCACAAATCAGCCAAGCCAACACAGTTGGGTTTATTAGACCATCCAGGAGCTAGAAAAGGCTAAATTCTAAGCTGGTGATCCCATTGAAGAGCTAAGGACACCTACACCCAAACTAGCCTGGCTTCTAGAAAACGCACACAAACCCAACACAAGGAAATCAGTCCTTTCTCTGCTACACAGTCCCTCAGGCCTTGACCTCCCTTCTAGTGCTATTCAGGGGTTGTGGAGAAGAAATATAGCCCTCTAGCTCTGTCTCTATGGTTCCCAAACACACCAAGTTTGTCAAGCAAATCAGGCCCTCATCACCACTCCAATGCAATCCAAATACCAACCTCTGCATGCATGCAGCAAAACCAACAATTACAACTTTGATAGGGGAAAACAAAAACTAAAACGTTCTTGGCCCTATCGTGGCCAAACGATTCACAATGGTAACCTATAGTTGATACCACTTTGAAAAGATAAAACACAGTTAACAAGATGTGGATGAGACCACAGCCAACGATCAGTGAGGAAAATCACAGCACAAGATCCACCAAGGAAGGACGGGACAATACACAGTCCGATAATACAAAAGGAAAATCCATTCTTTGCATGAACGGGAGGAAGAACATAACCACCAACCACAATCGGTGCATGAAGCCAAAGAAAACATCCCCTCTACATGAATGGAAAAATGAACAACCCCTCTCAGAGACAGTGGATAGAACGATTGGTACCCCAAACAGTGCGTGAGGAAACCATCCCCAGCTTGTGCATGTAACAGAACCAACTTTTGGAGAGTGCGTGGGGGCAGCCTGCCACCCACCACTACCCAGCATTAACTTCCCTCAACTAGCATATGAGCTTAAGTGGCTGACACATGGATTTTCCCCATGGGTTCTAGGTTTAACAATCCCCCCCCTTATCCTTAGGAAATCATGCCCTATTCAATATAGTTGCATCGAAATAGTTGGTTGGGGTTATTTAATTAAAATGCATAGTTACATGATGCCACAATTTAATACGTGCCATATATCCCGATATACTATTGGTAATAATTCCAATCCACAATAATGCCAAGTAATTTTGGTCCAAGCATGACCCTATTCACTGGGTTATCCTAAGTCACTGGTTTCCTACACCTTCTTCCATACACAGTTTCATACAGACTCATCCCGAAGGATGCCTGCTATCCATTTTTATAAGAAAACTCTACCAAGTTTTAGTAATCTTCCCACTTGGTTGGTTTTTCCATTACATACATGCAAAGCATATATTAAAGAACCTGATTAAATCTCTCTGTCTGCCCATATGTTTGAGGATGGTATGCAATGCTGAATTTTAGCTTTGTACCCAAATATGCAAACAACCCCTTCCAAAAATTGGAAGTGAACTTGACATCTCTTGTCAGAGACTATTGCCTTCGACAATCCATGCAATTTGAAAATCTCCTTCATGAATATCCTTGCAATGCCATCAGTCTTATGTGTAGACTTCACCGATATAAAATGTGCTGCCTTAGTCAACTTGCCCACCACAACCATTATGGATTCATTTTTTCTCCAAGTCATCAGCATACCTGTCCATAGTTTTCTGTTTGTTCTCTCTTGCTTGCAATTCTTCTAGTTCTAATTGTTTTTCCATCAAATGTAGACCAAGAGATTCACAATTTGAGTCTTCCAACAATTTATCTAAACCTTGTCCCTTCACTAGCTTAGTCAGATTAATTTCCACATCATACTCCATAATCTTTGCAATCCACTTTCCCCTCTTTCCTTCAAAACCTGACTCGGTTAAAATGTCTTTTATGGCAGCATTAGGAACATATGCAATGATATTTAAATGTAAAATATAAATTCTGAAAATTTTTAAGGCATTTACCAATTAATATGCTTGTTTTTCCAAGGTACTATACTTCAATTCCGAATCCCTGAGAGTCTTACTAAAGAAAGCAATTGGCTGCTCCAGTACTTCTGCATTTTTCTGTAATAAAACAACACCTATTGTATCCTGTGATGCAAAGGGAAAATTCATAAAATATTTTGAAAAATCAGGGCTCCCCAACACTAGGGATTCTATAAGGGCCTTCTTTATCTTCTCAAATGAATTCCTGGCCTCTACTTTCCACTTCACTTCTTGATCTTTCTTCAACATAGTTGTTATTTGCTTTATAGTTTCAACAAAATTAGGAATAAACAATCTAAGATAATTAATCTTACCAATAAATGACTGAACATCCTTCTTACTTCTAGGAAAAATGATTTTTAAAATGGATTTAACTCTGTTAGTGTCAATTCTTATTCCATCTGCTAAAACCAAATGTCCCAAAAGTTTTCCCTCCTGAACAACAAAATGTGACTTCTTTGGATTTAGTGACAGTGGCATATTTCTTGCATTTTAAAAATTTTTGTTTGAGGTGCTTCAGATGTTCTTCATCAGACTATGAAAACACTGTACAGTCATCCAAATAAATCACAACAAGCTTTTATTTCTCCTCAACAAAGGATATATCCATAGCTCTTTGAAATGTCACACCAGCATTCATTAGACCAAATGGAATCTTGTCATACATGAAAGTACCCCAAGGAGTGGTGAAAGCTCTCTTCTCCCTATCATCATCTAGATGCATAGCAATCTGATTATACCCAAAGAATCCATCCACCATTGACATTCTATGAGCACATATTACTTGTTGCAAAACCTGCTCAATCTTAGGCAATGGGTAATTTTCTTTCAATGAAGATCTATTTAGATTACGAAAGTCCACACATAATCTTATCTCTCCATTCATTTTCCTGAGTGGGACTAGGTTAGCCACCCATGAGGAGTATCTATGTGGAACAATGATTTTTACATCCAATAATTTTTTAACCTCCTTCTCTATGACTTGAAATAAAGTAGGATTTATTCTTCTTAATTTATGTTTGAAATGTTTTACATTAGGCTTTAAAGGAACTTTATGCTGAATAATATTTGTTTCATAAGTTTTTAAGTCCTCATAAGACCAAGAAAAGACATCAACATGCTACTTCAACAATTTAATGTACTTGTTTCTTTGCGTAGCTAAAAGAGATTTTGAAATTTTCACCATTTTAGGCTGCTCTTCTGTGCCAATATTACATTCTACCACATTCTCTTATGAAGATTGCATTACTGGCTTCAATGGAGTATCATATTTTGAAAAATTCTTTCAAGGGGGACCAATACTTTGGGAATAAAAGTACTTTTATGTCCAGCACATTCATTTTCTGAACATTCATCAACCTCTTCAACTTCCTCCTCCTCATCTTGATCAATCAACATATTAGAAAACACACAAGCCAATTCCAAAAATTTATTTATTTCTATGTCATATTCAAAAGCCCTCCATTGTTTGATATTATTAGGTTCTGTATTTGACTTCAATGGGATACTTTAACTGAGTTTGTTTCATAATTCTAAAATGTGTGGCTGCTACAACAAGTGAGTCAGCTGTCTGATTATGATCTCTGAAAATAAAGGTAATATTAAATGCAAAAAAAAAATTTATCAGTCATGTCCCAGACCTCATTCCTATATACTTTCAACAAATCCTGCTTTACTTGATATTTGTCCCTTACCTGCTAGAAAACCAATTCGGAGTCACGATAAACAAAAATTTTCTGAATGCACAAATCTTTTGCAGCATTTAAACCCAATAAAAATGCCTATAATCTGTTGTATTGTTTGTATTTACAAACTCGAACTTATACATCAAACTTATCAACTCACCACCAGGGGAAACCAAAACAATACCTGCTCATGATCCTTCTTTAGATGAAGAGGAATCAAAATACATTTTCCAAAACTCATCCTTTTGTTCAACAACGCATTTGACTGGTTTTTCTTTCTCAACCTGCAACATACCACTAGTATTATCATCATTCAAAATGCAACATGCATGAGACGAAATCCTTTTCTATAGCATAAAGTGGATGGTTTGTTGGGTTGTTGTCATCAGTGACAATGCAGGCATACTATAATTCTGTATATAATCTCCTATTCTCTCCTCCAAAAACAGGGATTGTGGCATATGATAAATTTATTTGTAAAATACCCCCCACCTTCTTGGCCCAAGATGTTGAAAGTAACATTCCAAATTTAGGAGCAATATCTGCCACCACAACATCCATGATGACACTCTTCATAGGTAACTATGTTAAATTAACCACCATACCCTTAATCAATCCCAAATGTTTAACAACTCTAGAATCAAATGCATATAAGTCCTGATAGGGTTTCTTAATACTTAGCCCTAAAGTCTCCATGACTGCCTTAGGCATCAAATTGTGAGAAGCACCAGAATCAAGTAAACAATTATGAATCATTTGATCATGAACAGTCAATTGTATATAGAAAGGTGGAGATGAGTTTGAATCACTTTCAGTTTTATCAACTAAGGAAAAACCAATAAATATTTTAGGATTTTCTTCTTGTAAATCCACAGTATCTGAGGGTATTTGATTAGCAGTTGAACCCATCATCTTGAGAACTGGATTTCTATAGCATGGATTCTTCACCAACTCAATAAAAGGGACTAGAATTTTGATTTTACACAATTCATTTTCAAAATTGAATGTCTGCACATTCTTGTTTATATCTTCAATTTCTGTAGTCTTATCTGACTCACCCTGATATGTTCTCTTATCCTATGCTTTACTAGATGACTGCTTAGGAGATGAAACTATTTTCTTCTTTGGAATATGAGCTACCTTTTTTGGACTAGACCTGAAATTAATAGAACTTCTTGGTTCTGATTGACCTATTTCAGCTGATACTTGAGGATCCAAATCACTTTCTGTTTGGTAAACATTTGCATCAAAAAATTCAAAATTCAAATATTCATCTTCTGTTAAGAAATATTCAGCTGAAAATTCTCCAAAATAATTCATATCTTGATTTAAATCTTCATCCTACACATCTTCATCCTCTTCAGTTTCATCTATCATATTATTTTGCAGAGGATAGGGAACCATTGGATCCTCATTTTATCTTCTCTCCCTCTGTATATCATCATTTCTTCATTCTCTAGGGATAAATCTAGGTGCAAACTCGAGCTTAAATTGATTATGATTGTTAGGGTTTCTTTCTCCTTCTTGCGCAGTCCTCTTTGAATTCTTTTCCATCTCCAATTTATTAAGTTTTGTCGTTAAAATTTTGACTAACTTAGCCATTTCATCAATTTTACTATCAGCTAACTGTGATGTGGAAGGAGCTGGAATTACTTCTTTCTTACCCTTTCTATCATATGTTTGCTGATCTAAATTCACTTTAAGTCCGTTTGAATATAGGGTATTGGATTCTACCTCTAAAGCAGCTCCTTGCATGTTCAATAAGGTAACTAGTCTCATCTCTCTCATGTTTAAAGATAATTCATGATCAAAAGCATTGGCATAAGTAAGCTTTGCTGAAGTTTCAGAGGGTTTAATTTCCACCGAAATCCTAGCATACATCTTGTTAAATATTTTAGAAAAATAAGCTATGGTTTCATCCTTCTTCCTCCTTAAGGCTTCAAATTCAGCAATATAGTGAGTGTGGTCTTTTGTGTCACCCCATTTCCTCATAAATGCATCCTGTAGCCCTTCTATCAAGGTGATTGAATTTGTTGGTAATTACCTAAACCATTTCCTAACTTCCCCATCCAGACTCTACACAAACACCCTCATCCATACATCTTTTGCTTCATTGTTTTGGTTGTCTGCATAACTAAGGAAGGCATCCTAATGTTCTTCAGCAATTGTTTCTCCGTGACCATTGAACCTTGGTAAATATTTCTGATAATCCCCTCCTGGAAGGGCGTTAAATGGTTGAGGAAGGACTAATGGTGCATACCTAGCAGCCACTATTTTATCCATCATGTCTAGAGGTTGTTGAGTTGTTATTGTGAAACTACTAGGGTTTATGTTCAGGTACACAGGGTACTCCCAAAATACCGAACACCTTCAGCAACCACTTCACACAAATAGATCACAGGTCAACACAGTGATGTTGGACATGTGGTTAAAACCCTCAAGAGGCAAATAGTACATGGCCCCAACCAAATAGCTAGTTGGAGAAATTTATTATGCAAAAGAAATAAAGTTACATATGAGCTTCTCATAATCGATCAACTGCCCAAGGACCCTCTATGCTCTTTAAATAGACATCATAGACCAATCAGGTGTTAAGCCACGGATCAATGGTAGGTATGATCTAAGAGAAGTTGAATCGTCGGATCACTCTATGTCTAGAACATATTGTGACCGTCGGATTAGAATATTTATAAGTGCATACTAATGCATACTAAAGAAACACACTTTTACCTAACGGATATATTACACAAGTTGATCTTAACTAACTCCTAAGCGTCTAAATATCCTAACATGCCCCCTTAAGAACAACTTGGGATATGATTCAAGGATTTACAAAAGTGACACTATTAGGAGAAGGAAGGAGGTATTAGAGCCTATCCCCCCTTAAGGACACATTCCTGAACTCCTAACATAGACTGAAGTTTAGAAAACTTTGCTTCTGTAAGAGAATTAGTGAAGATGTTTGCAACTTGATCATCTGTAGGGCTATAGATCACTTCAATAACACGATCATAAACAAGATTTCTGATGAAGTGCATTTGTAGCTCAATGTGTTTGCTGTGCTGATGTAGAACTTGATCTTTGGAAAGCTTGATGGCACTTTGATTGTCACGCCAAAGTGGAGTAGGCTATTGCTGCTCGAATCCAAACTCTAAAAGGATCTGTTGAATCCATAAAGCTTCCTGAATGGCATTAACTACATCTCGATATTCTTCTTCTGCTGAAGAAAGAGCAAGAGCTTGTTGTTTCTTACAAGCCCAAGTGGTAGGTATAGATCCTAGAATGAAAACATAACTTGCAGAAGACTTTCGATCATCGGGATCGTCGGCCCAATCTAAATCAGTGAAACCAACCAACAAAGGTTCCCCCCCTATACTATAATGAATCCCAAACTAAATTGTACCTTGAATATATCAAAGTATTCGTTTTACTGCTTTCCAGTGACTTTCATGAGGAGTTTACATATAACGGGAAACACGACCAACAGCAAAGGAAAGGTTAGGACGGGAATGAGTCAAGTATAAAATACTACCAACAAGATAACGATACAAGATGGCATCTACTTCAAGGGAATTACAAGTGGCAGAAATTTTGACTCCAGACTAGAAGGGATAAGGGGCTGGTTTACAATCTTCCATGTGGAAGTGACAAAGAAAGTCACAAGCATACTTAGACTGGGAAAGAAAGATTCCTTCTTTGGTTTGCAAGACTTGGAAACTAAGAAAATAATGCAAATGTCCTAAGTCTGACATTTCAAAATTTTCCTTAGGACTAGATTTCACATGGGTTATAAGTTTAGGGTCAACTACCAGTAAGGATAAGATCATCAACGTAAAGAACAAGTATGATGAGATGGTTTCCTACTTTCTTGGTATAGACATTGGGGTCAGAATGGCATCTAGAAAAACCAGTGTCAAGGAGAAAGCTATCCATTTTGGCATACCAAGCTCTAGGAGCTTTATTAAGGCCATATAAGGATTTATTAAGGAGACAAACAAGGCTAGAGTTATTCTGAACATATCCAGGAGGTTGTTCCATGTAAATTTCCTCATGTAAATCACCATGTAAGAAGGCGGACTCGACATCCATTTGATGGAATTCCTAGTTAGGTAAGGCTATAAGGAAAAGAACAAGGTGGATGGAATTCATTTTTGCTACAGGGGCAAAGGTTTCATTGTAGTCAATCCCTTCAACTTGGAAAAAACCTTTGGCGACTAACCTTGCCTTAAGTCTTTCAACACTTCCATCTGATGCATACTTAGTTCTGTAGACCCATTTACATCTGACAATTTTTCTTCATTTTGGAAGAGGAAAGAGATCCCAAGTATCATTCGCCATTAAGGAATGATATTCTTCATCCATAGCTGCATCCCAATCTGGATTTCTTGAAGCTTCTGCAAATGTTTCTGGATCATGATTCTCGGAAACTTGAGCCAAGAGAGAAGAGGCTCGCTAAAACCAAGAACGTTTTTGACATTGATCTCTAGATCTCCGGCAAGATCACCAGCTCCTTCGCATGTTGAACAGACCCATCAGGGAAGTATTGGCGTTGGTGCAATTAGAGGAACATGAGCAGGTGGAGGTGGATTTTCATCCTCATTGTCATCATCAGAAACTAGAGTTGGAAACTTGTTAAGGAAGCTGGAAGAAGAAGAAGAAGAAGGCACAATCGTCGAATCAGGCTTGCAGGCCAAAGATGGCACACCCACCAAATTAGGCTCGTAGGCCAAGAGATTTTCATCAAATTTAACATCTCTTCTAATGATTATATCATGAGAATGTGGTTGAAGAATTTTAGGCTGCAATGCTTACTGTTTTTCATCTAGAATGTGAGCCCATGCTTCACAACCAAACACACGAAAGTGACTTACATTTGGTTTAATTTTACTCCATGCTTCTTCCGGTGTTATACCCTGTAAAACTTTAGTGGGTGTGTGATTAACTATGTAATTTGCACAATTTATGGCCTTAGCCCAATATTGACGACTTAGTCCCTTAGATTGGATCATACAATTAGCCATTTCTTTTAAAGTGCG
The DNA here is from genome assembly GCA_001517045.1 of Pseudotsuga menziesii. Taxonomy (NCBI): domain Eukaryota; kingdom Viridiplantae; phylum Streptophyta; class Pinopsida; order Pinales; family Pinaceae; genus Pseudotsuga; species Pseudotsuga menziesii. Next base: position 70,544 of record LPNX010662629.1, on the reverse strand, counting down.
GTTCTTCCGTTCAGTTACACCATTTTGTTGTGGTGTATATGGAACAGTGTGCTCTTGTTCGATTCCTTGTTCAGTGCAAAAAGTAGTGAACTTGTTGTTAACATATTCTCCTCCATTGTCAGATCTTAACTTAATATTTTGATGACTAGATTGTTTTTCAACAAGGGCCTTGTAGGCCAATAACATGTTAAATACTTCGCTCTTAAGTTTTAGGAAGTAAAACCAAGTGCGTTTGGAGTAGTCATGAATGAAAGTTAAGAAATATTTGAAACTAGAAAAGGAAGCAGATGGAAGAGGGACACACAAGTCACTATGCACAAGCTCCAAGGGAACTGAGGTGTGCCAAGAGGCATGTTTTTCAAAACTGTCCTGATGATGTTTTTCGAGTACACAACTAGGACAAACACCATCCTTGCAAGATACCAACGGAAGACAAGTCACCATATTTTATTTACATAGTTGTTGCAATGAGCGATAATTTAAGTGACCAAATCGCTCATGCCAAAGTTTGCTCAAATTATCACTATGAGCAACAAAAACTGAAGGAAAAGGTGATGACCCAAAGTTGTTATATTTGTACAACCTGGTAATATCATCAACAGTTCAAGTACCAAGGATATTTCGAAGATTTTTAAAATCCTTGATTACAACTTGGTGAGGTGTAAATGTCACATTTTCACCTTCACCTGAATGAGTAATTTGATAGACTGATAACAAATTGCAAGAATTTTTTGGAACACATAGTACATCACTGAAATGGCCATTTTCTACTGGAACTGTTCCAGATCCTACAACACTTAGAGATCTATCATCACCAACAAATATTTGTTTGGTTTTACATTCATGCATAGTAGAAAATATGGCTTTATCCTTAGCCATATGATAAGATGCTCCAGAATCAATGAGCCATTGAATTGAAGTAGAAGAAGCAGATGCAGTATAAAAGTAACCAGAAGCACAAAGTGCATGTCCATGAGAGGTAGATTTTGAAGACGAGTCTAGGCTGATGTGGTGCTTCTTCATTGCTGCTTCCAAGGCTGCCATCTTCTTAAAACAATTAGATTCATCATGATTATCTTTCCCACAAAAATTGCAATGACACTCAGTCTTCTTTCCTTTTTGCTTGGATCCTTTGTTATTTTTTAAAGAAGGAGATGACTGAGAGGGTTTGGGACCCTTGTTTTTCTTTTCTCCCATTCTTTTTGCTTGCTTTCTTTTCCTACAAATCACAAAAAAAAATGAAAGACAAAAACAAAAAAAAACTTTTTCCACACAATGCATTTATATCTTGGTTAGCTTACCTGGAAAGTCTACGTTTTAAAGTTTTCTTTCTCTTTCTAATTTGCCATGATCGCACAAGGTGCATAACAAAGAGCATACGTAGCCGAGAAGACAAGAAAAAAAAACTTTCCCTTCCTATTTTTGATTCGTCGCGGTCACGCAAGGTGCACAGCAAAGAGCATACGCAATCAAGGAAGGCAACAGTCAGAGACTAAAATAGAAAATATCTAATAAAAAACTAATAAAATATGAGAGATTAAAAAAAAAACAAATCCGTCATTGTAAAATTATACCTTCAGATTTTCCAAAATGAGTGTTTCTCGAGCAAACGGAAATGGTTTTCGATGAAACAAAAAATATTTTCCAATGAAAACGGCACTCCGAACGCAATAAAATAGATCCCATAGGACAAAAATGCATAGAAAATCTAGAAACAAAAACCCTTTCAAACTTTCGGCAACCCCGGTTCAAGATCTTGATCAAAACCAAAAGTGGCTCTTCATAAAAGCTCTGATACCATGTTCGGGTACACAGGGTACTCCCAAAAGACCGAACACCTTCAGCAACTACTTCACACAAATCTATCATAGATTAACACACTGATGTTTGTCACGTGGTTAAATCCCTCGAGAGGGATATAGTCCATGGCCCCAGCCAAATAGCTACTTGGAACAATTTATTATGTGAAAGAAAGAAAGTTACATATGATCTTCTCATAATCGATCAACAAGCTAAGGACCCTCTATGCTCTTTAAATAGAGATCATAGACCAATCGAGTGTTAAGCCACGGATCAGTGGTAGGTATGATCCAAGAGAAGTTAAACCATCGGATCACTCTATGTCTATAACATATCGTGACCGTCGGATTAGAATATTTACAAATGCATACTAATGCATACTAAAGAAACACACTTTTACCTAACTGATATATTACACAAGTTGATCTTAATTAACTCCTAAGTGTCTAAATATAATAACAGTTTAGTGAAGGAAAATGTTTGTTTACTAGACTGAAACTTGGCTAAAAAGGTATTTTTCTGGTTTTGAATTGAAACGAAGGAATCTTTCTAGGAGACTGAGTTTTTTATTTTTTAAAGAACTGTAGGTCAGTAAAAACTTGGAAGCTGCTAATTGGTAAAGTAGGTATTGACCATGAAAGAATTTCTTTTTTCTCTTTTGAATGTGAAAAAGGTGATACTAGGTCAAAAACTTAGAAGTATATAAAGAAGGAGAAGACTGTGATCTGTGAATTTTCCTAACTTCCTTCCAAATATTTTTGGATCAAGAATACCTGGAAGCAAAGGTGAAGTAGGTTTTCTCCTAGTTCCAATCCTTTTGGTAGCCACTGTGAACACTTCTTGGTGAAATAGTAGTGTAAAAGATTTGTTGATTTTTCTCACCCTTCAAAATCAGTTGAAAGATGAAAACCTAGGGAAGATATACCTTCAGTTTCGTCCTTGTCAATGGTGCCAAATATGTTAGTGCTAGAAATTGTTCCTAGATTACCACAAGAACAAGCTAACAAAATTTCAAACTGAAATAGAACAAAATTGGTTTTTAGGGTTTTGGTTATAGTTTTGGATTAAAACTTCATCAACAAGGAAGTAATAAACATTCACAAACTAAGACAGAATTGAATCATGCACAATTTAGATAAACTAGGGATCAAACATATTCGAATAAGCCATAAACATTACACATGAAATACTAATTCCACTCATAGTATACAAGCATTTACATGAATAAAACCCTTAAATAAGAAATGAAATTGTAGACTGAGCAATCGACCATATCAGAAATGAAACAACATGACATGTAAAAAAGGCTTATCAGTTTATATATAATCAATAATAGTCATCCACTTACATAAGAGTTATAAGTGTTATCTTGAGATATCAAACCTCCAAAATCCTCTCCTTGAGTGAAAATTAGAACCCTACTATCCTCTGAGTTCCTACTTTTATCCTTCTTTCACAAAAAATAGTCACATAACTAACCAAATAGCTTTAGGTTAAGCTTCAAAACTACTACTAAGATAATTTTCTTTCAAAATAAACTATTATTACAAAAAATAAACTACATGACACCTGTCAGTAGTAATATTTATAGGTTTTTGGCTGCCTCAACCAGTAATGCAATCCCTTCTAGGGCATGTGACAGTCTTCTAGTTCTTTTCTGCTCAACTTCCAAGTCTTCAATCCTCTTTGACAGTCTCTCATTCTGTTGGGTCAAATATTTATCTGTTTCATTCAGTTCCCCAAATTGGCTTTGAGTGTGCTTCTTTCTCCTTAGAGATTATTTTGAAATAGAAATTAACTCTAGGTAATGGGTGTTTATGTCATCTAGATCCTCCCTTAACCTTCCGTTAGGCATGACTAAACCCTTGTTTGTTTCACTTAGAAAACTGATTTGATACTTGCACTACACTATTTTTTGTAGATTCTCAATTTAAAAATCTATGCATAGTCCCTCTTTTGATGTAGAGTTCTTGTATGATAAACATGGAATGTTCATTTTTCTGAAAATCAAATCCTCATTTTCCCCGTCTTTATATTCTTCTTCTACAGGAACTTCCAGATCCCTATCTTTTTCAGTACTGCAAACTTTTGGTTGCTCTGCAACCTTCTCCTTTTCTGGTCATGACTTTAGAGTCATTGGATGTTCCTTCTTACTATTAACTTGCTTAGAATCCAGACCTTTTTCATCTTCCAAGTCTTCTTGAGATGAAGAGTCTTCAATTATAGTCACTTTCTCTTTAGCAAAAATTGGATTTAAAATCTTTTCCATACTAAGCCTTAATTTGTTTTTGGCTCTTGTTTTTGGTCTCCATCTCATTTCTACTCCTCCTATCATTACAAATTGTTTTACTTGATAATTAATAGCTGAGAGTTGTACCAACTTACATTTTAATCCTGCTGCAACTAACTCTTCTTTAGACTTTTCATTTGAACTCTGTGGATTATTATCTTTCAACTTATCTGTAACCAGAAACTCCGTCATATCTTCTTGTATATCTGTGATACTTTGACTATGTTCTAAATAATTCTTTCCCTCTTCTTGCTTTGTATCAACTCTATGGATTTATTCTATATTATTTGAAAATTGCTCTTGATTTTCATTGAGTGCTTCTCTGCTCTCTTCATACACAAAGTCTTCAAATTTCTGAACTGAATCTTGTTGTTGAATACTATCTTTCACCAGCTCCTCAACTATTTCTCTCTTTAGCCTCTTTACAAGCCAATGTTGTTTTTTAATTTGCCTCTTCTTGGGCTAATGTTCTTATTGAGTATGAATACCTGACCAAAACACAAAGTGTTCCCATGCTCTACCCTTTTTCTAAAGAACCATGTTAAGAATCAATTTTATAAGTCCATGATAAAATATAGACAACTAACCTCTCTCCACTTGGGCTTGAATTTATGTCACTATACACCCTCGCCCCAGTCTGGGGTTTCAACCTCTTGAAATAAGAAATATTTTGAGTTAAAAATAAAGAGTATTTTCTTAAAGCAAGATTCTCCTTCACTTTCTATACATGTGGCTTCTTCAATTAACTCTCTGGTGAGTTCAAATTTGATGGTGTCAAATGAAACATTGTTCTTATCAAAACCTTGTGCAAATTTGTATGACATATCTAGGTTAAAACCATTAATTCTTTGGAAAAAATCAAACCAAACGTCCCTTTGAAAAATCGCCGCACAATCAAGGAATTTTTCTGCCCAACTTGTATCCATGGGTTCAACTCTATTTGTTTTAACGCTATTCTTCATCTCTATTTTGCAACCCTAACTTACAAATTTCTTTTATAACAATCCAAAAATATTTCAAAAATTCTTCTCTGTAACAATGGAACTGGCTGTTGATGAAATTGTCATTGATGCCAACGAGGACTTGCAGTGGCCACTCTTTTAGCATTGATAAAAACCCTATCAAGATTAAGCTGTGTGTTCCAGTCTCCTTCATTCATGGAAGATACTTGTTGCTTCTCAAGTTGTGGCCCAATGGACAAATAATGCACATCTTGCTGATTGAAGCTCCTAATCTTCCGCATTTGCAATTCCAGACTCTTTGGGAATGCTAGTTAAAGCCTGAGCTTGGGCCTGAACCCGAGTGTTATGCAACAAGATGATACATATTTTCTATTCTAGATGGATAATAAGGTGGCATATTATGATAGCTCAAATTAGGGTCAAAACTTGGTTTGCACACCCAGTAATTGAAGAATATTTTTTTATAGTATGTCGGCCCAGAAAAAGAATATTTTTTTTGTATGTTGGCTCAGTCAAACATTTATAGAAAGTCGGCTCAGTCAATGGTTATTTGGTATGTCGGCCCAATATATTATATGTTGGCTCAAAATTATTTTAAAATAAAAAACAAATATATTTGCATGTTGGCCCCCAAATTAAGGTGAAACTTTTAGTATAAATACCCCTCTCAAATCCTCATTTTATAATGTGGAATTTCGGTGGCAAAATTAACTGAGGAATTTTGGAGGTGACAGGGAGCAGCTAGCAGCAGACTGTGGAAATTTTCAGTGGAGGACTGAGGTAAAATTCATCAGAGCAGTGAAGAAAAAAAAATTGGGTGTTTTTTCTAGTAGTTTACTGAGGCTGCCTCAGGACTGAGGGCTACAGCAGTGGAGTTCATGGGAATTTTTTTTTTGCTCTGAGATTTTTCTTTACTTGCTAGCTGATATTTTCGTGGGTATAGCAGCAGCAAAGAAGGATTTTTTTTTGTTTTGTTTCACAACAGCAGCAATAAAATTGAGCCTTAACTCGTGGATGTTAGTTATGAACAGTTCGCAGGCAGCAGAGAGTTGTTTTTTCAACAGTCTCCTTTTTGGGGGTAAAGTACAGTCTGTTTTGTGAATTTATCAGAGCAGTCAAGAAAAAAAAATTTGGGTGTTTTTTCTAGTAGTTTACTGAGGCTGCCTCAGGACTGAGGGCTACAGCAGTGGAGTTCATGGGAATTTTTTTTTTGCTCTGAGATTTTTCTTTACTTGCTGGCTGATATTTTCGTGGGTATAGCAGCAGCAGAGAAGGAGTTTTTTTTTGTTTTGTTTCACAACAGCAGCAATAAAATTGAGCCCTAACTCGTGGATGTTAGTTATGAACAATTCGCAGGTAGCAGAGAGTTGTTTTTTCAACAGTCTCCTTTTTGGGGGTAAAGTACAGTCTGCTTTGTGAATTTGCTGCTGCTTTCTTGTCTTATGATAGTGCCAAGTTTTTGACAGATAGAACAGATCCGAGTGCTGCCTTCTTGTCTTTTAACAGACCCAAAATTTAGTAGCAGTATGGTTACGTGGCAGCAATAGTAAATTTTGATGGTGAACAATGATGTTTTTGCAGCAGCTTATATTTTGGGTTATTTCTTCAGTGATTGACAGGCCCTAATTTATATAGCAGTGATTGAGGAAATATGAAGTGTATGGTCACCTTCCTCAGCACTTAAATCTTCCACAAAACATTAATTTTTGGCAGCCCTAACTATGATAAACATAGATCAATGGTGTAAAGGCAAATGAAGATGATGATCCAAGTATGCATACAGCCCTAGTTTTATGTTGTCTTTGAAGTCATTCAAAGAAGGTATTTACAGTCCAAATCTCTACAAGATCTTCATAGTCCCAATTTGACTTATGTTTTATCAGCATATGCTCAGTCCATTTTGGACTAGATTATGGTTTTATCTCAACATCAATAGTCCAGTTTTTTATGGCAGCAGTACATGTAGAGGTTTGTTTTAAAAGCTTATAGGCCAATTCTTTCCACTGAAGCAATAGAAATCACAGGAACATATTCTGATCTATCTAAGTTTATTAGACATTGTTCAATGAGAGCCACACAGAACTCAGAACTCTGATGGTGTTCAAATTGTTTGGGTCTGTGTATAGTTTGGTGGTGATAAAGAACTAAAGCCAGTCCTAGATTGAAAGAAACAACGTGCTAAGTTCAGATACATTTGTTTTGTACATGATCAAGCTCGTACAGTGACTTCCAAACATCCACAAATTTTTGGAAGAAATTGAGTTGTTGTAGGTTGAGGTTGAATGAATAGAGGAGTTTCCTACAAGGGAGTTGGGAATAGGAATTGTACCTTATAGTCCTCTTGGACGTGGATTCTCTGCTGAGAAAGAAATTGTTGAAGGCTTACATGAGGGTGATAGTAGACTAAAGACGAAGAACATCAATACATGTGAATCGACTGAGGCAGCCTCAGGAAGAGGATTAGACAAAAAACTCACAAGCAACAGTACATTGAAGAAGTAAAAGTAGCCACAGTCATAGCTCCGGCATATTTTCTGATTGCAACTCTGAATTCGCTGAGGCAAGTCAAGCTCAATATCAGTCATGTTGGAGACACACAAGTTGCATACATCAGTTTGAAAGGCATGCTAATTTATCTTCTCAAGGCTGCTAAGTAAGAGGTATGTTCACTTTGCTCAAGTTCTAGAAAAATTGAGAAGCTACAACATAATATCTAAAGATCCAGTGAGCTAGAGTGAAAGTTTGATGCCTATATAAAGTAGTTAAGGAATTGTCTTAAGACATCCTAAAGCTACCAAAGTGAAGAAGAGAGGAATAGTTGTGTTATCTATGACATGATAAATGACAACAATGACTCGATCAAACATAACAATGGCAAGATGACTTGAGATGAGAAGACCTTTTGATGACTTGAATAGAGCTTTGATAAGTTGGGCTTGAACACTTAATTGATGACAAAAGATGACAAAAGACTTGACTCAACAATGAAGAGAATTAATGGCATCTCTGTGACTGTATTCAATATTTTCTTGATGACTTGACATGCTCAGCTCTGTCAAGTGACAAAGTGAAGAAGACAATGACAGTATTGATACAACAGAATTCTTATGGTGCAAAAACAATACACCTATAGTAGACTGACATGACAGAGGTGGTGAATATGAGACATGCTATGATGATGCATGCAGACTAACATAATTGTTGGCAAGTAGTAGAGCAGACTGATATGATGATTGTTGGATGATGCTGACAGCAGCATGATGTATTCATGGTTATGATCAGAATGATGTGCTTGGCGGAATGATGATGAGAGAAGCAGTGAAGAATGATGATCAAATTTTGATGAGCTGTGTTGACCAGCAGAAGATGTACTGACCAGAGGATACTTTGCAGCAGTAGATGTCCAGCAGTTGTAATGATGAGCGGTGTTACAGTAGAGTTGATGTGATGAGCATAGAAGATGAGCAGATTTGATGTATCATAGATTTCTTGATGGTAACATGAGTATACTGTAATGTAAAAGCAAGCCTAACTTGCTTTTGAGGTTAGGATACCTCAAACCTTTCTTTGCAGGGTCTAAGAAAACCAGGCTGGGTCCTGGATGCAGAGTAGGTGCTCTATGTATCAGTAGGTGCTGATTTTTCCTAACGGTTGTAGCCGAACCAAAACTAATGTAAAAAGATTACAAAATTATATGGTGTTGTGTTCTTTTGTGTTATGGTTCTTTATGAATGAAATGCCTATGCTATCTGAATGATGAAGTGAAATATGTTTATGAAATGATTATGGTAGAGTAACGGAATGGTGAATTGGTAGCTAACTGTGATAAGCTAAGAAAAGTTTAAAATTGGCTTCACACTAATTCACTTCCCCTCTTAGTGTCTACAATTGGAATCAGAGCTAGCCTTCATCACGAGCCTAGCAAGCTTGAAGGAGATCCTTAGAAAAAATGGAGGAAAAGAAAGAGTCATCAAGCAATGGCGTGCATGTACTTGATATTGTAGATTATTTCAGTTGGAGGAGCAAAATGAAGGCTTGTCTGAAGAAGTTTGGTATTTTGGAAATTGTCATCAATCCACCTGCTCCATCAAACAAGAAAGGAAAACCAGCTGCACAGAAGGAAGCAAAGAAGGACAACACTACAACCTTGAAGTTCTTCATGGATGGACTTCCCAACTCAGTGAAGAAAAGTGTAGGAGAGTACACTTCATCAACATACCTATGGTTCAAGCTAGAGAGTGAGTATCAGAAGGCAATACCAGAACCCGAAAAGACAGATCAGAAATCAGAAGACAAGCCCCCAGAAGAGATAAATCAAGAAGAAGATAAATAAGAAGAGGACTCTAATAAAGGTATGGACTCTTGTGATTATAATGATATCTTGTGTGATGAAATTGAGAAGGTTCTTGCAGAAGATGATGAAAGGCTACCAAAGACTGCACATCAGATACATCTCACACTGCTAAATATTGATCTTAGAGCCAATTGGTTCCTAAACACAGTAAATCTGAACCAGAGTGATTTCACGAAGTTCAAAAAGGAAATCTTGGACTCCTTGAATGAATATCAGCAGAAGACCACGTCAATGAAAGTGTTGCTTCTAAATCTCAAAGACAAGGACAAAGAATTGCGAAATCAAATGAAAGACAAGGATGCTGAAGTTGAACAATTAAAGACTAAATTGATCAGTCAAAAGGAAGAATCAGAAAATCTTGCTCAAGAGCTTGAAGAAAATAGAGAGGTCAATCATGATCTGAAGACTCAGCTGGAGGAAGCCAAGAGGATAGAAGAAATCTTGAAGAGACAGCTAGAATAAAAGGAGGAAACAGTCCTGTCAGAACCCCAAAATTTCCGAAAAATTTAAAATTTTTATATCTACAAAACATTAAAGTTAGACAGATTAACTAACATTAATTAGTTATGTGTTAACAACTTGCTGTTGAATTTATCAGTTAATATGTTTAGTTATTGAACATATTTTTTTAGCTTACTGACTTTTATTCCGTTTGTGACCATAAGGTGAACTGTTATGCATAACTGGGCTTACTTAGCTTTCGAGCTAATGCAACTGTTTCTATTTTTCTTATAGATGCACAGGTAAGAGCTTGTGGCGCTGCATTTTGTAATTCTAGAGTATTTATTAAAGTTCGTCGTAAGAGTAAAAGTTCGAAAGAAAGTAAGAGACAATATCATTTCAACTTATGTTAAGGTATATTCAAACTGGATTATTCCTAGAAATAGTAATTTATATTTCTATTGATCTGTCATCTTCTCTATTTTATTACAGTTGCAAATTATACAATAGTATCTTAGTAACTCTTGAGAAATCACAGTAGAGAAACATAGCTATGAAATCTATACTAAGGACCCAATTGTAACAAGCATTTCAAGTCACGTGATAACTACTAAAGGGATTTCTGTATTATTACAAGGTTTGGCCCATCCTCGCAAAGTCCTTGCTTATTAAAGAGGATATCACTAATATAAACAATGTCTCATATGATAAATATAACTTTCTTGTCTTTATTCACTTGTACTACAGATGCCATTTTAAGCTGTGAAAATAAATTATTTAAGAGATTACAAGCAGAAAGGAATTTATACCTAGCTTTTTACCATCATGTCCTCCTTTATGAACTTTTAAACCATGCTAGCAATAAGGGTACCTGGCCTATAAAAAAAACTAAAAATCAATAAAAAATTATGTAATACTTATCATAGCCTTGAACTTGGAATCCATTATAAGACTATCCATTTTCAAAAGGGCTTTTTATACTATTAAAGAGTTATTACTTCAAACAAGGGTTGATCTCCAAGGTTAATGGTAACACCAATCTATAACCCAAAGATTCTATAGCTTACACTAATTAACCATCTAAGGTCTTTATATTACTATTCTTTTTACTCATTAAAGAACTTGGGGCAATTTATAATATAATGAAAAGTTATATTAAGCTTGCGCCAAGGTTATCTCCATATATACTATACATACTATATTATCCTTCCAAGTATATAAACTATATTAACCATGTTAATATTTGAAATCGAAAACCTATCAATCATCAAGCTTGTCCTTACTATGATGTCGATAATTGATTTTATTAAGGTTTTCAAAGGATTAACAATAATAGAGTGGAGGAATAATGACTACAATAATTTGCATGCAGTGTTGAAAAGGCGAAATTCATTCCACAACTTTGGATAAACCTTGATCAACGAATGATTTGGGAAATCATTCCTCCATCAAAAGATTTGCTGGTTGACTATAGACTCAAACCCACTTTGTAATGATAATTAAACCGCTATCGTGGCATTATCCCAGCCAAGCATTACGTGGATATAAGCGTTGCATTGTTAACCCTAACATTCATTTGCTCCGTCTCCCTCGGCACTGGTCGCTTTGCGACTGTGCTGAGAATTTCTACGTGGCCTCTTCTCTGTAGGTCTCCTCCACATAGCTTGCTCCATACTTGTGTGTTGAAGTTTAGTCCTCATTCCTCTATTAAATGTTCCCTTTCCATACTGAACAGTACCTCGCCAGTGCTATTGCCTCCCTCCGGGGTTTCGTTTGATGGTCTTACAGCCTTTGAACTCTGTGCAAGTTTGAGAGATAGACTTCCTTTTACCTCCTTACAAGTACTCCTCCCTGCGCTATTGGCTGTGATAAAAATTCCAGCGGTCGTGCCTCCTCCATGAAATAGGTAAGGGTTTGGAAAATGTTTACTGTTTGACTTTAGATTTTAAAACTTATTTTTACAGGTTACAAAATTCTTATGTAGGTTTTTATTTCTTATAAATGCAGGCTTTTACAACTTCAAAGGCGCGGCCATTGGTAAGAAAACTGGGCAAGCGAGCTGCAATACTGGTAAGCCTGGTTACACCATGGCTGGTCCTCCTTATGGTTTTCAGTTGGAACTTTCATGGGTTGGCTTGAGAAGCCTAAAACCCTTACTGCTTCGTTCAGGTCTTAATACTGTTGGTTAAAAGACTAATTAGATGGAAATCCTTCACACCATGTGAGGGCATTACGGCTTAGGCCGAGACTGTAAATAATAGTTGTCTTTTATGCTTTTAAACTTTGTGAAGAGAAAACTGGGCTATCAGCCTTTTTGCAAAGAGGTTAAGACCTCGACTTCAACTTCTGATCTTCTGTATAAAATTTTGGGGAAAGCACTAGCTATTTTCGCCCACAGTTTACATTATAATTTGAATATACTGTCTTTTATTTCTGTAACTTTGTTTGTATTACTGCATTTACTTTAAATTACAATATGCATATGTAAAAGGTAAACTACAGGCTTATGACAGCCTCGTAATGTTTATTTGTATGCGGCCGTAAGTAAATTACTGTTTTATTTTATAATTTACTATTTTATTTGCATAACTAGTATTTCTAGGGTTTTTAACCCTAAATTATACAGTTTAGAATATAATACAGTTTTACCTTTATCTGATATTATGTATTATAATACATACTCTATTTGCATCTGCGAGTAATTAAGTGTTTATTAAGCTCGATGAACGAGCAGTCTATTCTTTTGTTAATACATATGTTTTTAATTATGCAGCTGAGTTATGTTACTATTGATAACTCTTTTACGAAGTTACTGTTAGGGTTATGTGCTTTGGTTTACTTATTTTATATTAACTTCTTAAATGTTAAGTAGGGTTTATACCCTTATACCAAAATCATAAGTGTTGATTCTACTTTCTTACATTATTTTTGGTCATATTATAAATACTGTAATTATCTTGTTATATAAAGAATTCGGGAGATAAAGTACTCTCCAGCTTATGGTAAAATAAATTTGTTGTTAAGTTTTATACAGGCTTTAAACCCTGACTTCTATTTATTAGAAACTGTAAATGCAAGTATAATCCTTTCAAATTAGGAAAACCTACTGTACTCTTATTATATTTTACTGTTGTCCTTAAGCATTATTTATTTACTTTGTAATACACAATGATATAAATCGTTATACCTAAACATTATTTATTTATACCTCGAGTATAAATAGTCTGGGTTTATATTTGTAGTAATAGATTATAACTTTAAATGTTACTTTTATAATGTATATAATATAGATACATTATTAGTGCTACAATAATGCTATTATTTCTTGTCAATGTTACCATAATTATTATTTAATGTTGTTATCCNTAAATTCTTGTGTATAAAAATAACATTCATTTATCATGTGTGAAAATAGAATAAACAGTTTTGTAATCTATTTAAGTTTAGCTGAAATAAAAAGATAAATTTAGTGATTAAATAATTTCATTCTTAGTCAAAATACAGACTAATACCACTAGATTTTAACTGTAAAATCATCCAATAATTGATTAAATCCTACTGTTAGTATTGTCTCTTCAACATTAAGAGGTTAGATTCTTTTAAACTGGAAAAATAACCATTATAAGACTTAAACAGTAGAAATACTTAATCTATCTTTTCTTTATTGCAGCTAGTATTTACAAAAAACAAAGATATAGTACTAGGAATTAGTTTTTAAAACTATAAGAAGATAACTTATAAATTCCTGAAATGCTTGTAGTTACTGAAGTAACTAAATAGGAAACTCGGTTCAGAAGGATATTACTTCACAATACCGAGGTACTGTGCTGGAGTACGGTCTGGTGATCCCAGATGTGGAAAAACACAGTAACTCTTAACAGATTTAAGTATTGATATTCTAAGATACTAACTTTACTAAATTAACTAACTCCTCAGACATATAAAATAAACATAACATGCATCCATAGTAAACATGAAGAAATAAGTGACAGAACCTATTTAAGATGTGGACAACAACAGCAATGGGAGGCCGTTCCTCCCTACCAACTCCTGGAGAGCGCTCAGACAGCGACTTCTCAGGACCCCCGAGCTTGCTCTGGTCTCCCTGGCTGGAACTAGGTGCAGCAATGTCAGATACCAGTATTCAAACTCAGTATGAATCTAGAACTTATCAACAAGTTCTCCCACCTAAAAAGCTGTAAATAAAGTCAAGTTACTGCAGCAATCCACTCAGAACACTTCCTTACTGTTTTTCCCTCTTTCCTCAATGAAATTCCTGAATAACATTCACTTGAATGAATTCTCTCTGGAAATAAAAGCTGAGCAGCCCCCAGCTCTCTTCATTGAGTACTTTTAAAAGATTGCCTAGGTCTTTTTGGGTTAACTGTCATTTAATGAGCCACCTGCTCTGATCCCACTTTCTTGGGGGATCATGACCCCAATTGTAGGTAAGTTGCCACCTGCAACTTAGGAAGTGTTTGAGGATGTTGCCACTTGTCCTTTGCCTTCCACCTAGTTCCATCCACCAGTTTGACTAGTAACCTCTTTTTAATAGCTCTCCCATGCTGTTGTCTCCACAATATATTTATTAATAATAAAAATATTCTGAATTACATTCCAATTCTGTTGACTCTACTGAGTCATCAAATCCTACTTAGCATTAAATTTAACATAATGTCTCAGGAATATAATTAAAACAATTACATAATTTTACAAAATTGGGGTATGTGACAAGTCCAGAAGCTGGAATTGGAGGTAGTTGGTCTTAGGAAGAAAGATAAGAAGAACAAAGCCTTGTTCAAGCTCTAGGACAGTTCAATTTTCCTAGATAAGATCTTAGATTGCCAAAGATCTCCACTCGACAAAACTAGTCTTGGTTACAAGAAGAACAAAGAAAAATCTGGAAATGACACTTGGTCTCTGAAGACTCCAGAAGCAGGTCCATCAACGTCCAAAGCTGCTCCCCAAGCACCTACACATGACAACAAGAATTTTGGAAGTTCAAAGATGAAACAAGGAGTCAAGTCTGTTCATCAAAACAACTTAATAAAGGAAACAACTACAAGACCCAGGTATGAAAGTGGCTTCAATGGTTATTGTTATTTTTGTTCTAACTTTGGTCATAAGGCTATGGATTGTAGGTTCTATGGAAGAATAAGGACTGGAAGCCCCAATGTCTCAGTTAAATGTTGGACATGTAAACAAGTCGGACATGTTGCTGCCACATGTCACATATTGCGATGCTACACCTGCAGTGGGTTTGGACACAAAGCCCATGAATGTGCCAGTCAAATAATTCAAGCAAGAAGGAGTACTCCATACACATCAGCAAGAATATTTGAAGATCAGAAGACAAATGTCTACAGTCGAGGACACTCTCAAGCATGGAGAAATGAAGTTGATCAAAGAAGTGTTGGAAGTTCCAATAGCTCAATTAGATGTTGGTCATGCAACAATGTTGGTCACATTGCTGCACATTGTCGTACAATGAGATGTTATAGCTGCAGTGGCCTTGGGTACAAAGCTCAAGATTGTTGGAGTAGATGAAAACAACCCTCGAGAAGTTACCTAGACAACTCATCAATGAAAGCCAATACAAATGAAGGAACAAGTGCTCAAAGGACAAATGCCAAGAAGTAAGTATGGATGAGGAAGACTGAGCAGTTGCAGGTAGGAGAGGTTGATCAGAGTAGGGAGGATGGCTGCCATACGGTAAGCCACGTGTAAAGTCTCTTAAAGACCTTAACACACCTTGAGTTCATGAGGCTGGAGAATGAAATCAAAGGAGAAAGGATGGTTACTCCAAATATACAGACAGGTCCTAGGATCGTGCATATTGATAGGGGGACTAGTCAACAGTGATCAGAGATCTTAGACTCAGGTATGTGCACATCCTTTGCCATTGATGCCAAATGGGGAGAAATGAAGACAAAGGGAGAGATGAAGACAAAAGGGGAGCATGCTCATAGGGGGAGCATGAGGTGTTGTCATCAATGACAAAGGGGGAGATTGTTGATGAAATTGTCATTGATTCCAATGAGCACTTGCTGTGGCCACTCTTTTAGGATTGATAAAAGCCCTATCAGGATTGTTGATGAAATTGTCATTGATTCCAACATGGTCTTGATGTCATTGATTCCACCACCTTGTTGAAGATGTTGAAGACCCAGCTAATGATGCAGAAGACCCTAGAGATGGTCTTGAAGCCCTGGTAGACGTTGAAGAAGCCCATGATGCCTCTTTCCTGATGAAGAAGCCTTTGGAACCTTGAAGGAATGGTGAAGGCAGGGTAGGTCATTTGTATGATATGGCATAACCCTTGAATCCCTTGAAGCTCTTGAAGAATTCCGTGGAACTCTTTGTGTCATCACATTGGTGGTATCCATGGAGATTAAACCCTTGTTGCTTGTTCACTACAACAAAAAATGGATTTAGCATCTCTTTTTGCGTCCTTTTTTGTGTCTAGACCATCTTTCAGTGTATTTTTCTTGATTTTTTGGGCAAAATGGTGCAATTTAACGGGTTGGTGCTATTTTAGGCATTTTTTGCGTCCTCTTTCTAAATCTAGCGCAAATTGTGGCATAATTTGCACCGGGTTTTGCACCTAGTTATGCGCCAAGTTTTGCATCAAGTTTTACGACAGGTTTTGAGCCTATTTTTGCACCTAATTTTGCGCCTAGTTTGTACATCTACTCTTATTGCACCCCCTTTAACGCCCATGTTTGCCTCAACTTTTACGCCCTTGTTTTCATCCACTTTTGCATCCTTTTTTACATCCACTTTTGCATCCACTTCTGCTTCTTTTATTGCATCCCTTCGTGTGCCAAATTTTGCATCAAAGTTTACATCCTGTTTTGAGTCTATTTTTGCATCTCGTTTTGTTTCAGCTATTTTTGCATCCACTTTTGCACACACGTTTTCATCCCTTTTTGCATCCCATTTTGCATCTATGTTTATGTCTTTTTTTACATCTACTATTGCATCCACGTTTGCATCCACTTTTTTCACATCCCAATTCCCACCCATTTTTGCGCTTACTTTTACACCCACTTTTGCTTCAACTTTTGCATCCATGTTTGCATCTTTTTTTGCATCCAATTTTACATCAGTTATTGCATCCCTTTTTGCATCCATTTTTGCATCCACTTTTGCATTGGGTTTTGCGTTGGGTGTTACGACTACTTTTGCATCTAGTTTTGCATCTACTTTTGTTGCATCCACTTTCGCATCCAATTTTGTATCCAATTTTACATCAATGGTTGTATCCACTTTTGCGCCAATTTTTTTATCATGTTTTGCTTCCATGATTGCATCATTTTTTGCATCACCTTTTGCATCCATTTTTGGTGCACCCCATTATGTGCCCACTTTTGCGCCTACTTTTGTTGCATCCATGTTTGCATCCTTTTTTGCATCCACGTTTTTATCCACTTTTGCATCCAGTTTTACACCCATATGTTGAAGATGAAAATGAGGATAATGATTATGATATTGAGGATGGTTATGATGATGATGATAATTTTGTTGATAATGAGGAGAACAATGACAATGATAATGATGATGATTATGAGGATAATGACAATGATGACATTGCCGATGATTATGATGGCAATGAAATGAATGGTGATGATGGTGATGATGAAAATTATGATGAGTACAATCAGAATGATGATGTTGATCATCTTAAAAATTAAGTTGTTATTTGTCATGCATAAATTGTGTGTGTCCTCCATGACCCTTTTCCACTAATCACATATTTTGGGTAGATGATATTTCTTATGCCAAAGGTAATGATGAATAACTGATGAAAATGTCAATAATCATGATGATGATGTCAAGGACAATGGTGATGTTGATGACATGGATGATGATTATGCCGATGATGATGACTACTGTGATAATCATGATTACAATGACAAAGATGATGATGATCATCATCATCATCATTTCCACCATTGTCTTCATTAAAAAAATCATCACTGTCATTGTCATCTAGTTCATCATCATCATCATTTAAAGCATATGGGATATGTTTACCATTTAAAGCATGCATAACAAGTGGGATTATTCTAAAGCACCCCACCAAAGTACAAAATTCAAACCACAAGGGAAACATAATATTGAAATTGTTCCAATTTTCTTTCTTCCAACAAAACATGCTTCATTTTAGGGAATTATGTTAAAATCCATACATTCATAGTCCATCCATACTATACTTGTAATAAATGTAAATATAATACTTACCCTTAACTGTTGATTTTTTTGGTGTGCAGACCTGTTTACCCTTGACTGTTGATTCTTCTGGTGTGCAGACTTGTTTACCCTTGACTGTTTATTTTTTTCCTCTTCCAGGACTTTTAGCCTCAAGAGTTGCTCAAATCCTTTCAATTCTCTTTTTTTGTAGCAACTCATTTTTGTTTTTAATCTTTTTATTCAATTTTTCCAATCTTGCTTCATATTCTACAGTCTCATTTTGTTGTTTAATGATCATCTCTCTCAATGCCCTTTGAAACTCAACCTTCAAACCTGCAATAAATGTTTCTTTCTGCTTTAATTCTTGTTGAAGTTCTGCTTCCTTAGGTCCAAATACAGTCTTCAATGGTGGCATGTTCAAAACTTTAGGCCTATTTTTCAGCTCATTTTCAAGTCTCCCTATAGTTTCCTCATTTTTTTTCCTTTTGAGCCTGATACATGTCTTTCAGTCTGTCAAGGTTAGAAATCGATTCTACTAGAACTATAGTAAATTTAGAACATTGATCCTTAATAAGTTGATCCTTTTGGCCAATTATTTTTTCATTTTTCACAATTCTTTTCTCTAAACCTATAACACGATGTACCAAATCAAGAATTTGGACATCCTTAGTTCTGCACAATTCATTGCTAGCTTTGAAGAAATCCTCCCACAAGGTAGATTGTTCTTTGAAATGCACCATTTTATCAAATAAAGAAAAAACAAATCTACCATCAAAAGAATATTTGGCATGAATTAGGTCTTCATCAGTCGTTGGTGAATGGTCCATATCATTGCCCACAAATTCCTCCCATTGATCTGCATTTTCATTTCCATGCATTCCAACCAAAGTTGTGACAACAACATCTTCTTCAATGGAAAGTGAAGGCATTTCATTTCCCACAGGTTCCATATTGTCCTCTAAAGGTTGGTTGATCTTCTTTTTCTGGTTGAGTCACCCATTGAAGAAGCAGAGTATGACTGATCTCTCTAGTTTTGGATATGGTTGATAAAGAAATCTGGGCTCAATTTGCGCTCAATCAATCACCAAGAACCTTGTCGCAACTACAACAAATGTGTCGAAAATGCATGAGTTGACCCGTGCATTGAAAGCTAGCATTGGTCTGGCAGGTGTGCAAAGATAGCCATATATCGTCGATATAGAGACGAAAGTTCCTCTAAAATTAAAAACATCAATATTGCCACGATTTTTCCGCCATTATAAAAAAAATGAAGTATTAATCCATGAATGTTCAAAACGTGGAAATATTTCGTTGAAAAATCTAACCAAATGTATTAGTGGACCCATCTTGGAAGGCACTCTACCCTGTACCATCGGTCACCTGGCACAGGCTTTGTCTTTGATGCCTTTCTCAACACATAACAAGAATTTAAAGGTCGGCGGCACTCGGATCAGCTACCTGGTCACCCTGCTCGATGGCCTTGTACGGACTTGGATCGAGCAGTAGATTATAATATGCATCCTCTATGACCACTCCATTGAATTTAGGAATTCCATCTCTCAAGCCAAATAGAGAGAAAGAAACAACAAGCAATTAATTCACTCACTGATAATGTCGCTTAGACTCCATGCAATGCCTCACATGGGTAGCAGCTCGAGGGGATCACAAGGCCAAACAACATTCTGTCATTCCATTTCTATTGGGTATAGAGACGATATCCACATAAGTGTGCGTAGAGTGGTGGATGACTGGGAAGTTGAGTTTGTAGCTCATCACCGCACAACACAACCCTTGCGTCATAAGCTTTTCCACTACTAGCGGATGAATATTTTTCTTTCCCAGTTTCTATAGGAAAGCAACTGTGCTCCCTCACCCCCAAATTCCAACGATTCTGATAGCTCCTCAACACAACAAACATTCTTGGCTTCATTCAGTCTAAACCAGCAGGACCCTGCCAAAGAAATTAACTATATCGAGGACACCAAGTACACATGATGTATGTTAGAGGCTCCACTCGACGCGGCAACAAGGGGGCAGACTGAAGAAGGGTACATGCAGATTGAAAGCTCACCATAACAGATGTCGACACCTCCTCCTGCAATGGAGATGCATAAGGATATTGAAACTGCTCTCTCTGGTGAAGATGACGGCTACATCAAGCCGTGTCCCATTGTCAAAGAACTGTGGCAAAAGCTGTAAGGTCCCAAGAATTTCTAAAATCTTATGTGTGTTTTTTTCTCTTTTCTATTAGCTTTGTTAGTATGCTGAATAAATATGATAGTTTTGATAGGGAAGACTTGGTTTCCCTCACAAAGGGAAATGTATGTACTAATACAACAATTTTATGTATGTGCCCTGATATTAAAGATACACATGTCTCAAACACTATGCATGTCATATTTTTTGTACTTTAATATAATTTTATGCCACTTACAAAAAAAAATGTTTGTACTAAAACTTAGATTCTCCTTTTCGAACTCTTTCCTTGGTTCCTTTTCTAGCTTGCCTCTATATTATGATTTCCACTCTAATCCAATATCTAAGCGAGAGCCTCCAAAATCACAAGAAGGTGCAAACTTTATCTCTAGAGATACGGTGAGGATAGACATGTTGCATGAGATATTAGTGACTTGTATTTCTAGTTTTTCAAATCCTTGCTCATAATCACCTACAAGTTTTTTTCTATATGTGTCCGCCGTGTTTAGGGTTTGAGGAAATTTTCCACCACTAAATCTTGCAATTTCCCACAAAAACCCAAAGAAAACTTCCCTCATAACAATATGTTTCATAAATTTCCATGTATATTCCATTGGAACAGTTTGTCACAATGGATTTTACAACTTAATTATTTGTATTAGCATATTTCTATTTAATGCTAAATAAATTGGGAATGAAAGGAAAATAACTAGAGAAATATAGACAGAAGATCGACATAAGATTTACCCTGGGATAACCCATTATGAGGAAAATCCAAGCCATAAATTGCTACTACAGGATCTCCTACTCCCTTTGTTTTACTCTAATATATACCCCCTTATTATTACTCAACTATGGAACAATACAATAATATCATAAGAATGGAGCCCCCTCTTCTCCTAATGCCTCGGTATTTAATGTAACCTCATAGTCATATAGGGTTATTTTTAGGTTTTTTTCATTCATTGATTCTTGATTAGGGTTAGGGTTTTGTACCTTCTAAAATGTCCTTGAATTTCCACACGTAACCAACTTTTCAGGTGTGAGAAATGAGAGATCACAAGGAATCCACATTAACATTAACATGAACATTAACAATAATGTAACCAAACACTAACTTGAACATTAAAATTACGCCACTAACATTTCATTGTGCTATTCTTTTTCCTACTATTGTTTGCTAAATGCAGCCAAAGATATAACATTTGATGGGAAAGCCAAGAGCTATTGGTAATAAGTTAAAATGAGGTTCATAACAATCATGGAATGTATCTTTTATTTTTTGGCAAATCTTAAAGGGGTATTTTATTAGTATAGCAGCATAACACATTTGGGCCAATGCTATTTAATTCCATGTTTCTGACTGGAGAGATTCTATGTATGTATGTCCTATTATCTATACATGTTTTTTTCCCTTCTAATATGTTTTTCTGTATGAGGAGATTACAAGCTTTTACTTTTGAATGGCCTCTGATGCATTTCACCATAAGACCTCTATTGTGATGCCATCTCTGTCTTTGTCAAGGGAAACATTCTTGAGGCCTCGAATTTAATGACACAATAGCTCATTAGCGCATCACAGTGTTTGAAGGCATATGTAAAGGTCAAGCCTCTGAAGGAGAAGAGGATCCTAATTGTCTATAATCCATCCCATGTTTCATTACAATCCACTAAAGCCTAATCTTCATATGGATGTGGGAAGTTAACAAACTGGCTTGCAATATTGATAAAAGTAGCATCCAGTTTGAACAAAATGATTCGACTTCCTAGTCAGTTTGTCAAAATGCCGATATGGCTGCAACTGGGAATTGAATCTTGAAAGGAAAGCTTTAATTAAGAGAATTTATAGCTACTGTTGGAACCACATCAGTTATTCTCTAGTTCAATGCTCTGATTTGTCAAAGAAATGATGTAGCTGAAATTGAACATCCAATCTTAAAAGCA
The DNA here is from genome assembly GCA_001517045.1 of Pseudotsuga menziesii. NCBI lineage: Eukaryota > Viridiplantae > Streptophyta > Pinopsida > Pinales > Pinaceae > Pseudotsuga > Pseudotsuga menziesii. The sequence continues at coordinate 48,364 of LPNX010662629.1, read as the reverse complement.
AAGATTCAATCCATAAAGTTTCTAGTTCTGCTTGGAATCAAAGCAAAGACCTGTAAATGATGTCAGCCATCTTTGGTCACTTATGAAACTTGCCATATGCTTTGTCACCCATTAGCTTGGATAGCCAATTTGCAAGAATATGATTTAGGTTGCTAAGGAGTCCTCATCCGCAGAAAAATTACATGCCCTAATAAATTGCAGCACCTTTAAAGATTTCAACAATCTTACACCTCTTTTTCTTAGGTTCACCAGGATTAAATGAAGATAGCCTCGCTCACTTACCCTAGTGAGAGGAAACAAGTAGATATTTTAAGGCAGTAACCTATATTGGAAGGGATAAAGTTTGCACTACTTGTTCATTGCAAGTGCCGACTATGTTGTATATATTTTTTTTTCTTGTGCAAAATCAACATATATTTATCTTTAGGCAACGTGTACCCTTAGGTACCATAGGAAGGAGTGTTATGTGTTTTTTTAAAGAACTAATGGTAGTTGCATACAATATTAAAGATTTAGAACATGTAGCATGAAGGTAGATTAGATGTAGTAGGCATCATTAGGAAGGAGAGAAATGTGTTTATTTTTAAAGTACTAATGGTAGTTCCATTCAAGGGGGTAACCTATATTGGAAGGGATAAAGTTTGCACTACTTGTTCATTGCGAGTGCCGATTATGTTGTATATATTAATTTTTCTTGTGAAAAATAAACATATATTTATCCTTAGGCAACGTGTACCATTAGGTACCATAGGAAGGAGTGTTATGTGTTTTTTTTAAAGAACTAATGGTAGTTGCATACAATATTAAAGATTTAGAACATGAAGCATGAAGGTAGATTAGATGTAGTAGGCGTCATTAGGAAGGAGAGGTATGTGTTTATTTTTAAAGTACTAATGGTAGTTGCATTCAATATTAGTTCTAATAGGCATCATTAGGTCCCACTAGAAAGGAGTGTTATATGTTTATTTTCAAAGTATCAATGCTCGTTGCTTATAAGATTGATGATTTAGGACATGGTGAATGAATCTAGATTAAATTGTAGGTGAAAATATCAAGTAATAATGAACACTATCACTGACCATGACAAATATTGAAGTCCAAGCTTAAAGTAGGTGGGTAGTCCCTCCTATGAAAAAGATATCCCTTATGTGTTTAGTGAGTTAAAATACATAATTATTGCTATGTTATGATTGCATGATGGGATAAATATTACTTTGATAGAATTCTCCAAAGTTAGTCCATTTGTCATGTGAAGGAAGGTGAGTGCTATTGATTGTTGCTCTTATTCAGAGTGATTTTGATATGATGAGTTTGTTTGTTTGTATACTGCTTCTTTTAACTATTAATAATATCAATGTACATTTTACACATTTATAGATAAACAATGGGTTGTGTAGCTTATGTCACAACCTAATAACATTTAAAATGTTAATCCAAATTGCTTAAAGAGCATAAAAATAGTTATCAACATTGGCAACACTACTACATTTCGATCCAAAATCCGACAGCCCGTGGATTTCTCTTTTTAAACTTACCAAAAATCACAAGGATACATTTTTTTTTGTAAATGTGGCCACAAGCGTCAATGAATCGATGACTATTCTCATAACCGTCGGTTAAGCGACGGCGCCTTTAATTGGTCTGTGGATTTTTGGTTTGAAATGTTTTCCATTGTGAGAGATTAGATTATTTAGGGACATTGAAGCAAGTGATGATGTGGTTGACGAAGAAGTGGGTGGTCATAAGAGAAGTGTTGAAAAATGTTAACATTACTTAAACCATTTGATAAATTAGGTAACGGCCAATAATCTACTTGTGGTCACAATTGGATATAGGGTGACATTCCATAACGTTGATCCCTTAGTTGCAAAAAATGTTAATAATGATAATGGGATATGGAGGAGTAGATTGTGCTTAGGTTTTAGGGGTGAGAATTTCACAATTCTTGCATAGATTAATCTCATGAATGTAGTGATGTGAAAAGAAAGCCAACAATATCCCACATAAAGGATCTTTTGGGTGATGGCCATTCTTGATAAATGGTCATTGTAAGCATCCCATGAAATCTATTGAGAACTTGTTTGACCTCTTTCTGAGTTAGGAATTGACATACTATGATGTCAACTCCTCATTGATACATGTTGCCTTTAAGGAGGAGGTAACAAGGACACCAATGATGAATGTCTTGATGGTCATATTGAGAGAGATGTGGATCAAAGCTCAGTGTGTAAAGGTAGTTCAAGATAATGTCATAACATGGGTTGTTCCATGCTATAACAAAAATATGCTTGTCAGGAGCAATACTATTGAGTGGTCATTGGATTACATGGGTAGGGAAGTCAGTGATGAAATTGATGAGGGACAAATCTTTCTTATGTTTACATGTATAAAATTTAAGGTCAAATTCTTGGAGAAAGGATATCCAATGAGAAAATTTTCCTTTAATGAGCTAACATCCCAAGATACACTTCATGCGATTTGAATTGGTCATGATATTGATGTGGTGAAGAACGATATAGTAGTGGATATTATGTATTGAATGAGCTATGATCAATGCCATCTTCTTTTCATGCTTTTTATTTTTATTCTAGTCCTCCAATAATTTCTTGTGATAATAAAATACATGCTTGCAATCATCCTCCCTATATTAAATTAACAAATTAATAAAATTTGTAACTAAGTTTGTTTGACATAACTTGGTAATCCACCCAAAATAGTGAATATCTCGTTCATATGAGACATGTAAACACTCTATATAATGTAACACCCATAACATTTTTTTATGCTACTCCCACCATTACCATAATTTTTAGATACCAGACCTCCACCTTGAGTTTCATCATATCATCGATAATGACATAAAAAGTAAAGTGATGTTTCATCTAAGTTAATGCCATGAAAAATAAAGTAATGTTTCAACTAAGCTACCCATCCTAACGAGTTAAAACCATCAAAACTTAATCCACTTCAAAATTAAAACATAAATGAACTTAAATCCATCTTAATCATATCTTATCCCATAAACATCCCATTTTTTATAACAAAAGCAAATAATATATACAGATGAAGACACGAACACGAATCTCGTTCCTAAATACCCCTCAAGCTTTATATGTTTATATAGTTGTCCATATAAATGGAAGAAAAATATCTAAATCTTGTCGAAACACAAACCACCCGACTCCTGCTATCTTATCCCTTTTACACCTTATCCTCTCAGTGTCACGGTACGAAGGTGTGTGTTTTTTGCAGTTTTAGAATTTTTCCAAGGTTTTAGGGCAGGTTTTTTTTTAGGTTTTTGTGAAGATGGCAGCTTCATGCTTTTCAATGGCGACTACCCAAGTGCTGCCTTCATTAGAAGAAATAGCAGTAACAGCTTTAGGAGGAGGTTCAGCATGTCTGAAGGCTCCTTGTTCAAGGCTTCCTATGATGTCCTTGCCAACGGCTGCCCCTTGTCATTCAGGGATATCCCATGCCCACCATGGGATTTCTTATTTGATCCCTGTTTTGGGCAGGAGGTGGGTCCTAAGAATTAGATCATTGGCATCGGAGTCACCAGTGGTGGCAGAAGTGGTAGAGGAGGCACATGATATTCCTTTGGTGCAAGCAGAAGAAGAAGTGGAGGAGCCCCCCTGCATCAGGAGTTTCAGAAGGAAAAGAATCGGAAGAGAAATTGGGGGGATTCAAGCGGTTCAGGAGGAAGAATTAGATGTAGCAATTGGTACAGAGAGAAAAGCAGAGCAAGATACAGTTGAAGACCAGGACTATCCTCCTCTTCCTGAGGGCACTAAACTATATGTGGGTAATATCCCCTTTGACGTTGACAGTGAAGGGCTTGCCAAAATGTTCAACAAGAGTGGGGTTGTCAAGATGGTAGAGGTATTATCTAGTTACCTTTTCATTATTAAAAAATTGGGTTTTGGAATGTATGTGCATTTGTGTGTGTCTGTCAAGTGTTTTGATGTCGAATGTAAAGGACCAGTCCATGGTACAGTCTCCTTGTAACTTTTCACTCTATATATTGATGACCTCAAACTAAGTCTTTAACTCGTCACTCTCCATTTTACCCCAACATCCCGCTGTCCCCCATGAATTTCCCTAAAATTCGGGGGGTGTCTGCACATATCCCCCATGTGCATTTCCCCACTCCAACACTCCCAGGTCCCGGAAACTTGGTGGAACGCTGGAGAAAACAGAGCTGAATACAGTCACTCAGAAAAGCAGAGCAGGAAGCACCCGGTCTGATACCAAGTAGAAATCCAGGTTTAACCTGGATCATAAATGGCCCTCGACATAAGAAATAGATAATAGGATAGCAAGAATCTGAATCTATACACTGTTAAGTTATTGAAATACAGGAGATTGCCAGTATTTATAACAAACTGGGAGAAGCTCACGGTTCATAATTTCATGGGATGCCAACCAGGCAAATAAGGTGTGCCAACTTGGCAAATAAGGATAATAGCCTGGAAGATAAGTATTAGCCCATGTAAGCTTAACAGCTGTCTACATACAGTAACAAGATCTGATTGTGTATCCAAGACCAGACTTCTAATTTTAATTTTGCAATTAAACTTTGATTATCATTTTAACAGCTGGAGAAAGGCATCCCAAACTTTCAACAAAGAAAACTTAGAACTTATAAACAAAATGTAAAAACAATATATGGGAATTGAAAATTTTTCATTAGTCATTTTAAAACATGTATTTAGTTGTACAAACAAAATATCCTATTAGTTTGGTTTATCAGGTTGCACACAGTATAACACAAAATCAGACGTGCAAGGAACCATATCCAAGTGCATATGCTACACATTGATCTCTTTAGCCTCAAAAACTCCAATTCTACAATTGCTATGTCAAATCAAGTTTCTTGTCACATTTCTGATCACTTAGTAATGGGAATTCTTGCCAATGCCAAATGCCAAAAAGTTGAACATCTCATACAAGAAGAACTAATTACATCAAACTGTAGTATGTAATGTCATGTGAAATGTATTTACTTCTCTGAGATCTTGTATAGGCATTTTCAGTGTTGCCTGATAGAAGTTGCAACCCATACATTTTTCAATATTTCTAAAAGGTCATTTCATAGGTTCTACAGTTAACTCCAAAATTGACCATGTAACACACAATAGACAGTTAAATAGTTCTAGAGGCTTGGACAACCTAATGTATCTATCCGCCTATCTATCTTCATGTTGTTTTTACATTACACTATAAATGATAGCATTCTAAGCACCTGTCATGCAGTCCAGAATGTGAGGATACAGAATTGTAAAGATAAAAGAGACCTCCATATTTAACTGCATTGGTAGTTGAAAATGCTAGGCTGCATATGCAATCTTAATTCAAAGTAAGGCCAGGACTCTACATTTATAGTACTCATTTAAACCTATTAAAGCTTCTGTATGGTTGAGAATCAGTATCATGTCATTTGTGTGAGGATGGCATCAGAAAGCAACCATTTTCAGTCAATTTCCACCATGTATTTTCATTTATAGACTAGATAAGTTTGATTCCAAATGAAGAAACAAAGACCACATTTACCTCCCCGTAGAATTTCATTTCCTGACTGCATTTCCATTCAAAGTAGTCATTTCTTTGGCTTCAAAATGAACCTCTCTTCCCTTAACAGTGACAATTCTAAATATCGCCGGTTTATCTACATCACCTTTGCAATGATTTTTGCGGAATGTAACACTTGGTCCCACCCCTGCTTCTTTGCAAATAACATTTCTTCTGCTAGATTTTCCCCATGTTAGCAATCCTGTTTTAAGCATTCAAACCATCTTCATATGAGGAGCACCTTTACCTTTCCTAGTGTTCTTGCAGAGTTGTTCACCAGCAAAAACCATATTCTGTGCAAGATGATCCAATATGACACCTTCAGCAACTCTTGACAGGTTATTTCTCCTAGCAAGTGCCAAAGCCGTCTCACCTCTATGATTTACTAGACAACAGTCAAATCCTCTGAGAAGTAGGATTTTACAAGCATCTACATGGCCCTCCCTTGCAGCAAGCATCAGAGAAGTGTAACCATCCTCATCAAGGGCATTGACTGCACAATCTCTTTTCAAAAGTTGCCCTAGTGCCTCTACATTGCCTCTCTGAGCTGCATAGTGGAGGGCTTTAAACTCCTCTTCCTTCAATTTATTTGCTAGAACAGCTTCCAACAGAACCCTCTCGATAACATCTTTGCATCCGTTTGATTCTGAGAGGACTATGGCTGTTTCACCCTTTTTATTGGTCAAGCTCAAATCAGCTCCAACAAAAACAAGAACTTTGAAAACCTCAATATGGCCCTCTATTGCAGCAATCATGGCAACAGAATACCCATACCTATCCTACTCATTCAGATATATGTCAGACTGTTGTAGAATTTTCTGAAGAACTACTGTATCACCAAATCTGGCCACAAAATGAAGAGGAGAGAACACTTGGAGATCACTTGAATTTATTTTCTATCCCACCTTTAGTGTATCCCAAACAATTTGATGGACAGAAGAAGCAAAACCACTTTCTTCTACTATGCTTACTGCATTATGTCCTGCCATATTTACAAGCTCAAGATCAGCCCCTGCAACCAGTAGCTCCATGAAACATTCTTGATGATTAGCCTTTGCACATAGCATCAATGCAGTTTCACCTGTTTCTGTTCTTGCATTTAGATCACAATTCTATTCTATGAACTGCTTTATAATAATATGATAGCCCATTCTAGCAGCCATGTGAAGAGGGCGGAATTCATGTCCATTCTTTGTCCTTACACAAAACTCAGCATTCGCACCAGCATCTAAAAGTGCACCAACTACCCCTGAGTTGCGGCAAAGAACTGCATGACAAATAAGTGTTCTCCCTCGATGCTCACTATCAGGGCATGTGTATTCAAGCAACATCTTTAGAATTTCTCCATTTGCTTCATAGTACTCAACAACCCACCATGCTTCATTATATGGCTCTGCTAGGCATGCCCCAACACGCAACTCTTCACCAGAGTCTGTATCCCATGACCAAGCTCCAAGGATAACTTTACAATCTGTCTTAGCACCTGCCTGCTTTTTGCAATAAAAAATATATTACATAGATGAAAGCAAGAGATGTTCAGGTTTGCATGAGGCATCTGATTACTTTGAATCAAGATCAGATAACAACACAACATTTTTTATTTCTGGAGAAAAAAGACATGCGATGTTATTAAGATTGTAAATCCTAAGATCTTGAAAATTCATAATATCTCAAGTTCTAATAAGAATATATTGATAGTGGCATTGCTATTAAAATTCAACCCTGTAGTGACAAAGTAATCACCTTCCGCAAATACTTGACAATGGGAGCTTGCCGGCTCACAATAGCAGCAATCAGGGGTGTGCAGTCCACATTTGCATGTAAAGTTGGCTTCGCAGAACGCAGCAGTGCCCTATCCCATGAATTTACATGCACTCCATTCTGAAAACAGCCAACAACACTAGAATAGGATGTCAAATATCCAAAATCCAATAACATAATAAAAAGTATCTGATCACTATAATGTTGTTTTGTTAGCCATACATTTGTCTCAAATTTAGAACATCTGTTTCCATTGGATAATGTGATTTGGTTAACTTCTGCATAAAACTTAAACCACACCGCATAATTACATAGAATAGTGAAGGCCTCCCTATCTAGATAATGTTTGCTTTGTGAAGATGTAAGGCATTTATAAAAGAGCAGAAAAATTCTTGAAAATTGAGCATGCCTTGATTAAAATAGAAACAATCTCCACAAAACCTCGGCAGCTGCCATACACCAATGCATGTGCAACTGCTTCATACCTGATCATTTATGAGCTGATTAATAATTCAGCAGCTTTGGCCTGGCCATAGCGACATGCTTCCAGTAGAGCATCCTCACAGGTTGGTTGAGATGCCCTTGCTTTCAGGAGGAGGCCTAATAACTGATGATGGCCTTCTTGGGAAGCAGCAGTTGTTGCATAACCTCGAAACAGCTTTTGGTTGACATCTACACCAGCTGACTGCAAGAAAAGTCAAGTGTTGAGAATTGAGATCCATTGTTTTCAACTTCAAACATTTCCACAATATTCTATGCTTATTTCAAATCCAATGCTAATATAATAGACTAAGACCTTCAAACATGTAAAGAGTGTGTGGATGAAGTGTATTTTCCCAGCTTAGTTCTCATGAAACACTTATAATACTGTTTTACTTTTTAGTTTTTAACTTTGTTACGGAAAGAAATTCCTATGGCTTGGGGTACCACAACAGACAGCTAGAATCCAGAAATCAACCTTTCCCAATATGCAATAGAAATAAACAATCTAACACTAAAGGATCGAACCTCGTACCTTATTCTGGACGGTTGAAGTAGATCCCCGTTGAGCTTTCCAATATTCAGCTTGGATTGTTATAGCACTTCCTCAACAACAAGTAAACAATATAAGCATACTATATTTCATGGTGTTAGATCTATTCTAGCATATATAATCAATAATGTAAAAGCATTTGACATATTCCAATGGATACAACATTCATTCAAATACACATTACTGGACAGGAAAAGATATTTCTATTAATATGAATCAGAGATTACAAGTGACAACCTCTGACGGCACGTCTGCGAACCGGAGAAACTGAATCCCCCACTTGGGCCTCCACCACCTCAATCCTCCATCACTTCGATAGCAAGCTTACTAGCAAAAGGCAAGCTTGGGAAGAACACAACAGTGCTCCAAGGGACAAAGGGATGCAGACTCAAGCATAAATTTCTGGCAACAATGGACTATAGTTTTGTTACTCTCAATTCTCTCTTATCATCTCCTCATCTTTCCCCCCTCTTTCAATGTACCAAGGGGTTCCTTATATAGCTTCACAATA
>LPNX010662629.1:0-36891 GCA_001517045.1 Pseudotsuga menziesii | reverse complement strand
CTGGAGTGCTCCAGTTAGCCTCCTTGACTGTAGGGAAGGCTAAGTTAGCCTCCTTGACTATAGGTAGGCATGAGGATGACTGGGATGATGGTAATTAATGCTCCACTTATGTCAATTAAACTTAGGATAGTGGTTTAACTAGGCCAATTTGATCGAAAGAGTGTGTATGATGGTAAATGTCTCCAACACACAAGGGATAATGAAAGGTCGAATCCGTGCGATCTCAAGGCATATGGAAGGCCAGGAGTCATATGAGTCGGATCCAAGTCAAGGAAAAATCCAAAAGGATTTGGATTATGCACACATCCCGATGTACGCGACTATAGGGGTCAGATCCGCGTATGTACGCGGTTATCGGGGAAAAATCCGCGTATATCATTTTTCTTATGTTTTTAGGGATGATCAAGGTTACATCAAAAGACAACAATTGGTCCATAGGGGCTAATGAGTCTGCAGCAGGACAAGGGAAGGCCATACAATGTCTGATTCACCTAGTGGGGTGAAATCCGCTATAACAGATGCCCCTAAGGTATGAGATCAGAGGGGTTATACGATGGCCGAAATACATTATAAGTCCATCCCAGAAAGGAAGTGATGAAGGTACCCAAATGGAAGACCAGCCACCCAATTAGCATAATACCATAATACAACTCTGCATATAATTGCGAATACATATAGCAGTCCCGGATACATAAGAGTACAATGGCCATGAATAGGCATACAACATGATATCACATATGTGGTCATCGCCACATACAATACACATAGATCAGAATCTCCATGAGGAAGATATACAAAGGACTATGATCTCCACAAAGGCTGAAGATATACAATAGATCTGATCTCCATAGTGGCTGGAAGTATCTGACATATACTGGAACAAGTCACGAGAGCTGAAATCTCATGAACACTAGCACGATCAAGGAGGTAGCATATAAGAGATGCCACCAATCTGGAAGGTCTTCTACAAACCTCTACAAGTACATGTCCTACTATGGGAATAGAGGTGTCAAGGTCGAACATAGTAGTCCATCGTCTGATTACCGGTCATTGATGTATACCGTTAACAAACGCGAGATTACCCACCAATAATGAAAATGGGAATCAAGGTACTAGAGTGCAAACTACCAAGTGTGAATAAATGTGTTGAGGTCGAACACTTGAGAGAGTCCATCGATCAGGGGACATTTATGTATTCCCAAAACTGTCGATGGGGAGAGAACCTGCCACTGATGACTGCAAGTCTCAAGGCACTCATAATGACTCTAGACTCCATTCCCAGAATAAATGATCTGAAGTCGATGGGATGAAATCCGCTGGAAGGAGGTCATTAGGGCATCCCCCATCATCCAACACGAGGTACTCAGCAAAGCTATCTAATGTGGAAGAAATCGATCATAAGGTGCACGAACCAGTAACTATACCGGGAATGGCCGACATGCAAAGTCAAGATAACTGAGGAATGGCCGACTCAGGTTTCAACTTCCTTCGAACAAGAGCATAACGGCATATGGTGACTAAAGAAAGGCAGCATGGACTCGATATACAAACTGGGAGATCTCTATGACGCAGGAGGCATCAATAGAGGCTCCATAGGGACTGGAAGCATAACAAGTCGGTGGAGATAAACTGAGATAAACGAGTACAGCTTCCTAAAGTCAAAATATAACCCAACCAATGGATGTGATATACAGTGCTCTATTTGAAGGAGACATGACTCGACAGCTGCCAAAGATAACATCTTTTCTCGTCCGGCTTTTTGGTTTTTTAATTTTTTTTGGACTTTTTCAGTTATTTGAAAAGCTTGAAAAAAGAATAAACTAGCTTTATAGTTACAAACTAGGAGGAGACGAGTGTCATCAGGGAAAACAAACTAGTTCTAAGCAGTGGAACATACCTATGCTCAATGCAAGAAAACATGTGTAGGATATCGACACTCGGGGGAAGATCCCCTCCCAGTAAAAAGGGACATCAAGCTGCGAAGGATATAAAAATGGCTCTGCATGGCTAGACATGAGGCAAGCTCGGGCTATATGGCTGAAACGCAATATCAAGGGAGCCGGCATAAAGCTCAATAAGACATGCAAAGCTCATGAAAATGCATTCACAACTTGATACAAGGGAGTCCAGGGGGAACATGGCCAGCATAAGATCAAGAGGAGTATGAGTCTCTTGTGAAATGTCATGGCAATACTATACAACGGACTCCCACACCCTAAAGGGAGAAACATCGGCATGGGCACCAAATACAAAGAAGGTGCTAACTAGGGTACCCATGTAAGGTGAGGCTCTACCACTCATATCATGCCACTTCTAAGTTAGCAAGAAGGTTCTGTGACATAATAGAGTGGGTCCGTACCTAAGGAGAGAGTGACATGGTCATAAGGTCATGCAAAATGAAAACGGTGGTGAACCTAACCTATATGCCAGTGTAGAGGTGATACCTGATATGTGTATGAATGGTCTCTAGTCACAAAAGAAGCATCCAGCAGACAACTTTAGACCCAAGGAAGACCCAACCACACTCACAACCCACCCAGCAACTTTCCACAACATTAGACTCACCAAAAGGGAGGATGTACGTGACTGTATAAAGAACAGCTGCGTATGTACGTGACTTTTGACCAAAAAACCACGTACACAGAGAAGGTAGTGGTAAAAAGTAGGTCAAGGCCAAACCAATAAAGGGGAGTGTCAATGGACAAACATACTATAACATGCAACCCAGAAACAAGGAGAAACAAAGGGCAAGTAAATAATATCAAAACAGACTCAGGCAGTGCCAAAGGAGACTCAACAACTAACAGCATTCACCCAGCAATCCACTATCTTCCACAAAAAGGTAAAAACCAAGGTGAACGCAACTCTGAGTAGTAAACCCGCGTGTATATGTGGAAATGACAGATAAAACTGCGTGTATACGCGACTGTAAGACAAAAACCCGCGTGCAGGAAGAAAAAGATGCACAAATCCAAGGCAAACAGACATGCTGAGACTTAATTCACACCAATCAGGCTCCACCAGGCATACATGCCCCCATACCCGACATAGAAACAAGAGAGAGAGAGCAATTCAAATACATTGAATGCCAAGAAACCAACCCCCAAAGGAAAATTACTAGGAACTCCCCAGCAGAGTCGCCAATTCTGTTACGGAGAGAAATTCCTATGGCTTGGGGTACCACAACAGACAGCTAGACTCCAGAAATCAATATTTCCCAATATGCTATAGAAATAAACAATCTAACACTAAAGGATCGAACCTCGTACCTTATTCCAGACGGTTGAAGTAGATCCCCGTTGAGCTTTCCAATCTTCAGCTTGGATTGTTATAGCACTTCCTCAACAACAAGTAAACAATACAAGCATACTATATTTCATGGTGTTAGATCTATTCTAGCATATATAATCAATAATGTAAAAGCATTTGACATATTCCAATGGATACAACATTCATTCAAATACACATTACTGGACAGGAAAAGATATTTCTATTAATATGAATCAGAGATTACAAGTGACAACCTCTGACGGCACGTCTGTGAATCGGAGAAACTAAATCCCCCACTTGGGCCTCCACCACCTCAATCCTCCATCACTTCGATAGCAAGCTTACTAGCAAAATGCAAGCTTGGGAAGAACACAACAATGCTCCAAGGGACAAAGGGATGCAGACTCAAGCATAAAGTTCTGGCAACAATGGACTATAGTTTTGTTACTCTCAATTCTCTCTTATCATCTCCTCATCTTTCCCCCCTCTTTCAATGTACCAAGGGTTTCCTTATATAGCTTCACAAGGGATAATGAAAGGTTGAATCTGTGCCATCTCAAGGCATATGGAAGGCTAGGAGTCATATGAGTCGGATCCAAGTCAAGGAAAACTCCAAAAGGATTTGTATTATGCACACATCTCAATGTACGCGACTATAGGGGTCAGATCCGCGTATGTACGCGGTTATTGGGGAAAAATCCGCGTATATCATTTTTCTTATGTTTTTAGGGATGATCAATTTTACATCAAAAGACAACAATTGGTCCATAGGGGCTAATGAGTTTGCAGCGGGACAAGGGAAGGCCATACAATGTGTGATTCACCTAGTGGGGTGAAATCCGCTATAACAAACTTGAATCATTTCATTCCCTGAAATTTATGTCTTGTAACTGGAATGATATATGTCCCTTTTTGAACATTACTGCCAGGCATAGAAATTAAATTTTGTCACCATTATCTATATTTTGGTTGCTAGATGTGTGTGAAAGAAGAATTTCACTCTCATTGTTGCATACTTATCACATGAAATAACTTGTATTATATTATGTTTTTATGGTTCCATTGTTCTACTATTCAATAGAAGTGGTCTATAAGTTAGTCCATTCTTCAAATAATGAAAATTTGTTTCTAGCATTTAGCTACAGTAGACATCCATGGAGTCCTTGATGCATGTCCCTTATGGCACCATGTCAAGTAATCAGTGCCTCGTCTTTCACTTGACAGATAGTCCTACGTACAATTTGGGAAAAATACTACGAGGAGGCACATGCAGTAATATATGTTGTTGATGCAACATGCCAGTCACGTTTTGAAGACACAAAGTCTACTTTATGTAAGGGTCAGATTTCAAAAATCTTTTTTACATGTTTTCTTGTTAGTTTTTTTACATAAGCCATGTTTTAGTATTAGGGTACCAACTATGGCATGATGCAATTCCTAAATGCGATACCTTGTGGCATTTGTATAGTTTGGATATTTCATGGCTAAGATTTAACATTTTTAATTTTTTTATTTAACCTATTCCATGTAACTAAACAGAAAAGGTTCTCAGGCATGAAGATTTGCAAGGTGCTCCTATTTTGATCTATGCAAATAAGCAGGTCTCTGAGATATTCCAATTTATATTTGATTTCCCATTTTATATGTTCTCGCTTAAATCTAATTGAAATATAAGATTAAGTATCTTTATATTGCTAATACATTACCTTCTGAATAAGATATATAATTTTCTTTGGGTTGAAACTTGAATCATTGAACAGGACTTTAACTTCTCAGTTATGTTCTGCTTTAATGGGTATAATAGTTGGTCATATCAAACTTTAGGTTTTCTATAGTGTACATTTATAGGGGATGATGTCTTAGTGCAGTTAGGTAGGCTATATTGTGCTAAAAGTAGAATATGAATTCTCATACTTTCAGGAATTAAGGGTTTGAAACTTTCAAGTAATGCTATTTGTAGTGCTTCCATTTTGGCACCACTTTTGAGACATGTTGTGGTGGAGTCACATGTAATGTTCAAAGGTTAGTGCTGTGGTGGAGTCACATGTAACGTTCATTTTGTTGCTGCTATATGTAACAAGTATTCAAGGTTAAGCATGTAGTATGATCTTGGTACTATTATGCATGCTCATAACCACATCAAAATCTTATATATCATTTTTGGGATTGTCTCATGCATGCCATACTCATTTATATAAATGGGCTTAGAATGTTGTAATTTGTCAGCAGAGTGAAATATTGTTTACAATATTCATAATTTTCTTCTTGCAAAGCAAAGGTAGTAAAACCCTAAAGGGAACGTGGTAGTAGGAGAGCACATTTCTTGTGCTTTTACCTATCGTGGTTATAATCTATATGGTTTCTGAAGGTTCCAAGGTCAATTTACAACTTTATTATACCTTCAATTCATTTTTTTCATGAAGCTCTGTATTATTCAAGGTTCATTGATCAACCTTATAGACAATGCCTCGAGAAGTTTTTCTATTGACGTTCTCAGGCCCAGACCACTTCAAGACACTATGAAGACATGCTTAATCCAAAATGTAGGATCCGTTCTCAGGCATTCCACCATATCAGTTGCACTTGTAAGTAGATGCTCTTTAATAGATAAGTTAACCTCCTTGTTTGAGTTCATTTCTTTTACTAGGCTTTCCATGTTCTTCATCAAAAATAGATCACTATACATACATCTCTCTTCTATAGAGGGAATTAAATTATTGAACAGGATTCTACATTTATCATGTATACCCTCAAATAGCCTGTCAAACTTTATGGTCATTATGACCTCAAGCAAACTATTGAAAACTTCTGCATCAACCTAAATTCCCCCTAATGCATCTCTTGCTCTGAAAAATTGCTCAATTGTATACAAAAATCCCTCAACAGAGAGGATAGAAGAGACCACAGCTGCACTCCTTGGATGAACATGTGATGGGAAACCATGCAACGAGAAGCTCAGAAAACGTTTATTCAGGTTCCCTGTGTTTTCTTTGCTCACAATTCCTCTAAAATTTGTCATAGTTCCAAGTACAGACTCTATAAGCTTAAAGCTAGCTCCTAGCTTCCCCAACAGCTCTTCCTGCTTTGAATTTGTCATAACCTGCTTGAAGCAGCAAATTTAGTGAAAACAGTGCATCATCTTCACATTATTTTCTATCAAGAACAAAAAGCACAGCTTTTCGCAGTGCCCCGACATGCATGCTCAAAAGGGATGTCAATATTTTCAGAAAAACGCTTGATTTCCCATCCTTCAATACACAAAAAACTAACTGCTCACAAAGTGTGAGTAATGAAGTATCTTTAGATGTATGCTCTATCCAAAATGTGTTCTCTCTTGAAACTGGGATCTTTCTCAGAGACACTTTCCACAGACCTTCCTGGAGCAATGATAAAATTAAAGACATCCATGCACGATTGACAGTTTCAAACCTCAGCTTGAACAAGACAGGAAAAAGACTAGAGACTTCACTAATATTTCCCAGTAACTGGTTACTTGATACAGCAAAAGTTGTTGCTTTTGTGAGGCTCACAAGAAGTTTCAAAATCTTTGTAATCAAAGCTGTCGTTGACTGAACTTTCTCATCTGATCTTTCCTCGGTCAGCTGAAGAGAACAAAGCAATTCCCTACAAAGAACGACCACTCACAAGATGCACCCAAGATGGGCCATTGCATAATGTTGTGCAAGAGATATCACATTGCTTTCATTCTTCCAGAAAGTAGACTCTTCTAGATCTATTGGATGGTCTTCTCAGAAACAACACTGTTTTCCCTGCATAATGTATCAGTGAGTTAAGAACATATAGAAGATAAACTAAACATAATGAAGACAAATGCCTAAGATAACACTGAGATATGTTTCGCAATTTTCATAGTAGATTCTGACTATACATCATGATTAAATTATAACAAAATCGAAGGACCTGCAAGAGAAATGCATGACATAACTCAAATGTACAGAATATGCTTCAACTTTTAATATTTGTTTTCTAGGATGCTTGAGTTCAGTAGCTGAGCCTAAAATGAACTGTACAAGCCCAGTCTTAGATTATTACACATTTATGAAGTTTTATGATTCAGTTAACTGCAAATTTTTAAAAGTTTATTCAACATAAGCAGAATGAAAACAACAGTTTAGAACAAATGAAACCTCGCAAAAGGGACATCTTGGTAGAGATCTATGCTTAAGCAGAATCAAGATCTTGAAATAAATTTTGGGAAAGATTACAGGTATCTCTCTTTTAAGAATAGCCTAAGTACTAAGCAAATATTCACTGACAGGAAAATTACAAACAAATAGGTTGGTCAAACTTAACTTTGGACTTGTAATTTTATACAGTGAGCGAAAAGTCCATGGGAGAAACAAGTTGCATTCACTGTCTCTTCAGAGACATTTGCTAAATTAGAACAATACAGAGACAATTACCATGGCCCCTATGAAAGGATGAGATGCACAAATTGAGAAATCGTCCAAATTTTTTGAATTTAACACATGGTTTATTTCCTGGTTATATTTGGAGGACTGTATATGATTTGTTGAAGCTGAAGTTTTTTTGGTTTGGAAAACAATATTTTATGCTTTCTGTTTGAGGAGAAAAAGTCTAAAGAGGACTATCTTGAGCTTATAATAGGTTGGAAGTCCTTTGGGGACATGCGCGATCAATTGGAAAATCTATACCATTGAAGAGAGAAGATAGGTTTTACATATCTAATTTTGGAACCTTGCAATGAATGCCCTGGGCATCTACAGATTGTAATTTTGTTTTAAGAGAAGATTATGAATTTAAAAAAAAAATCCAATGAAAAATAAAGATGCATTTTTTCTTACCATATACTATGAGGACTCATTTTCATCATGATCTAGCCACATTTGGATGTTGGATTCTGATATCCTAGATCATATAGTATTACTATTATGATGACATATTGGAGATGGGATCTTGTTTGTGTGTTGAGGATCCACCCATAAGAAGAAGCTTATGTATATTATCAGCCTTGCAATGGGACTATTTGATGTTGGGATGACCAATTCATCATTTGTGATAGATTGGGTAAGTCCTTAACTAATGACATATAGATACTATTAATGGGATGTAATATCTACATAGGTCATCTCGTGGATTTTATCTTATATTTTTTCCTGGCTACAAGAAAGTGCTTTTGATTAGGTTGTGTTTTTAATATGTATGGCCTAAGCCAAAGATTCATAAGAGAGTTATTTTCTTTGTTTTAAATCTACTGTTAAGGGCATTCGTGATTTTCTGAATCTTTACACCAGTTTAATAGAGTTTCTTGAACTTTTGTTTTGTTTTGGTTTTGGAAACCTGTTGAAGGTATTTGTGCTGTAGATTTGAACTTAAAAAATACTTTTGCTAATGGATTCCTTGTAAAATCCTGCCATAATGACAGGTGCAGACTACAACATCTCAGTATTTAGCATTCATGGAAATTTATTTGTGCATCCAGGCTTTGTCAACATGCATGGGCTTATTACACAAGGACCATGCTCCATCAAAAATATAGTATGGTAGAGGTAGGCCAGTTCTTCTTCATATCCAGTTATTAGTATTACTTGTTTTATATGTATTAGAAGTAGCAGTTTTCTTAGATTTACAGTCACCAAGATTATTTTTTCCTTGAATTGGTATGTCTTCTTCATAGTTGTTACACATTTCAGCTTGGAAACACATAATGGCACTGCACTTTTCATGGCTTCGTATCTAGAACGCAGACCTTATACCTCACCAAAGAGATGTTTCTTCCTTTCTTATGGGATTCTCTTTGAAAAAGTATCCTTTGCACACCTTAAGAAGTTACACATTGAAAATAATAGTGGAAAGCATGTCCAGATCCATCTATAGCTTCTTTCCTCCATTATGATGAATTATTTTTGCATGACCCCATCTCAAATGAGTATTGAAGAACACTAGACTTGAGAATTTACAGTTTATGCTCATAAGCATTTCATCTATTCCAACCTTTCCAATGTATCAATTTATTGCAACTTGTATACGTTATCATGTACAATTCATCTTGTTTTCATGTACACAAAGATTACAAACACCTGCACGGCCATTAGCAATTAAATGCAAGTGAGATAAAAAATTTAGTTGAATCCTTTGCATATATGGTGCTTTTGGCATTTTGCTTAATGACCAGACCAAAACAAATTGTAAATTACTTTGTAACTTTTAGTTACTTGAAATTTGATGTTTTTTTGCAGGTCCTTTCTCTAAGCTGCTCCAGTTGATTTCACCTCTCTTCCAGCTACTCGCTTTTGGCATTTTGCATTCTACTGTGAAATGGTTAATATTAAACTTTATCCAAAATCAAATTTCAAGCACAGAAGTTCAAGGGAAGTTTGTTCACACGGTTTGGCAGCCAATCCATTATTTTTTGTCATTAGGCAACACCATTCATAGATTATTATTTTGGCATGGATTTTTAGCATTTCAAGGACAAGATGGCACCCCATATACATTAACCAGATTGTGAAGAAAATGGCACAAAAGGCATCATGTGAAAGGGACATTTTTGAGGTGTTTCAAAGAAACTCACGTCGAAATCCAACAGAACAGGAAGGTTCCAGTTTTTGCATGCATGGCCAAATAAACAATGCAACATAATAAATAAGGTCTTTTCGATGAGGATCGATTAGCTGTGTCGTCTCCAAGAGATTGATTCCAAGGACCACTTTGTATTTAGAGGTTACATATACTATGAAATATGGGGGACGCTTCACTAATTGTTTTAAGACTCCAAAAGTTCCCTTGCAACATTCTTTTTCTAGTCCAATCAAAGATGCTTATATTTATACATCCGAGAGGTGATTATCTACAAATGGGATACTTTACTTGACCTCTCCAAACACAAGTTTATCCAAGTCATTACTTCTTTCTTTCAACATATTTCCACCGGTAGACTCCTCATCCTTAGAACATGTTGGTGGAAGGTATGTGAGACATAAATCTTCTACTCGCCTCTTTGGCAGATATTCCACCTCTATGAAACCCTAGATCCATACCCATTCCTTACATAGCACTGCCCATTGGCTCTGGTTAAGCGACAAAGCTTCCATCATGAGTTTCTTCTCCTTGTCCCCAAATGTCACAAGAGACATATCATTTAGCTCTAGATCTTCTCATAGGATCACCAAGTGTGTCCCTTAGCCTCTAGTACTCCCCAAAGGCCATCATCAGGGTTTGCATTAGCCTTTTCATAATAATAGAGTATGACAAAGATGCCTTTTCTACTTCCTCCACCTCTTATGATTCTACTTCTACTTCCATCTTTGGAGTGAGCCAGTGTTTCGTGCCTATTACAGTTTTGCATTTTGTTTTTATCTAGATTGAGTAATGCTCTTTCATTTATTGATTTTTTTTTAAAAACACTTATAGCCATCGGTTAAGCGACGGCCTGTAGGTATTTTTTTTTTTTTAAATTCAATACCATCACTTAAGCGACAGTTTTCTTTGGTTAAGCGACGATTTTTTTGATTAAGCGACGACCTGTAAGTGTAGTTTTTTTTTAAAATTTATCCACCGTCGCTTAACAGACGATTTACATTTAACCGATGGTAAACTGAGCTGTCACTTAACTGACGGATTGGAACGATGTCAGATAACTGACGAAAATCCACTGACACTTAAAAAAAATCATAGTGTCGTACATGCGACAAGGAAGTGTCGAAAATCCAACAATACGACCGTCGGATTTTTGGTCGAAATGTAGTAGTGCAACTAGGAATTCACATTTAGTGATTTTCCATCAATGTCACTTAGCACCCAAAATATAGAAACCCTAAAGCTTTTCCATTAAGGCATGAGAGGAGGCAATCACACAAATCCATGAACATCAATTATGTTTTCATTCAAAGTGGACTCCTATCCATCATTAGCTAGCTTAGCATTCATGACAATGGTTGCCATCCATTGTTCTTGAGCAACTTCTCATTCTTTGAGAAAGCAAGGCAAGAACTTGTCATTTTGACATTTGTGGGTGAGGATGGGATATGAGAGGCTAATTATGGAATTGTTCATGCATTCTTGTACATCACAGTGAATGCTATGCCTTGACCTTTCTTTAGAGTGATGCAAGTACTTGGTGCAACACAAATGTTGCAAGAGAGTCCATAAGAGGCCCCTTGCTTATGCTACAAAGACTTTTACCATAATACTAAAACAATTAACATAGAGGCACCACATCCAACTCCAATTTTTGTTCTTATATAATAATCTTCATATAGAGATTAACGCAAATTAATGAACCATTTCCCATTAAGAACTTTGTACATGTTGGCCCTGGTTAAACAAGATGTGTTCATTTTTTTTTGTAAGAGGAATATGATTGCATATCCAATGAGTTGCAACACTTTTTGAAAACTAGTGAACTAAAGCATTTTATCCTCTTAAAGGGTGACCTTCCATGAAATGGGTGTAGGGGGATATTGAATGGTTGCATGACAATAAGATTGCGTAATTGTTTAGGATATTTTGTTTCCTAAGCATGGTAGATTTTTTTGCTTATTAGTGTGTTTGGAAAAATAAATGGGATTTTATGCATGTTTGTCTTTGGATCTTATTGTATTTAATTAGAATTACAAATGATGAAATCTATGTGTTAATATTGCTCCTCTTCCTTATTCTTAAAGGGTGCTAGCTCAATGGAAGAGCACCTGCTTTACAAGCAGGAGATTGGTGGTTCGATTCCTCCATGCCCTAATGATATTGTAATGTATTTTTAAAGGTAAAAAATGTAGTAGTGCAAGATGGATGCAATATTAGACGCAATAATAAATGAAAAACATGATGTAAAAGTGGACGTCACACCAAACACAAAAGTGGACACAAAATACGACCTTATGTCAGACGCAAATGTGGACACAAAAATGGATGTCACACTAAACGCAAAATTGGATGCAAAAAGAGACTCAACACTAGACACAATTAATGACTCAAAACTAGATGTAATAATAGGTCCAAAACTAGATGCAACAATAGATGAAAAAGTGGATTCCTAACTAGATGTAAAATTGGACATTAAATTGACCACAAAATATGGTGTATCGATGGACATAAAACTAGGTGTAACACCAGGTGCAAAACTGGAAGCAACATTTGGCGCAAACAAAAACTTAAAACAAGACACAATTTTAGATGCAAGATGGGACAAAACATTGGATGTAAAAATAGACGTAATATTGAATGCAATATGGGATGCAATATTAGATACAAACATGGGCGCAAAACTAGGCACAACACTAGGCGCAACACTGGGTGCAAAATTGGGCTCAAACATAGATGCAAAAAAAGACATCAATCGGGATGCAACACTAGGTGCAAACCTAGATGCAAAATATGATGTACAATGGGATGAAACATTTGACACAAACATGGATACAAAAAAAGACGTAAAACAAGATACAAAATTAGATGCAACATTATAAGTAAATTTTGATGCAAAACTAGACGCAATATTGGGCCTAAAATTGGATACAAACCTAGATGCATAATTGGACACATAATTTTATGTAAAACATGGTGCAAAATTGGGTGCAAGACTCGATGAAAAACTAGGAGCAAAATAAGACGCAACATTGGATGCAAAAATGAGTGTGAAACTAGGTGCAAACAAGGATGTAACAAAGGACGCGAAAAAAGATGCAATAGAAGTTGAAAAATTGGGCGCAAATAAAGGCGTAACATTAGATGCAAAAAATTGGGTGCAAAAATGGACACAAAAATGGATGTAAAAAGGACGAAAAAAAAGATGCAATAGACGGCGTTTTACGAAAATGTACAATAGCGCCTGGTTTAGCGCCGGATTGTTCACCACAATTATGAAAAAATTACACTAAAATCCGGCGCTAAATTCGACGCTAAATCCAGTTTTTGTTGTAGTGGTTGGAGCTCTTGAAGTATATGGAGTCTTTGATGTGTTGATGAACAAGTCTTTGCTCAGCTCATGATGCCCCTATTATTTTGATTAACTTTGAAGTATGCATGACAAAGGCAAAAGAAGATTATGTCAGGTCGGCCCATATAATAAAAAATAAAATATATGAGGTCGGCTCCAAATTTAAATAGCAGGTCGGCCCTAATAGTTTGTTATGTCGGCTTCAAAAATAATAATTATAAAAAATATATGAGGTTGGCTCCAAATTTGAATAGCAAGTCGGCCCTAATATTATGGAGGAGAATCTAGTATATATACCCCCTTTCATGCTTTCATTTTTGGCACACAAGAATTTGTGGGAGAGCTCTGAGGAAAGCCACAATTAAACTGAAGAAATTTTTTTTGGATTAGCTCGTTTTTGTATGGAAATTTTCGTGGGAGCAGTGTCTTTGGAAATTCATGGGAGCAGGAGTCTAATCATCATTTTGAAGGCAACTGCAAATTTTTTATGTGACTAGCAACCTACAGGATTGGTCTCAAGCCATCCGAGCCCTATTAGGGCCTGCTGCAATTCTCCCAAGCCCTATTTGGGCCTGTCACAGTCCACGGTAGCAACAAATTATAGTGGTTTCTCCTTCACAGTTTGAAATTTGCTGCAGACATTAAGGAGGAGGAACAGTCCAAGTTAGCAAACCTGTGGAGGAGCAGTCCCAAAGTGGAGCAGCAGTCTTAAAATTGGAACAGTCTGAGTTTCAGCATAACTGTGGAGGAACAATCCCAAAGTGGAGTAGTAGTCCTGAAGTTGGAACTGTTCGAGTTTGCAACAGACCTATGGAGGAGTAGTCCCGAAGTGGAGCAGCAGTCTTGAAGTGGTAAAACAGTCCAAGTTTGTGATGTCCTTCACCATACACAGTCCTATTTTGTGGTAATTAGGGTGATGGTTAATGCTGCAATAATTTTCGATAAGACCAAGTCATATCATCTGGGTCTTCTTACATAAAAAGGTTGAAGTTCTTCACAGTCATACTCATCCCAAGTATGAGTTTGGACATGCACTGCTAAGATGTACTTGTACATGATGAAATCTTTTAAGCACTTGAAACATACCCATATTTCTTTGCAAGAAGCAGTTTGAATTTGTTGCAGCACCAACAATAAAAAGGGTGTGCCCAGACACGTAGACTGAGGAGTATCTTCTATAGTTCTTTCTTGGATTGTTTTGTGTTCATTGCAGATTGAAACCGAGCCTTATTAAGTTATACATAGTCCAGATTTGATGGGGGATAATACCACTATGTTATGATATTTCTTGCTGCTACTCAACAGTTCTATCTTGGACTTGTTTAGAGTTGTCATCAGCACTTGTTTGGGGTTCTCCAAAGCACACAAACAGACCGAAATATTGATCCTTGTGACAGTCCCTAGGTTTTTATGTTGGAACTGAGCCTAATTCAGTGATTTATTTGGGTTAAGACATTGAAGATACAGTCCATGTTTTGTTTACAGCAGCTGGTGTCTTTATTTTGGGGTGCTTGATCAGAGATTGACCTGATATTGTTGTTTCTCTTTTCTTCATTCAAACAGTCCACAGGCCGAGGTTGATTGAGGACTGTTCCAGTCATCAAGTCCTCAACAACAGAATAAAATATTTTGGGGTCTTGATCAATGTATCTAATGAAAATGAGGAAGAGGATTAGTCCCAGTTTGAAGCACACGCAGATGATCAAGGGCCTTTTTGCAGTCAAACAGTCAGCCATCCGAAGTTTCCCGCAAAGCTACATTTCCAGGGTTAATTAGTAAACAATTTGAGGATTGACTGTCGGTAGTGTCTTCTTTAGATATACCACCGAAGCCTAGACAATAGTATACAGAATAGTGGTGTATGCAGTGGCATCCATACTGAATATATAGTGAGACATAGTGATATATATTGATTGTATGGACAGGGGTATACTGATGTGTGAAGACTAACTCTCTGATGTTGATCATGTCTTGATGATGTCTTGTACATGTATACTTGTTGATACCCTATGTTGTTTAGACAGTCCAAGTTGCTCAGCATTTGTGCATGGTCCTAAATTTGATGGCCTAGACTGTAATGATATTACACAGTTTTTACAAGTAGCCTAAGTTTATACTTGGTGTGAGTCTTTCACACACACACTCAGCCTGAGCTTGTCTAGTGTTAAGGCCTTTTATCAACAATCTGAATTCGAAGTTATCCAGGCTTGAAAGCAGACATCTACAGTCCAATGATGATGCCCTAGAATGATGATGATTGAACAAATATTTTACACAGTCAATGCATGAAGGGGTTATGATGGCAGCAATTTGAAGTTTGATTAAGACATTGTCTTGACAGTATGATGATGATAGTGATGTACACAGTAAGGATGGAGTATGTATAGTAATATACATCAGCAGACATCCTAGTGACATAATGATACAGCAGTAGGGAATGTACTCTCAGTAGAAGACATGCTAACATGTGGCATATTGAACAACAGTGATGAGGATGTGACATGTTGTTGAGAGTGGTTGAGACAGTCTGAATTGGTCCACAATGCAAGCTTGTATGCACAGTCAAGCTTGAAACACATCTGAATGTGTCTGTGAGAACACATAGTTCAGACTTGGGATTTGGTTGAGGTTTAGTTTCCTGGAAATAAGTGTGCATGAGGTTGACAACACAAAGCTTGAACATTGACAAAAGATGACAACCCTAGTTTATGAGGAGTGTGATCAGTCCAAGGCTGAGTTATCCTAATGACTTGGTAGTGTTGAAGCACTTGTGTTGATGAACAGTGTGGCAGCAGTATTGATGGGTAGTGTTGACATGGTTGATGTGTAAAGAAGAGATTATTGAGCAGACCTTGATGATTTGACAGTGACTAGAGTACAGAGGTTATTGAGCAGCAGTGAGCAAATGAACAAGATGACTGAAGAGCTGGTGTTGAGCAGATGATCAGCAGTATTGACCAGCAGTAGAATAGATCGAAGAAATAGATGGTGTTGAGATAGTAAGTTTAAATTGTAAAAGCAAGCTTGCCTTGTTTTTGAGGTTAGGATACCTCAAACCCTTCATAGCAGGGTCTAAGAAAACTAGGCAGGGTCCTGGATACAGATTAGGTGCTCTATGTATCAGTAGGTGCTGATTTTGCCTAACGGTTGTAGCCAAACCAAAACTAATATAAAAAGATTACTAAATTATATGGTGTTGTGTTCCTTTGTGTTATGGTTCTTGATGATTTAAATGCTTATGCTATGTGATGAAATGATATGGTAGAGTAATGGAATGATGAACTAGTAGCTAACGGTGATAAGCTAACAAAAGTTTAAAATTGACTTCACACTGATTCACCCCCCCTCTCAGTGTCTACAATTGGTATCAGAGCAGGCCTTCGTCACGAGCCTAGTAATCTTGAAGGAGATCCTTAGACACAATGGAGGAAAAGAGATCCTTAGACACAATGGAGGAAAAGAAAGAGTCATCAAGCAATGACGTGCATGTACTAGATATTGTAGATTATTTCAGTTGGAGGAGCAAAATGAAGGCTTATCTGAAGAAGTTCGGTGTTTGGGAAATTATCATCAATCCACCCACTCCATCAAACAAGAAAGGAAAATCAGCTGCAAAAAAGGAAGCGAAGAAGGACAACACTACACCCTTCAAGTTCCTCATGGATGGACTTCCCAGCTCAGTGAAGGAAAGTGTAGGAGAATATTCTTCGGCAAAATACCTATGGTTCAAGTTGGAAAGGGAGTATCAGAAGGTGAGACTAGAACCCAAAAAGACAAATCAAGAATCAGAAGACAAGCCCCCAGAACAGCTCAAACAAGAAGAGGACTCCAGTAAAGGTATGAACTCTGGTGATTATGATAGCTTGTGTGATGAAATTGAGAAGATTCTTGCCGATGATGATGAAGTAATGTTGAAAGCTAAACAGAGAATTATAAACTATGTATGCAACATAGATCTTAGAGCTGATTGGTTCTTGAACAAATTTGATCTTAATCAATCTGAGTACAAGATGTTTAGGACAACAACCTTTGATTATATGGATAATCTCCAAAAACATAATGTTGAACTAAAGGAGTTGCTTAAGAAACTTAAGCATGAAGGAGTAGGTTGGCTGAAATTGCTGAAGGAAAAGGAAGATGAAAAAGAAAGGCTAAAGATTGATTTGATCGATCTAACCCTAGAACAAAAGAACCATGATAAAAATTCAAAAATACTTGAAGAAGCAAGAGAGGCAAATCTTGATCTGAAAACTTAGCTAGAAGAAGCCAAGAGAATAGAAGAAGCATTAAGAGATCAATTGGAAGAAAAAGAAGTGACAAATCAGAAGCATGAGTTTGAGATTGTCAATCTCAGAAAGAAGATTGAAAAATCAAAGCATCATGAGAAGTTCAATAGTAGCTCTGTCAAGCTCCAGGATAGCTCAATTGTCCTAGATAAGATCTTAGATTGCCAAAGATCTCCACTCGACAAAACTGGCCTTGGTTACAAGAAGAACAAAGAAAAATCTGAAGATGATACTTGGTCTCCGAAGACTCCAGAAGAAGGTCCATCAACATCCAAAGCTGCTCCCTAGGCACCTGCACATGACAACAAGGATTTTGGAAGTTCAAAGATGAAACAAGGAGTTAGGTCGGGAAACTTCATAAAGGAAACAACTACACGACCCAGGTATGAAAGCGGCTTCAATGGTTATTGTTATTTTTGTTCTAACTTTGGTCATAAGGCTATGGATTGTAGGTCCCATGGAAGAAGAAGGGCTGGAAGCCCGAATGTCTTGTGGAAATTGAACCCAGTGATAGATTAATTTTACTCACAACAATTAACAATTGATCATGTAAAATCACTCACAAAAGAGACTGAAATTGGAGCTGAACACTAAAATGTATTAACTCAATGTACAATAGCCAACCCTGTAACATAATAGGTTTTTAAATAAATAAAATACATCAGGGATTCGAATGCATGAGGAGCAATTCGAATCTAGCATAAAGCAGGATTACTAAAAATAAGCAAATCCCCCATAGGTGTAAAAAGCTGGGTCCAAATCAGTGATGGAGCTCACGAATTAGCAAAAAGGCTTAGGCAAGCTAAAGAGTGGTGGAATGGTAGCTCATACATGCTTTTCCAAGGAGAAAAGAGAGGAGGATGTAAAGGACAAAATACTAGTTCACCTCACCTAGTCTAGCTTTTCCATTTGCCTTAAAACACTGAAAAAGCAGGCAATAAAGAAGAAAAAGCAGAAGGGCACCTAGGAGGATAGGAATAAAGAAAAATCGATTCCTTGAGGTTTTCCAAATGCTACATGAGTCAAATAAGGCAATTTTGACCATTATGGATAGGCAAAAGACAACTTGCACAAGGTGGGACACATGAACTAGGCAAATAAGACAAAAATAATTAAATTAATGTCTAAGGTAGTAAACTATGGGTTGATTATTCTAACACCCCCCCTTAAGCCTGAATTATGAGTAATATATTATAAAATTATAGGGCCTAGCAACAAGGCTTAGTCACCCTTTTACATATTGCATGTCCATACAACCAAGGAAAGAGGCAAAACCAACTTGGGAAAATCCTCCCTTAAACATGGACTGTAAAACAAAATTTGGAAATCTTGTCTTCACTCATGCTTCACAGCATGATCAGCAATCCCCAGTAGTGATTTGATATTTCTGAAGGTCTTCTCACAAAATGCTTTGGTGAAGATTCAGCTACTTGTTCTGAATATGAACAGAAGAGTAGGTGAATGGTGCCATCATGCACAAGCTCTCTGATGTAGTGCATGCGAATCTCAATGTGTTTGGTTCTCTGCTTCTGAACTGGATATTTGTAGATTTGAATGGTACTCTGGTTATCATAGTAGATGGTATTTGAGTACTCTGATTCAAAGCCACACTCTCCAAGTAATCCCTGCAACCATAAACATTGAGTTGCTGCATTAACAACTCCTCTGTACTCTGCTTCTGTAGATGAGAGTGCAATGGCACTCTATTTCTTACTTGACCAGCTGATTGGCCCTTCTGCAAGAATGAACACATATCCTGATGTGGAATTTATGTCTGTGCTATCACCTACCCAATCATTGTCAGTAAATTCAATCAAATCAAGATCATATTTTTCTTTATAGAAGATCCCATGTGTCCTTGTTCCCTTAACAAAGTTAAGGATCCTTTTGGCTACTTTCCAATGGATCTCATGAGTCTGATCCATGTATCTAGAAGCCACACTTACTGCATAAGAAATATCAGGTCTAGTATGTGTCGGATACAACAAACATCCAATCAATTTCCTATACAGTGTATTGTTTACCATAGGTGAAGAATCAACTTCTTCCAGCTTCACTCCTGAAAGGAAAGGAGTTTTGCTTGCTTTGCAATCCTTCATTCTGAATTTGTTTAGCAATTCCAAGGCATATTTGGACTGGTGCACCTTGATTCCATCTTTGGTTTGAGCAATCTCAAGCCCCAGAAATTGACTTAAGAGCCCCAAATATGTCATGGAGAAGGCTTGGTTCATAGCACTCTTCAAGGAAGCAATCTCATCCTGTGAGCTTCCTGTAATGAGGAGGTCATCAACATATAACACAATGATCATTAATGAACCATTAAATAACTTCAAATATACATTTGGATCTGATTTGCACCGAGCAAAATTCAGTGATAGCAAGAAGCTATCGATATTGGCATACCAAGCCCTGGGGGCTTGCTTTAGCCCATACAATGACTTTCTCAACCTGCACACAAGAGAAGGGTTAGTAGAAAAACCTTTAGGATGCTGCATATATATCTCTTCAGTGAGATCTCCATTCAGGAAGGCACATTTTACATCCATATGATGTACCTCCCATTGCTTTGAGGCTGCAATGGCTAGAGCTAGCCTGATGGAATCCATCTTTTCCACTGGGGCAAAGGTCTCATTGTAATCTATGCCATGAACCTGTGAGTAGCCCTTTGCTACCAATATAGCCTTGTAATTCAGTGGTGAACCATCAGCAGCAAATTTGGTCTTATAGACCCACTTACACTGGACTAACTTTCTCCCTGGGGGAAGATCCACTAGCTCCCATGTGTTGCTCTTCTGGAGTGAGCTGAACTCCTCCTTCATGGAAGCTTGCCATCTTGGATATCCTGTTGCTTCTTCATATGTTTGAGGATCAGACTCCACCATCAAATATCATTTTTCAGCAAACATAGGATCCTTCATGCATAGACCACTCTCAAATTGAGATCTAGTCCTCCTTGGGTCATTGGGATCCCCAGCTAGCTCTCCTGCTGCATGTAGTGTCTTGGCTACCCATTTTGGCCTTTTGGGGCTGTTAGGGTCTTCAATAAACTCATATCCATCAGAAAAATTAGAATCAGCATGTTCAACAAACTCTTTACTTACTTCCTGAGGTTCAGGTGGTGAAGAGGCTTCACCAACTTCCACTGCTGCAAGGGGTTCTTCTTCAAACTGAACACACCTTTCAACAAAGGCTTTGTTTGTTCTCAAATTGATCATCTTGTACCCTTTTGAATCTTCAGAGTATCCAACAAAAATACACTCTTGGATTTGGGGCTGCAAAGCCTTCCTCTTCTCTATTGGAATTCTAGCCCAAGCCTTTGAGCCAAAAATCCTAAAATGGGTCACATCTGGCTTGTGCCCACTCCATGCTTCGAAAGGGAGTCATACCATCAAGTTTTTTATGAGGCACCCTATTATGGATATAGGCTGCACAGTTTATAGCTTCGGCCTAGTACTTTGGTGGCAAAGTTTTGGCCTCCATCATGCATGTTTCCATCTCCTTCAGTGATCTGTTCTTCCTCTCAGCAACACCATTTTGCTGTGGTGTGTAAGGGATAGAATGCTGCATCTGAATACCTGCATCTACATAATAATTAATAAACTCATACTTGACATACTCACCACCATTTTCAGATCTGAGGACCTTGAGTTTCCTCCCAGACTGGTTTTCAACCAAAGCCTTAAAGACTTTGAAGAGGCCAAAAACTTCAGACTTGTGTTTCAAGAAGTAAAACCAGCAATACCTGGAAAAGTCATCAATAAAATTCAATGCATATTTGTCCTGACTCATGGACATATGAGGAAATGGTCCAGCAACATCACTGTGGATTAGCTCGAGGGGTGCAGAGGTTCTCTCATGACTAGCTCTCTCAAATTCGTGCTCTGGGTGTTTTCCTAGGATACAACCTTGGCAGACTCCTTTGGAAAATTTTATCTTGGGAAACCCTATGACCATTTCTTTCTCACTAAGATCAAACAGATACTTGTGATTTAGGTGGCCAAATTTTTCATGCCAAATATTTCTTGCCTCATTAGCATGAATCAGAAGAGCAGAGGGGTTTGAGTAGGGTAGGAAGTGTGAGAACATGTATACCTTTTGAGCATGATTTGCAACTCCTTTTGCAATGACTCTACCACTTGAGATCTCTGTGATCTCAACTTCATCAGGGGAGAATATGACTTTCTTAGGAGACCCAGTGTGAATCATCTGGTACACTGATAGGAGGTTGGAGGCAAGACCAGGCACATACAACACATTTCTGAACTGACCATGATCAAGATCTATCCTTCCTTTGCCTAAACCTTCAGTGAGAGAGTCATCTCCCAGTACTATTGGTGGACCTTTCTACATGTCAAGTGAGGAGAATGCCTCCTTGGTCGAAACCATGTGTCTTGAAGCTCCATAATCGATGATAAAACTGGGTGAGCTTGATGTGCCAGCAACCAATGCATGAACTCTCTCTCTGTCATCTGAACTTGATCCTCCTTCTCTCTTCTTTGATTTTTCTGGAAGGGAGATGCCATTCTTCTCCAGGAGTTGGGTCAGCATATCAATCTGCTTTTTCATACAAGATATTTCAGAGTGATTGCCCTTATTGCAGTATGCGCACTTGTTCATTTCACCTTTGTTTTTCTTCTTCTGGGTATTCTTCTTGGAACCTTGTGGCTCCTCTGGAGACTTTTTCTTGTCTCTCTTTTGCTCAGTTGGATTTTTAGCTTTATTTTTTCTTTCTGAATCCACCTTCGAATCTCTAGCAATTAGAGCTTGATCTTTGGATGGTTTGATGGTGCCCATCATCACCAGCTTGTCTTGTTCTTTTGTGAGAGATTCCATGAAATCTGCAAGGCTAGGCATCTTCCAGGTTCGATCTGTCAGTTTTGTGGCATAGAAGGTCGAAAAAAACACTGAATAGTCAGGGCCTAGCTTCGAGAGGATGGCCAGGATGAGCTGATCATCTTTCTTTTTGATCCCACACTGTTTCAGCTGCAAAACTAGTGCTTTGAACTTGGAGAAATATAGCTGCAGGGATTCAAAGCTATTTGGACTCAGAGAAATCAGCTCATTTTTCGATTTGATGTCCCCTCATCTCATCTATCTTTCCAAAAATATCAGAAAGATTCTCCCATACTTCATTCGGTGATGTCAGTCCATCAAGATGGAAAAGGAGGTCTCTGGAAATACTCAAACACATTAGACCATAGGCCTCATCCCTCCTGTTGTGCCATTTTATCATCTCTGCAGCTGCATTGGGCTCTGCTTCTATTACCATAGTCACCCTGTAGAGGAATTTCTCTCTCAACAGTATCTCCATCTCTGCTTTCCATTCAAACAAATTGAAGGGAGTCAAGATAGTTTTCTGTGATTGATCCATAGCTTAGAAAATATGTCCCGGCTGTGAGTAGAAGGCTCCCAGTCACTGATGTTGAACCTACAAAACATTTTTTGGAGGAGAGAAACAATATACAATGGCTCTGATACCATGTGGAAATTGAACCCAGTGATAGATTAATTTTACTCACAACAATTAACAATTGATCATGCAAAATCACTCACAAAAGAGACTGAAATTGGAGCTGAACACTAAAATGTATTAACTCAGTGTACAATAGCCAACCCTGTAACATAATAGGCTGCTGAATAAATAAAATACATCAGGGATTCGAATGCATGAGGAGCAATTCTAATCTAGCATAAAGCAGGCTTACTAAAAATAAGCAAATCCCCCATAGGTGTAAAAATATGGGTCCAAATCAGTCATGGAGCTCACGAATTAGAAAAAAGGATTAGGCAAGATAAAGAGTGGTGGAATAGCAGCTCATACATGCTTTTCCAAGGAGAAAAGAGAGGAGAATGTAAAGGACAAAAAACTAGTTCACCTCACCTAGTCTAGCTTTTCCATTTGCCTTAAAACACTAAAACAGCAGGCAATAAAGCAGAAAAAGCAAAAGGGTGCCTAGGAGGCTAGGAATAAAGTAGAATTGATTCCTTGAGGTTTCCCAAGCACTACATGAGTCAAATAAGGAAAGTTTGACCATTATGGATAGGCAAAAGACAACTTGCACAAGGTGGGACACATGAACTAGGCAAATAAGACAAAAATAATTAAATTAATGTCTAAGGTAGTAAACTATGGGTTGATTATTATAACATGTCTCAGTTAGATGTTGGACATGTAAAAAATTCAGACATGTTGCTGCCACATGTCACACATTGAAATGCTTCACCTGCAGTGGGTTTGGACACAAAGCCCATGAATGTGCCAGTCAAAGAAGTCAAGCAAGAAGAAGTACTCCATACACATCAGCAAGAAGAATTGAAGATCAGAAGACAAATGTCTACAGTTAGGAACACTCTCAAGCACAGAGAAATGAAGCGGATCAAAGAAGTGTTGGAAGTTCCAACAGCTTAGTCAGATGTTGGTCATGCAACAATGTCGGTCACATTGCTGCACATTGTCGTACGATGAGGTGTTATAGCTACAGTGGCCTTGGGCACAAAGCTCAAGATTGTTGGAGTACACAGAAACAATACTTGAGAAGTTACCTAGAAAACTCATCAAGGATAGATGGCACAAATGAAGGAACAAATGCTCAAAGGATAGAAGTCAAGAAGCAGGTATGGATGAGGAAGACCGAGCAGATAGGAGAGGTTGATCAGAGGAAGGAGGATGGCTGCCATACGGAAAGCCAAGTGTAAGGTCTCTCAAAGACCTTAACACACCTTGAGTTCATGACGCTAGAGAATGAACTCAAAGGAGAAAGGATGGTTACTCCAGGCATAGAGACAGGTCCTAGGATCATGCATATTGACAGGGGGAGCAGTTAGCAGTGATCAGTGATTTTAGAGACAGGTATGTGGACACCCTTTTCCATTGATGTCAAAGTGGGAGAGATGAAGACAAAAGGGGAGCATGCTCATAGGGGGAGCATGACTTGTTGTCATCAATGACAAAGGGGGAGATTGTTGATGAAATTGTCATTGATGCCAACATGGTCTTGATGTCATTGATGCCACCACCTTGCTGAAGATGTTGAAGACCCAACTAATGATGCAGAAGACCCTAGAGATGGTATTGAAGCCTTGGTAGACATTAAAGAAGCCCGTGATGCCTCTTTCCTAATGGAGAAGCCTTTGGAACCTTGAAGGAATAGTGAAGGCAGGGTAGGTCATTTGTATGATATGGCTTAACCCTTGAATCCCTTGAAGCTCTTGAATAATTCCATGGAACTCTTTGTGTCATCACGTTGGTGGTATCCATGGAGATTAAACCCTTGCTGCTTGTTGGAGCTCTTCAAGTATATGGAGTCTTTGATGTGTTGATGAACAAGTCCTTTCTCAACTCATGATGCCCCTATTATTTTGATTAACTTTGAATTATGCATGACAAAGGAAAAAGAGGATTATGTCAGGTCGGCCCACACAATAAAAAATAAAATATATGAGGTCGGCTCCAAATTTAAATAGCAGGTCAGCCCCAATAGTTTGTTATGTCAGCTTCAAAAATAATAATTATCAAAAATATATGAGGTCGGCTCCAAATTTGAATAGCAAGTCAGCCCTAATATTATGGAGGAGAATCTATTATATATACCCCCTTTCATGCTTTCATTTTTGGCACACAAGAATTCGTGGGAGAGCTCTGAGGAAAGCTGCTGTTAAACTGAAGAATTTGTTTTTGGAGCAGCTCGTTTTTGTGTGGAAATTTTCGTGGGAGCAGTGTCTTTGGAAATTCATGGGAGCAGGAGTATAATCATCATTTTGAAGGTAGCTGCAATTTTTTTATGTGACTAGCAACCTACAGGATTGGTCTGAAGCCATCCAAGCCCTATTAGAGCCTGCTGCGATTCTCCCAAGCCCTATTTGGGCCTATCACAGTCCACGGTAGCAGCAGATTATAGTGGTTTCTCCTTGACAGTTTCAAATTTGCTGCATACATTAAGGTGGAGGAACAGTCCAAGTTAGCAGACCTGTGGAGGAGCAGTCCCGAAGTGGAGCAGCAGTCTTAAAATTGGAACAGTCCGAGTTTCAGCATACATGTGGAGGAACAGTCCCAAAGTGGAGCAGCAGTCCTGAAGTTGGAATTGTTCGGGTTTGCAGCAGACCTATGGAGGAGTAGTCTTGAAGTGGAGCAGCAGTCTTGAAGTGGTAAAACAGTCCGAGTTTGTGATGTCCTTCACCATGCACAGTCCTATTTTGTGGTAATTAGGGCAATGGTTAATGCTGCAATAATTTATGATAAGACCAAGTCATATCATCTGGGTCTTCTTCCATAAAAAGGTTGAAGTTCTTCACAGTCATACTCAGCCCAAGTATGATTTTTGACATGCACTGCTAAGATGTACTTATACATGATGACATCTTTTTAAGCACTTGAAACATACCCATATTTCGTTGCAAGAAGCAGTCTGAATTTGTTGCAGCACTAGCAATAAAAGGGGTGTGCCTAGACACGTAGACTGAGGAGTATCTTCTACAGTTCTTTCTTGCATTGTTTGGTGTTCATTGCAGATTGAAACCGAGCCTTCTTAAGTCATACAAAGTCCAGATTTGATGGGGGATAATACCACTGTGTTATGAGATTTCTTGCTGCTACTCAACAGTTCTATCTTGGACTTTTTTAGGGTTGTTATCAACACTTGCTTGGGGTTCTCCAAAGCACACAAACAGACCAAAATATTGATCCTTGTGACAATCCCTAGGTTTTTATGTTGGAACTGAGCCTAATTCAGTGATTTATTTGGGTTAAGACATTGAAGATACAGTCTGAGTTTTGTTTGCAGCAGCTGGTGTCTTTATTTTGGGGTGCTTGATCAGATATTGACTTGATATTGTTGTTGCTTTTTTCTTCATTCAAACAGTCCACAGGCCGAGGTTGATTGAGGACTGTTCTAGTCATCAAGTCATCAATAGCAGAATAAAATATTTTGGGGTCTTGATCTATGTATCTAATGAAAATGAGGAAGAGGATTAGTCCTAGTTTGAAGCACATGTAGATGATCTAGGGCCTTGTTGTAGTCAAACAGTCAGCCATCCAAACTTTCCCACAGAGCTACATTTCCAGGGTTAATCAGTAAACAATTTGAGGATTGACTGTGGGTAGTGTCTTCTTCAGACATACCACCGAAGCCTAGACAATAGTATACAGAACAGTGGTGTATGCAGTGGCATCCATACTGAATATATAGTGAG
The DNA here is from genome assembly GCA_001517045.1 of Pseudotsuga menziesii. Lineage (NCBI taxonomy): Eukaryota > Viridiplantae > Streptophyta > Pinopsida > Pinales > Pinaceae > Pseudotsuga > Pseudotsuga menziesii. Next base: position 10,233 of record LPNX010662629.1, on the reverse strand, counting down.
ACATAGTGATATATATTGATTGTATGGATAGGGGTATACTTATGTGTGAAGACTAACTCTCTGATGTTGATAATTTCTTGATGATGTCTTGTACATGTATACTTGTTGATACACTATGGTGTTTAGTTAGTCCAATTTGCTCAGCATTTGTGCATGGTCCTGAATTTGATGGCCAAAACTGTAATGATATTACATAGTTTTTACAAGCAGCCTGAGTTTATACTTGGTGTGAGTCTTTCACACACACACTCAGCCTGAGCTTGTCTAGTGTTAAGGCCTTTTATCAACAATCTGAATTTGAAGTTATCTAGGTTTGAAAGCAGACATCTACAGTCCAATGATGATTCCCTAGCATGATGATGACTGAACAGATATTTTACACATTCAATGCATGAAGGGGTTATGATGGCAGAAATTTGAAGTTTGATTAAGACATTGTCTTGACAGTATGATGATGATAGTGATGTACATAGTAAAGTTGGAGTATGTACAGTAATATACATCAACAGACATCCTAGTGGCATAATGATACAGTAGTTGGGAATGTACTCTCAGCAGAAGACATGCTGACATGTGGCATCTTGAATAGCAGTGATGGGGATGTGACAAGTCGTTGACAGTGGTTGAGACAGTTTGAATTGGTCCACAATGCAAGCTTGTATGCACAGTCAAGCTTGAAACACATCTGAATGTGTCTATGGGAACACATAGTTCAGACTTGGGATTTGGTTGAGGTTTAGTTTCCTGGAAAGAAGTGTGCATGAGGTTGACAACACAAAGCTTGAACATTGACAAAAGATGACAGCCCTAGTTTATGAGGAGTGTGATCAATCCAAGGCTGAGTTATCCTAATGACTTGGCATTGTCGAAGCACTTGTGTTGATGAACAGTGTGGCAATAGTATTGATGGGCAGTGTTGACATGGTTGATGTGCAAATCAGAGATTATTGAGAAGACCTTGATGATTTGACAGTGACTAGAGTACAGAGGTTGTTGAGCAGCAGTGAGAAAATGAACAAGATGACTGAAGAGCTAGTGTTGAGCAGATGATCAACAGTATTGACCAGCAGCAGAATAGATCGAAGAAACAGATGGTGTTGAGACAGTAAGTTTAAATTGTAAAAGAAAGCTTGCCTTGTTTTTGAGGTTAGGATACCTCAAACCCTTCTTAGCAGGGTCTAAGAAAACCAGGCATGGTCCTGGATACAGAGTAGGTGCTCTATGTATCAGTAGGTGCTGATTTTGCCTAACGGTTGTAGCCAAACCAAAACTAATATAAAAAGATTACTAAATTATATGGTGTTGTGTTCCTTTGTGTTATGGTTCTTGATGATTTAAATGCTTATGCTATGTGATGAAATGATATGGTAGAGTAATGGAATGATGAACTGGTAGCTAACGGTGATAAGTTAAGAAAAGTTTAAAATTGACTTCACACTGATTCACCCCCCCTCTCAGTGTCTACAAGGATTAAGCTGTGTATTCCAGTATCCTTCATTCATGGAAGATACTTGCTGCTGCTCAAGTTGTGGCCCAATGGACAAAGAATGCACATCTTGCTGATTGAAGCTCCTAATCTCCCACATTTGCAATTCCAGACTCTTTGGGAATGCTAGTTAAAGCCTGAGCTTGGGCCTAAACCCGAGTGTTATGCAACAAGATGATACATATTTTTTGTTCCAGATGGATAATAAGGTGGCAGATTATGATAGCTCAAATTAGGGGCAAAACTTGGTTTGCACACCCAGTAATTGAAGAATATTTTTTTTAGTATGTCGGCCCAGAAAAAGAATATTTTTTTTGTATGTCGGCTCATTCAAACATTTATGCAAAGTCGTCTCAGTCAATGGTTAATTGGTATGTTGGCCCAATATATTATATGTCGGCTCAGAATTATTTTAAAATAAAAAGCAAATTTTTTTTCATGTCGGCCCCCAAATTAAGGTGAAAATTTTAGTATAAATACCCCTCACAAATCCTCATTTTATAATGTGGAATTTCGGTGGCAAAATTAACTGACGAATTTTGGAGGTGACAAGGAGTAGCTAGCAACAGACTGTGGAAATTTTTGGTGGAGGACTAAGCTAAAATTCATGGGAGCAGTCACGACATATTTTTTTGGGTGTTTTCTGTAGTAGTTTACTGAGGCTGCCTCAGGACCGAGGGCTACAGCAGTGGAGTTCATGGGAATTTATTTTTTGCTTTGAGATTTTTCTTTACTCACTGGCTGATATTTTCATGGGTATAGAAGCAGCAGAGAAGGAGTTTTTTTTGTTTTTTTTTTCACAACAGCAGCAATAAAATTGAGCCCTAACTCGTGGATGTCAGTTATGAACAGTTCGCAGGCAACAGACAATTGTTTTTTCAACAATCTCCTTTTTGGGGGTAAAGTACAGTCTGTTTTGTGAATTTGCTGCTGCTTTCTTGTCTTATGATAGTCCCAAGTTTTTTACAGCTAGAACAAATCCAAGTGCTCCCTTCTTGTCTTTTAACAGACCCGAAATTTAGCAGCAGTATGGTTACGTGGCAGTAATAGTAAATTTTGATGGTGAACAGTGATGTTTTTGCAGTAGCTTATATTTTGGGTTATTTCTTCAGTGATTGACAGGCCCTAATTTATATAGCTGTGATTGAGGAAATCTGAAGTGTATGGTCACCTTCCTCAACACTTAAATCTTCCACAAAACATTAATTTTTGGCAGCCCTAACTATGATAAACATGGATCAATGGTGTAAAGGCAAATGAAGATGATGATCCAAGTATGCATACAGCCCTAGTTTTATGTTGTCTTTGAAGTCATTCAAAGAAGGTATTTACAGTCCAAATCTCTACAAGATCTTCATAGTCCCAGTTTGACTTATGTTTTATCAGCATATGCTTAGTCCATTTTGGACTAGATTATGGTTTTATCTCAACATCAACAGTCCAGTTTTTTATGGAAGCAGTACATGTAGAGGTTTGTTTTAAAATCTTATAGGCCAAGTCTGTCCACTAAAGCAATAGAAATCATAGGAACATATTCTGATCTGTCTAAGATTATTAGACATTGTTCAATGAGAGCCACACAGAACTCAGAACTCTGATGCTGTTCAAATTGTTTGGGTCTGTGTATAGTTTGGTGGTGATAAAGAACTAAAGCCAGTCCTAAATTGAAAGAAACAATGTGCTAAGTTCAGATACATGTGTTTTGTACATGATCAAGCTCCTACAGTGACTTCCAAACATCCACAAAGTTTTGGAAGAAATTGAGTTGCTGTAGGTTGAGGTTGAATGAATAGAGGAGGTTCCTACAAGGGAGTTGGGAATAGGAATTGTACCTTATATTCCTCTTGGACGTGGATTCTTTGCCGAGAAAGCAATTGTTGAAGGCTTACATGAGGGTGTTAGTAGACTGAAGAAGAACAACAGCAATACATGTGAATTGACTAAGGCAGCCACAAGAAGAGGATTATATAGAGAACTCACAAGCAGCAGTACATTGAAGAAGTAAAATTAGCCACAGTCATAGCTCCAGCATATTTTCTGATTGCAACTCTGAATTCGCTGAGGCAAGTCAAGTTCAATATCAGTCGTGTTGGAGACACACAAGTTGCTGACATCAGTTTGAAAGGCATGCTAATTTATCTTCTCAAGTCTTCTAAGTAAGAGGTATGTTCACTTTACTCAAGTTCTGGAAAACTTGAGAAGCTACAACATAATATCTAAAGATCCAGTGAGCTAGAGTGAAAGTTTGATGCCTATATAAAGTAGTTAAGGACTTGTCTTAAGACATCCTAAAGCTACCAAAGTGAAGAAGAGAGGAATAGTTGTGTTAACTATGACATGATAAATGACAACAATGACTCGATCCAACATAACAATTACAAGATGACTTGAGATGAGAAGACCTTTTGATTACTTGAATAGATCTTTGATAAGTTGGGCTTGAACACTTAATTGATGACAAAAGATGACAGCCCTAGCTTATGAGGCTGAGTGTGGAGTGTGATCAGTCCAAGGCTGAGTTATTCTAATGACTAGCTAAATCATGATAAGGTATGACAATCATAACTTCAGTACAAGACTTGACTCAGCAATGAAGAGAATTAATGGCATCTCTGTGACTGTATTGCAGATTTTCTTGATGACTTGACATGCTCAGCTCTGTCAAGTGACAAAGTGAAGAAGACAATGACAGTATTGACACAACAGATTTCTTATGGTGCAAAAACAATACACCTACAGTAGACTGACATGATAGAAGTGGTGAATATGAGACATGCTATGATGATGCATGCAGACTAACATAATTGTTGACAAGCGGCAGAGCAGACTGATATGATGATTGTTGGATGATGCTGACATTAGCATGATGTATTCATGGTTATGATTAGAATGATGTGCCTGACAGAATGATGATGAGAGCAGCAGTGAAGAATGATGATCAAAGTTTGATGAGCTGTGTTGACCAGCAGAAGATGTACTGACCATAGGATACTTTGCAGCAGTAGATGTCCAGCAGTTGTAATGATGAGCGGTGTTACAGTAGAGTTGATGTGATGAGCAGAGAATATGAGCAACTTTGATGTATCAGAGATTTATTGATGGTAACTCGAGTATACTGTAATGTAAAAGAAATCCTGTCTTGCTTTTGAGGTTAGGATGCCTCAAACCTTTCTTACCAGGGTCTAAGAAAACCAGGCTGGGTCCTAGATGCAGAGTAGGTGCTCTATGTATCAGTAGGTGCTGATTTTTCCTAACGGTTGTAGCCGAACCAAAACTAATGCAAAAAGATTACAAAATTATATGGTGTTGTGTTCTTTTGTGTTATGGTTCTTTATGAATGAAATGCATGTGCTATGTGAATGATGAAGTGAAAGATGTTTATGAAATGATTATGGTAGAGTAATGAAATGGTGAATTGGTAGCTAACTGTGATAAGCTAAGAAAAGTTTAAAGTTGGCTTCACACTGATTCACTCCCCCTCTCAGTGTCTACACTGGCAGCCTAGTAAATTTGTGACAAACAGATTCATAATTTTTTCAATTTTCCCTACAAAACCAACACACTATCAATGTAAGCTAGAATTATGTTAATGATTTTTCTACCTGGTTGCACATCTTTCATGATGATGAACAAAACTGTTGAATAGGTGCCATCATGTCTTCATATGTATCAAGAAACTTCCACAAATCTCTATTCAACAGCCATGAATACCCATCAGCTCCTTCAATAATTTTATCAAATTAAAAATTGACAAGTGACACCACGATCCTAAATAATATTTGTTTCTTCTTTCTCATATGTCGTAATCATTACTGGGTTCTAAACATATATAATCCCATCTTCACAAGTGTTGAACAACCTCCTTTGCTTTCGAATACACAACATCACCATTATTTTCCCTAATTTCAAAGATATGAGATTTGTGTGGCACTTCCCTTCTTTGATCTTCACTCCTGTGCTACAAGAATCCTCTTTTCCATATTTTTAACCAATGCATTAAAAAAGGGGTTAGTCATAAATCATAATACTTGAAATAAACTTTTATTATAAGTTTTTGAAATCTTAAAGATATACATATCAACTAAGAAGCCCAAAAGACAAACCTTAAAACTAAAATAATGAAATAATTCAACTATTAAAAGCATTAAATCCAACAAAAAATATTGATTGTCAAAATTTCTTAAAACCAACATAAAATGTAAAGTCAAAGTAAACCAATGGTTGAAAATTATGACAAAAAGATTAGATAAACTAAGAACAAGATCTAGTTATAACATTCACCATTGGCGTCACTCATACTTATTGTTGGAAATATTTATGTATGTGTTCTATCAACAATGCAAAAGCATATCCAACCTAAGGTTTTGGAAATATAGGAGATGAAAGTAATTTAAAACACTGTGTTCATTGTCTCTTGTGTTTTATTGTTGTGCTTGTTGTTCTCTCAGTTAAAGATCCAAATAATGCTAGCTTAAATGTTGAAAAACTAACATGGTATCAGAGCTAACCTGAGAAGAAGACACTATGCAACTGTGGGATCTAGGGATTCCTACTTTGTGGATCTATCTCCATATATTTTCAGCAAAATTAAGGTGGAATAACTCTCCTCCTTAGGGTGCATCTTTCTGTTGAAGCAAAATCCAATTCTGAGGCTTTTCAGTTTTGGACCCGACACTCCTACCGAAAATTAGGGTTTTTCACAGAAGAGGAATTTTTCAGTGATCCCATGCCTAGATTGATCTCCTCCCCAAAATAAAAGTTACAGATAAATTTCAAAACATTTGGGTGGGCAGAACTCCAGAAAAGCAAAATCGTAATTTGCTCCTAAACCAGCTTTGCAAGATTTCAGCTCAAAATTGAGATTTGACATCTTGACCTGGTAAGATCTAAAATATTTTGTATTTGCATTTGAGGTTCTCAGTTAAGATGTCTCATCATACCAATCTTGATGAAAAGCTTGAGGGAGCTAATAACTTCCGATATTGGAAGTATAGGATCTCCTTGGTCCTTGAAGAAAATGAGTTAGACTCCTACATCCATGAGGAGGTTCCGGTTCCAGAGGGAGATGAGGCTAACGAATTGCATAAGAAGAAGTTGGTTATAGAAAAGAGGATCATTTCTAATTCTATCAAGGATCACCTTATCGCTCAGGTGTCCTCTCTCAAGACACCTAAAGCTATGTTTGATGCCCTAACCAAATTGTTTGAAGGGAAGAACATAAACCGGAAGATGACTCTGAGAAACCAACTAAAGAATGTGAAGATTAAGAATGAAGAAGTAATCCAATATTAATTCAAAAGAGTCTCTTAGATCAAGGAACAACTAGAACCAATAGATGAATAAGTGGAAAATGTAGAGATTGTGATGACTACCTTGAATGGCCTTCCTAGGTCAACTGATTCTTTCATCCAAGGAATCTGTGCTAGAAAGAAGTTAGTCAAGTTTAGCAGACTATCGGAAGAGTTTTCTCAAGAAGAAGCACAGATAGTAGCTCGAGAATAAAATATGGGAAGTGAATATCAAGCTCTCATGGTACACTCCAAGTCAACCAAAAGAAGATCTCGTCACCCTAGAGGTAAGCACTATCACAAAGATAACACTAGAAAAGATTTGTCTAGAGTCATATGTTATACATGTGATGAAGTAGGACATTATGCAAAGAATTGTCCTAAGAAACCAAAGCTATCAAAGAGGAGTAGCAAAATAAGACATCATGCTCATGCTGCAGAGGATGATGAACCATCCAAGAAGAGAACCAGATATGAAAGTGAATATGTTTTGATTTTTGCTCTCGTAGGTAACATTACTCATGGAAGTGATGATTGGCTTATAGATAGTGGGGCCTCCAAACATATGACAAGATTCAAGGAATCTTTTGTGAGACTGTCAGAACATGAATCACCTCACAAGGTGAAGCTAGGAGATGACTACCAATATCCAATAAAAGGTAGTGGTGAATCTTCCTATAAGCTACACTCTGGAAAGTCTCTAACAATGAAAGAAGTATTGTTTGTTCCAGGACTCAAGAAGAACCTCCTCTCCACATCGGCATTAGATGAAAAGGGAATGAGGGTTGCATTCATAGATGGTCAAGTTATCATGTGGCCAAAAGGAAAGACTATCGATAATGCGGTGGTGATTGGAGAACAAGAAGGAGGATTGTACAAACTGAAGGGTCATCTTGTTGGAGACATTTACCATCATACACACTCTTCTGGTCAAATTGGCCTAGTTAAACCACTATCCTAAGTATAATTAACATTAATTGACATTAGTGGAGCATTAATTGTCATCATCCAGTCACACCCACGCCTACCTATAGTCAAGGAGGCTAACTTAGCTTTCTCCTACAATCAAGGAGGCTAACTGGAGCACTCTGAGGATGATTTGAGTGACATTAATGCACCTAATTGCTAACTGGTGGTTACAATCAATTCAATCAGTCAGTTAAGGTGCATCCTATCATTAAATATATTATTTAATGATTATTTAAAGATTATTTATTATTATTTAATGATCTTTGGTCAACAAGGTACCTCCACCAACTTCTGATGGTTAGTTCAGCTTCAATTAACCTCATCAGGGTTCATTGAAGTCATGGAGCACTAGCACTTGATGGTTGGCTTGCTATGACATGTGTTTGATCTCCTTCAGTTGAGATTCAGTCATTTATTGCACTCTGACTTTAGTTAGGGTTTGGTGAGCCAATTAGGGTTTTGGTCAAGTTGCTAACTGAGTGTGAACCAATGGTTGAGAGTCAGTTATGCTAGACTCACTCATTGAATTTGAATTGTCTCCTTAGGTATTCAAATTCTTCATGGAGTTAAGCTATTGCTTGACATTGGTATTGTAACCATTCATTGTTTATTAAATATACAGAGAGGAAACCAATTCCGGTTTCGATTAACACCATTTCATGAGTATTTGTTGATTATTCTTTCATCAGATTGATTCTTAGTTCTGAGATCATGTGCAGGAATTAATATGGTATCAGAGCATACAGCGGGACAAAGATATGTGTCTCTCAAAAACAAGCTTTTTGACATATTTCTCCATGAAAAGTGAGCAATAGCTCAAAATTCCATCACTGCACCAGAAGCTAAGGCTTACCACTCAATATCCCAAGTAAAGAACTCGTTGATCAAGCTTGCTTGATTGACTATGCTGGGTGTGATGAAAGCCTAGAATGTGCAGACTGTCCGACCTTATTTTTCCATTTCTGTTTTGATTTTTAGGTTTCTACAGGTGAAGCATTCGCTACAGCATATCCAGATGGCCTCCTCAATACCTCTCTTGACTCCATACAATTTCCACACATGGAAAAATAAAATGGAGCTTCAGTTGCACTCCAAAGGACTCCATAGAGTTTCCATGGACACTGAAGTTGAGCCTGGATCTGCCATAGAAAAATTAAGATTCTTGAACAAGAAGGATGAAGCCTTCGGTTTCTTGTGCCTCTCTATTTTCGAAGACCTTCTCTTCCATCTTACGGATTTGAAGACACTGAAAGAAATATGGGACAAATTGGAATCTCTATAGGGAAATCATGATGACTTGAGAGTTTACCAACTCAAAAATGATCTCATGTCTCTCCAACCTTCCAATTTCGAGACTCTGAATGATTTCTTTACAAATTTCAAGCATACTATTTTCCTATTGGGTGTGTGCAAGAAGATGAAGGACCTTTTTGTGCACGTTAGATGCAATAGAAACCTGAAAAATCAGGCATCCCTCAACTAACTTGGATTTTTTGAGATACTTATGCAAAATATCTTGCATTGAGTAAAAAACATGAAATGTAGGAAATTGAATCACCTTTCTGAATATATAACTTTTATGTATCGAAAATTTGCATAGCTATGTCAAATTTCATTTTTCCTAACAGGCACTTTTTATTTTTCAGGGAAATTATAAGGTATATGTTTTTGTGGGTGCAGCCTTTGAGGGCCTAAATGATCGAATCAAGCTACAAAAATTGACATCCATGTAGAGAACCCATAGCACTAGTGCGGCGTTATTTTTCGAAAATTAAATTAGTAATTTTATAATATTTTTATAATTGTCTAAGTGAGAAAACCTCAAAAATGGTACGTGTTTTGTGGGTGCAGCCTTTGAAGGTATTAATGCAAAAATCATGAAATTGGGTTTTGATAGAACGTAGAGGTTAGTGTCTACTTGTGCACCATACAATTTTTGTTTGAAGTGATCAAGAATTGAAAAAGTTACAGGAGAAACACTAACTGTGTGTTTTTTGAGATGAGGAGTGATGACAGAAGATAAATAAGAAAAAAAAAAGAAAAAATTATGTATTCTTGTTAAAATTAACATATTTAGAATCTGCAAAAAAAACCATATCTGTTTCTAAAATCTCATAAAAAATGGAGGTGTGCAGCACAATCAGACGAACCGTTAAACACGAGCATATTGAAAATATGGATATAATGCTGAATTTTCCATGGTTTATCATACTCTAAGGCATAGGCATGTTAATCCGAAGCAAAGTACAAAGAAGACACATAGGAATAGGAATTCCACGAAAGCATGGGTGGAGTCTCGGCCTTATCATTTGGAGGGAATAAATATTTGAATTTAACGATACGCGCGCACGATTTAACACTACAAAATGCGTGCGCATTATATAAACACAAAAACGCGAGCACGTTATATCCATACAAAGCGCGTGCGCGATATGTGAAACCAAAAAAATAGCGCCAACATAATTTTGACATAATGCTTGGGATCAGAAT
>LPNX010662616.1:113602-128629 GCA_001517045.1 Pseudotsuga menziesii | reverse complement strand
CTTTTTTCAGAGATTCATGTATCATTGACGTTGCAGTCCGTGCTTTCTTTCTTTGTGTGATTGTAATTTTTCCTGTGTAACACTCCGTTCTGTTTTTCTTTCCTATCTGGAACATAGTGTTTGATGATTAGAATTCATATACTTATGCTCTATTCATCGTTTCAGATATTATATGATTCTTTCTACTAAAGTTGATATGGAATTCGTCTTAGACGCTCTGTATTGATGGGTTGTTCCCTCGCCTCTTCTATTTCACCTTGACAAATGAAATGACTGCAATTATGTGATTATCTTGCCTTTGAAAAATCCTGTGTATGCATTTTGGGGATCTTTTTATATGTATATGACTCCATTGCCCAATGGATATGTGATTGTTTCAACCAAATAAATAAACCTTTAAATATTGTTACCATTTGGTCTTGCAAAGTTGTAAAGTTCAAATTGAGAGATCCCTCTCTGGAAGAGAATACCAATATCTCTCCTAAAGTGGTTTTGCTGTTACCTCGGGGTGTACCTTTTCACAACCTGGGTACATTCTGAGTGCTAACAATATTGATGATATTCTTTATGTTCCTGGTTTAAAGAAGAATCTTTTATCTGTTGCTAGCATAGAGGACAAGGGCTTCAAAGTCCTCTTTATGGACAAGAAAGTCCTTCTATGGGCAAAGAATGAAGGCCTAAGCTTAGCAGTACAGATTGGGGTTCAAGAGGGAGGCCTTTACAGGGTCTTCAAGGATTCCACTCATGCAGTTGATCCATGTGAGTTGTGTCATAGAAGGTTTGAACACCTTCAGTGCACAACACTTCCAGGCTTACAAAAGATAGTTAGTAGAGATGCGGTCCACCATAAGAAAGCTGTGTATCAAACACAAGAGCTTTCAAAGGAAGATGAAGTACCTCCGCTAGAGTTTCCAGTTTCAGAAACTCAGAGGGAGGAAGAGGAATTTGAGGATCAAATTCCAGATGTTCCGGAGGACACTGAAAGTCCATCAAAAGAACTACTTGAAGTTCCTCCTTACAATAGGAGATCAGCTCGATACCAAGAAATGGTACAAGAAGGCGAGAAGCATAAATCTCTTCTTGGGACTTTTAGAGAAAGACCACAGAAGTAGTCAGTTCTTATGAGTCAGCTTGACAGTGCAGAACCTTCCAAAGAAGCAACAAGTCAACAGGTATGGGTTGATGCCATGATTGAAGAGTACAAGTCAATCATGAAGAATGATGTGTGGGAAGTTGTTCCCAGACCAACAAGAAAGTTAGTAATGACAATTGCTCCTATTGATAGGTATACTACCTTTAGTACCATCATTTCACTTGTTGCAGTATTCAGATGGAAGTTACATCAAATAGATGTAAATATAGTCTTCCTCAATGGTAAGATTGAGGAGGAAGCTCATATTGAACAACCTAAAGGATTTGTGACTCATGGGAAGAAGACCCATGTATGTAAACTGAAGAAATCCTTGTATGGACTGAAACATGCTCCAAGAGTTTGGTATGCGAGGATGGATGGATTGCTCCATGACTTGGGGTCTTCCAAAAGTATAGCTAAGTCTAACTTGTACTTTGTGGTTGTTCATAATCATGTTTTGATACTTGTTCTATATGCAGATGACTTGTTCCTTATAGGTGTTGAACATTTGATAGAGCAGTGTAAGAGGGAGATTACCTCTGAATTTGAGATGAAAGATCTAGAATTAGTGCATTACTTCCTTGGCTTAGAAGACGGGCAAAAGCCACGAAACATCTTCCTGACACAAGGAAATTATGCAGGAGACATCTTGCAGCGATTTGGGATGCAGGATTGCAAGTCTATGGGCGTACCCATGACCATCAACTTAACAAAGTTGGGTGACTCAGCTACCAGTCCATAGAGTATGGACTCTACTCTATATAGACAGGTTTTTGGATCCTAGATGTACCTCGTGCATACGATACTAGACACAGAGAATGCTCTGATTCAGTTCATGTTCAACACTTATGGGCTCAGGATTACTTCCAGCAATGGAGTAATGTTATCTGGATGTGTTGATTCAGATTGGGCTGGCAGTGCAGTAAACCAAAAAAGTACCTATGATTATTGCTTCAATATGAAATCTGCAACGATCTCTTGGGCCAGCAAGAAGCAGGATTCCATAACTCAGAGTTCAGCTGAGGCAGAGTATATTGCTGCAAGTGATGACTGCAAGGAAGCATTTTGGCTCAAAAAACTGATATCAAATCTGTTTCGAGGAAAGCTTGACTCAACGATCATCCACCAGGATAATCAAAGTGGTATAAAGCTTTCGAAAAACTTAGTGATTGAAATGAGATATCATTTCATCAGATACCTAGTACAGAGAGGTGCTCTAAAGTTGCAGTAGATTCATACAAGTGAACAGATTGCAGATATCTTAACCAAGCCTCTATCAGCATCAAAGTTCGTGTACTTTCGTGACAAGCTTGGTATGGCAGAGAATGCCTCTCTCGCTAAGAGGGAGTGTTGATTTTCTTAGCAGCATCGAGAGCCATTCTCTTAGGAGAATGGGGCCACCTAGTCCGGGGCCACAGTGAAGACTCAACCCAGTGTTGAGTGACCATTCTGTTGAATGGTAGATATTTGGTCTGGGACCATGATATAAACCCATCTCTGCCCTAAATAGACTCAACCTAGTGTTGAGCAACCATTCTGTTGAATGGTAGACATCTAGTCTAGGACCATGATGTGGACCAGTCTAGTACTAGTAGACTTGGCTTAGTTATGACTAGCCATTCTCTGGGAGAATGCAGGCGCTTAGACTGTTATCAAGTATTTGACCTAAGGTCAAATTATGCATCCCATGGCTAAGGCACTTGGTCTGTTACTAGGAAGGAATTGTAAGCCCTAGACTGGGTCTAGGCATGTGTGACACTATGACCCTTGATCTATGGGCTTTGTGTACTTCTCCAAGGCTTAGCTACCCTTGGTTAAGTTACCCTAGTACCTGATATAGGTGTCACATAGAGTGTGAGATAAAAGTATTAGTAACTCTCTTGGTTTATGATGATGTACTTTTGGAATCAAAAAGACCACTAGTAATGACCACAGAGGCACTTGGAAATAGGCTAAAGTCAAAAGTAAAAAACGATAAGGACTTTTGGACCACAGGTAAAGCCAAAAAATACATAAGTATTTTTGGACCACAGGAAAAGGACCACAAGTGAAAGTCAAAAATACATAAGTACTTTTGGACCACAAGAAAAGGACTTCTAGTAAAAGTCAAAAATACATAAATGACCTTTTAGACTACTGAAAGGTAAAAAGGTAAAAGTGAAATTAGGAAAAGAATAAAATATTATTATTTTGTCTTTCCTAATTTTGGTCCACTTACAGGTGACTAAAGGCTATAAAAGAAGATCAAGTCAATTCATTATTACACACACTTGCTCTCACAGACACAGCTGCTCCATGAAAAGATCTTACAAGTTTGAAGAAGAAGTTAATGATTATGCCCTAGCATGGATGAGTCTAGCTAGGGCATCATCATTCATGTGAAGTTAAACCCTCAACTAGGGTTCCATTCTGTGATCCTTCTTCAGATCTAAGGCATACATCTTCAGATCTAGGGCAGCCACCTTCAGATCTTCAGATCCAGGGCAACATCTATCAGATCCAGGCAACCACAGTTGTTCTTGGGCAGCCTTCTCTTCCTTCACAAGCTACCCCATTTTCTTTCTGACATTTACATTAGGGCTCGGCTCTCTTTCTTCCATCTCTCGGGCTGAGTCTTCACGGCCCAGGGCCACCTTCAAAGAAACCGGGAGGGTTAGGGCTGCTTGTGCAGACCCTTGGGCTTCCCATGCAGACGCTTGGGCTGCTTGTGTAGACCCTTGGGCTACTACAGCAGGCCCTCGAGCTTCTAGCAGCCTGCCCGTAAGGGCATTCATATCTGCAGCAAACCCTAAGGCTACCAATAGAGAGCCTATAAGGGTTGTTGTGTATACATCAGACCCTCCGAGCAGTCACCATGCCCTCCAGGAAGCCACCAGACATTCTAGGCAGCAAAGAATTAATTTCGGGCAATAAAGAATTAAATCTAGGCAGCCATCAGAGATTCTGGGCAGCAGCTAAATTATTTTGGGTCATCCATAACAAACTCCAGGCAGTCTGGACAGTATAGATCTGCCACTCAGGCAGATAAAGAAGTGAACAGCAGACTCCAAGCAGACTGTAAATTTTCGGGCAGCTTGTAATAATTTCGGGCAAACTGTTTTTATTTTCTGGGCAGTCATTTTGGATTTTTGGGCAGGCCCTAATTTTCTGGGCAGATCTGATAAAGGTTCAAGCAGACTGTTTTTTTGACAGTCTTGATTAAATTCTGGGCAAATCTGGAAATTTGAGTACAAAGGGTTTGAAACCCTTGATCTATTTTTGCTGAGAAAAATTTACTGTAAATTGTGGTCAAGCCCAGTTTGGGGTTCAGGAATTTTTTGAAGAATTTCCTAAGTCATCTCATTTACAAGATGAGCTACTAATGTTTTTTGGGGGTTTTGTCCTTTGAAGGTTTCCCCAGTGAAAAACTCTTGTGTCCATTGTGTTGATGTGATGAATGTTATTTTACTGCACTTGCTATCTGTTTAAGTTAATCTAAAAATTTGTAATTATTTCTGCTAATGCTAAAATTCAACATTTGAGTGGTGTGCCCCTCTTATATTTAGTGAACTATGTGTGATGTATCCAGCTCATCTTAGTCGTTGATTATTATGATCTATCTTTTGATCCTAGCCGTTTATACTTTTGGAGCTAGGGATTTTGTATCGGAGAAATCTATATATTGAAATGTTCTCTCATTGTAAAAGGGACTTTTGGCTCTTGAGCTCTTGGAATAAAAGAATATTTTTGCAAAGACTCTTGGAAGCTTTGTCGAATGTCTTGTATGGAGATTGGAAAGTCTTATTCTCTCTAGCATTCTTGCAGATCTATGCATTTCTAACACATTTTCCAAGGTGTCGTCCTCTTGGTGAAGGAAGTGATTTGGTTGGGGCGCTATTGTGACTGAGCTCCACAGCATTCTCTCAAGTCACAATTGATTCAGGGAGTATCTTTATTGTGTCTTGTGGCCATCTTGATGTTCTTTGATTCATTTTCTTCGTCATTTTGCCTCTCTTTTTGCAAATTGATCCTTACATTGTAGATCTCTTTTGCAAGAGGAGGGCGCACTTGGCATCTTGGAGGGATAGCGATTTCACTTGGAGAAGCATAGAAAACACTCGTTTGTAGATCTCTTTTGCAAGAGGAGGGCACGCTTGGCATCTTGGAGGGATAGCAAATTCACTTGGAGAAGCATAGAAAACGCTCGTAATTAATCGAGAGAAGATGATTGACATACAAGTTTAGTAGCAAGTATTTCCAAGTATGTTTGCATCTATTTTATTTTTCTAGGGCCTAATCTAAGTGTCACCACAAAACCCTCTTCTTTCAAACCCTATTTTACTAGATCTAATAGATTGAGTATTTATTTGATGAATGTCATCAAACCCACTTAGGAATAAATATAAAATCCCTAGATCTAAAGTTTCAACTCAATCCAACTCCATTTACCCTTTGGATCTAGCACTAGTCCTCTCTAGGTGGGACGCCCTCCTTGGGCTTTTGTTCATTCTTTCAGATCTATCAATTGGGTATGCTTGAACCCACTTCAAATCAATAGATCTACTCTTCAAGCATCTAGATCTAGTCATTTTACATCCCAATCTACTCTCTTGGGTCCACTTTGTCCATAATTGCATAAACCCTAGGTGGATCTAACTTGGGTATTTCTCAAAAACTTTCTGGAACAAAAGGAATTACATGAAAGCTAAGTTGCATTGAAATGGATACGAGAACGGATACGGATACGGGGAGGGAAACGGATACGGCAAATTTTGAAAAATGTCGGATACGATACGAGAAGAAAACGGAAACAAACTTATATATATATCAAAAAGGCCACAAGACATACATACTTTAGATTACCATTAATCAATTATATTTAAAGGTAGTCATGTCATTTATAACAATTAAAATTAGCAAACTCAAATATTGTCTTAAACAATATTCTTCTATCTCAAGTGCCATAGATAAGTCACCCACTGGCAAGCATTTAAACAAGAACATGTCAACTACTTCTAAACATCGATTTCAAACCCTAAAATTACTTGATGGATGTATTCAAATGTTACCATCTAACAAATATTACGCTGATCGCACCTCTATAAAAGTGTTAAAATTTGTGATTAAACACATTTTTTGATGTAAGCCAGAGACTCGACTATGTTGTATTTAGGTTGCTCCACTCACTAACAAGACAATCAACTAGGCAAGTGGGTCAATTGACCAACCGACTAGTTCAAAAAGTGACTAACCGACTAGCTCATAAAGTGACCAACCAACTAGATAGGGATATGAGTGTACTAGCAATGGAGTAAATAAGGCCGTAGGTCAAGGATTCATACTAATTCAAAAAGGAAAAGAAGAAAACTGAAGTTTGTTGGAAGATTATTGAAAATATGTGTTGGTTTATGTAACCCTTCATAAATTAATACACTATTTTGTATGGCTAAAGCTACCATTTTATCAATTTTGATATGCAAGTCATTGGGGTTTATTTAAAACGAAGTTGTTAGGAATTGGCTAAAAAACTGGAAAAAAAAGTCATTGTACTTCTACACTAGGTTGTGAAACTAACATTATAGTAAACAAGCATTTGATACAATAAAATGTCCACAGATCAATGATTTTTTGAACCAACGGTAAGCCTCTATCAATTTTGGAAAATTGCAATGAAACAAAATCAATGAGACATAAAATGTCAAATTACCATTCACCAATTTAGGATTAAGGTTTTGCTCTTGATTTACAAGCTTTGAGGCTTGGCTTTATATTTAAGTTTTGAGGTTCAATTTACGGTTAGGGTTTTATAGTTTTCCTCTGGGGTTATTTATTTGTTTATTCTCATGTCAAAAAATCACTATTTCTAGTCAAAACCTTGCCCTGTAGTAGCTGGAACGTTTCAGAAAACCCGGAAACTGTTGGAAACGGCTGGCTTACGAGCTTGAGCTTCCCAAGGAAAGTAAAATCCATAATGTATTCCATGTATCAAGTCTTAAGAAAACAGTGGGGCAACAGATCACTCCATCTACCGAGCTACCTCCGTTGGATGATGAGGGGCATCTAGTGCAGATTCCAAAAAAGATTCTACAGGTCCAAGAAAGAAAACTTAGGAACAGGGTAATTCATAAATATACGGTACAATGGAAAGAGTTACCTATTGAAGTTGCCACATGGGAAGGAGAACAAGTATTGCAGCATCTCGGCTTACTGTTTCTTGAGGACAAGCAATTTCGAGCGAGGAGGACTGCAATGTCCTCTTCTAATTAAGCACCAAAGACACCTGTTAACCTATTTAATTCCCAAAGGTTCGATATTAATGAAAAAGGGAATTGACTGAGGACTAACAGTATCGGTGAAGAAAAACTCACATAAGCATAAAACTATTCACACCTGCATTATGTCAAACACTTTGAATGTCCAAGGCTTTAATTAAAATTTGCTCATAGACTTTAAAATCAAAACCACCAATCCAAAGCACTTCAAATACTGAAATATTACTCAAGCACATTGAACACAAATGTTTTGGTCAAAAGACCGGGTAAAATCCCAACTTAGGAAAAACCCAGAAAACGAAATTTTTCATAAAGAAGAGTACTCGCGGATTTTCAAGACAATGAATCTTTTCTTCAACCCTCAGTAACAAAATTTCACTAATCTGAAACAACAAACAACTACCTCAAAAATCGTGCCCAAAAATAACAATACGACATGTTGTACGGCCTCCTCACACGTGTTGTATGGCCTATAATAAATGTTGTACTTTTTGCCTCGATTTTCATGCCACACATGCCAGAAAAAACCATGTTGTACTGTCTAGACAGTCTACAATAAATGAACCAGCCACTGCCTTGGGATTCGTGCCCACATGTGCTGTTGTACGACACTGCCATAATCTGTACAATACTCTTCCGACTGCCTTGGAAAATGTGTTGCTACTCTTTCTCTTGGAAATCGTGCCACTGCTGCTAGGGTATCCCTCCTTTCACTTTCACTTTCACTTTCTTCTTCTTCCTCTTTGATGGTGAGTGTTTTCTTCAATGTCCTTTCTTTGTCTTATACTTGAAATTTGTAACTACCTTGCCTAACTACCCTAATCAACGGTTGAGATTTAATTACAAAATCAAGGGTCATCATTAAATTTTACTTTTGATTATTAAATACATCACTTAAAGTGACCCACTTTATAAAGTACAAAACATTAACTCTTTATTTATATAAAAGTCACTTTTTACATAAATACACAAAGGACAAAGCCTTAAGTCCTTCTCATCGCACTCACACCAAAAATTTGAGTGAGGACCTTCAGAGTTACCATCTTCCAACAACGAGGAACATAAAAGAACATCACTTCAGTGTTATTATATCATCAATACAGTAAAGAAGGCCATCGAAGCAGATATCAACAAGCATGTGGACCATGCGGCAATGTTCCCCCAAGGTTCCGGGACAGCGGGACGCGGGTTCGGGGAGACGCACATTCGAGACGTGTGGAGACCACCCCCAAATTTTAGAGAAATTCAGCGGGGACGACAGGACGCGATAGTCATAAAAATGTTAAAAATATGAAAAATATAAATCCCAACAATAACAAACATTCATCATTCTAGAATCTACAATCATGCAATGTAAATGCAAAATTCAAAGTTCAAACACATTACAGAATTCATCAAGATTATCATTATATTAATAATAATTTATATATATATTATATATCAATATGAATCTATGATTAACATGCACATCATATTTGATAATCTTCAGATTTGACTTTTAAGTGAATGAAAAAATGAATCAATGATACTAGATAGTATGATACTGTATTTGTTTCACGGCTATTAATAGTTTAGAATTATATAATATACTTTAGCTTAGACATTGTAAATTAGATTTAGTTTTTAATATTTTTTCTTATGTTTTAAATTTAAAATTTTATTATTATTTAGTTTTTAATTTTTTTTGTTTTAAATTTAAAATTTTAATATACAAGTTTATAACTTTATAAATAATAAAATTTTAAGTTGTATTAAATGGTTGTAATTTTTTTTAAATTAAGAAGAAGAAAAAAATTTGGAGTTTCGGGGCGTGACGCCCACAAGTCTCAGCGAAGTTTCGGAGTTTCGACTGGGACGCCAGGAAGTCCCCCCAAGTTTCACCAAGTTTTGTCGCCTGCCAAAACATTTCGGTCCGCGTCTCGCCAAGTTTCGCCAAAAGGGGGACGTCCCGAAATGTTTCGGATGGAGTTTCGAAGTCCCCAGGACACGAGAAACGCCGAAACGCGTCCCCGACCCTCGGGACGCATCCTCGTGTAACACTGCCATGCGGGCCTTAATTCACCCTACATGTGACACTGGGCAATTAGGTTGTGTGCATGCAAAGTTAAGTCATGCAAACCCTAACGTTATAAAAGAAGATGAGTCAAACCAAAATGGTATCCATGATTATTATTCACTTTTGAGAATTGGTTTCTAAAGCTTGGCGAGCAAGTTGGTGTTGAGGGCATCAGTCCTTAGCTAACAAGTGTTTTCGATAGCAAAATCTATCTGCCCTAATCACTTTCTAGGGTACATCATCTAGATCTATCACAAATTTTTCACAACTTTCTATCTTTACTAAGAGCAGCAACATATTCAAGCATAGAGGTCAGAGATCCAACAGCATAACAGAAAGGCGTGTTACTGGGGACACATTGATCAATCAATAAGCAATTCATGTTGGAGCAGAAAGCCACCCTTTTGTTTGCATGTCACTTCCACTGGATTCAGAAGGTGCATATTCACTAAGCAATTTTGGAGATCATCAGTGCCCATCTTGAGCAGCAGCAAATCAATCTTGAAGGGAGGACATGGTATTGGCATGGGCAAAATGAATAGTTGGGGAGTAATTTGCAATTGATCCATGTCTTCACCAAACAATTCAATGGGGCCACATAACTATATCTAGTAAATCTGAGGCCCATCCTTGTCCACCAAAGGCATTAGCAAATTGTTTCAAGGAAGTGAAGGATGTTTTTTATGCATGGGTGAATTGCCTTGGAAGGCACATGTTTCTTGCTTTATTATCTCTACACGGCATACATGCCACTTCTATATTAATCAACCAACAGAGCTATGAATATTGGTATTTCTTTGCTTTACATCTAAAGTTTATTTCATCATATATTGAAGTTTCATATATCAAGGGTTTGTGCACTAGCCAGACATTGCATGCAATTTAACTTCTAAAAGTTAGACATCAAATAAACTATGAACCAACAAACAAATACCTCAACCACATCAATATAAGAACACAAAATACCAGTTTGGGATACTACATGAGGAAAAGAGAGATCAAGGGCAAGAGAGACAACAGATGATATGGGGACTGATTGGTTGGTGATGGAACCAACCACACACTCCATCCCCCTATTCATGTTGCAGGGTTATACCTCAACCCTACGTTTGCTTACTCCTATGGCTTTAGATTTGATGGAGAGGTTATGTCTAGATTCTACGAGTGTGTCTAGAGGATGGTGGCTAGTGCAACTGACTTGGAAGTGTATAAGAGAGCCATGGGAATATTTCGTTTTGATATAGCAATGAATAACAGGACCAACATGATGCCAAGTAAGCTTCACCTTGTTTCAACTTTCAAGTTTCAAATTTCATTCTCTCTTTCTAATTCTTTGTTTTAAATTGTATTGTCTTCTCTTATGTTTCTTTAATTTGTTGTAGATATCTGGAGGGAGAACTATGGCGACTGCATACCTATTCTACAAAGGCTTTCCATTCAGGTACTCATCCAGACATGTAGTTGTTTCAGTTTTGAGCGCAACTGGAGTGTATTTGAAAAAGTACACTCGAAAAAGCGCAACAGGTTAGAGAATTTCAAATTCAATATAAAGTATTAAATTCTAATTTATAATTTTATGCCACTTTTCCTTTTAATTTATGTATTATAATTTATAAATTTCTATAATTTAATATTTATGATCCTCCTACAAGTTGGATATAAAATGCCCTAATGATTTGGTCTGTTACCGCCTAATTCGCACCTCGGGCCACGTGGCAAAAATCTTCAAGCCACTGGGTGCAACCTTAGGGGCAAGCAAGAGTCAAGTGTTGTCATTTGATCTTGACTCCTCCGTCTAGGCTCTCTCCTAGCGAAGCCAAGGGGGGTGGTCTTTATTAAAATAACCTAAGGTTGTTAATCTATGAAAGGAAAACAACTAATCTAGGAGATAAGATGATGTAAATACTGAAACTAAGATCTCCGTAAATAGCTTATATCAACACCATATAAAATAAACATTCCATTTAACACATCAATTAACTTAAAAATCAAAGAATAAATAAATGATGCAAAAATAAACCAGTGCTAATGGTGTGCTTGCGTGTAAGGGGGTTGTTGGTGATGTCTCGAGAATGTATTGTTGTTGTCTCGGTAGGTCAGTTCTAAAATTATTAAATGAGTGAACTAGGGAGTGGGTGAATTGTTGATCAATTTTATTAAAAATGGTAATGATCTGATTATTAAGGGAAGAGGGTATTCCAGATATACCCGAGGGGTACAAGGAATGTCATGATTTACTTGGAAGTGGTTCTCACAATGACTTGGGTTAAATGGAGTTGTGGGGCTATGTTCAACACTAAACCAACAAGGATGTAGCCTAACGGGGCCCCACGGTCACTTTCTAGTTGTTCTCGCTTCACTTGAAGAATTTTCCCACAACTTCATAATAACAAATGAGTGTCGGATTTTCACTTTAGGGAGAAAATGGAGTATGAAACCAATTACTAGTCACTCTAATCCCTTTCTGATTGTCCCACCATTCCATCCAAAGGCTTGCAGTGTTCACAACAGCTTACAGGGACTAAAGCCTTGTCAATTTTAAGGGTTTTAAACTAAATGTGAGTTGTTTAAAAATATCAATACCAATACACTCATTTCCGAGAACACGATTGTATTTGTTAATTTTAAAGGTAATAAAATAAATACTGAAAAGAAAATTAACTAATCTAAAAAAAAAAAAGACACGGATCCCCTCGGGGGGATGGGTTGCAGGCACTCGGCTGCCCATCTGCTTCTCTTTTTATTAATGATAAATAAAATGAGGAACACTTGTGATCCTTTATAGATTAGGAGTAGCAAGTTTACAAGTTTATAGAAGCTTCAAATGATTGATGAAAGGTACATAAGAAAAAGGAAGTCTCGGATGGCTTCAAACTTCAAAGATTTGGTAGCACTTCCTACTATCCGTTCATCAAATTGCAGTAATCATCGAATAAAAGTGACATTAAGATGCCAAATATACTTTAAAAGCATAAAAATTTCACTAGCTTTAACTACCAAAAGATAGACTTTTTACTAGATTTTAAAGCTAGATGCAAAAGATAGATCTATAATAAAATATTTGAACTTCAAATGCTTAGATCTTATCTTTTAAAAGGGCTTATACTGGAAGAGTATTCCTAAAATCTGATTTGAATCTTTCAAAATACTTCGCAACTAATACAAGTAGAGTAACCAAGATATAGTGTGAATAAATAGAGAAAGTGGTAAGAAAGCCCAAATTCCAGAAACTTGGGCAATGGAGTCCTCAAGTAGAGAGCAGAGGGATTAAGATCTTCTTCAAAGGAGCACCAAAGTATGATGGAATCAAACTTGAACCAACACTCCTTTACACAAGATACCCTGCAAAACTTGAACAATAACTACACCAAAGTGTTATATCCGAAAGTACCTATGCAGAAGACTAGAAAGCATGCATTTAAACAAGTAAAACATACAATTCTAAGATCTCTTCACATAAATAACTAAGAGAAACAAATAAGAAAGTACTTATTTATCCTCTCCTACTGATTATCATCAATCCTTCAAAGACCAGTTATAAGATCAAAGAATGTAGCAAGAAACCGATACAGTTTTACCTCATAAAACACAGAAAATCACCACGCTAATGCCCAACAGAAGTATGCCTCCAAATCCTTCTATTTCATTCAATCCTTCAACAATCAATACAAAGAATAAACGATGAGAGGTTCCACATTTATCATGCTAAAACATGGAATGAGTGCCTGCCTATATAAATAGAGCCACTACCCTGAGGGGACGCATTTGCTCAAAGAGGCGTCAAGTTCAACTGAGGTGTTTGCGGGTTGGCATGAGGTTGGAACAGGAGATGTATGGTGGCAACATCACTTGATGGAAGTGGTACCTACGAAAACCCAAAACGTTTTCCAAATCCAGAAGCTTTTCCTTCAAGGTTGTGCCCCCACTTGGAGAGATGCGCCCCTCTCTTCATTAGGAAACTTCCAAAGCTTGGCTAACGTGGAAATAGCAGTGTTTGACATTCCAAAATCACCCAGGTACCTACCACTTTACTTTGCCAAGTCACAGAAACTGATTTTGGTAAGTTTCTTTTATTTTATGAGTTGCTGAATTTTTCATTTTATCCAATTTTTTGGTCTTTTTGGGGTTTTCTGAGTAATAATTAATTTTAGAGATAAATAATTACTCGAAAACTTAGGAAAGTGGGTTTAGGGGGTGTTGCCGCCTAATACACACTTCAAGACACAGGAAAGTCTCCAACCCGCTGTGTGTGTCCTTGGGGGCAAGTTAGAGCTGGGGACCACTGTCACCACAGTCCACAACTCCTCCGTTTAGGCTAGATCCCAACAGAGCCAAGGGGGGTAGTCCCTACAGGAAAATAAGTTCCATATTTATTAACTATTAGTTAAAGGGATCTTTTACTAAGATTACAAAATTACAAGACCAGTGCCTAGATTAAATGGAGTCAAAAGATTACGAGTTACAAACTTACAAAAGAAATAAAGATGATTATCCACAGTCCAACAAATGAGATGAATAGATGAACAAATGATACAATAATGAATCAAGATATCTCGACAATGTACAGATGATCTAAATTTATCAAGAATAACAAATAAAGTGAAATATTTACAGTTTAAACAACAGTTAAGCATTCACCCCATGAACAATAGCAGAACTGAAAAGTAAAGTGAAACTGAAAGTAAAGAGTTGTAGTGCAATATTGTAATGGAAGAGTGCTTGAAATGAATATGTTGTAGAACCGATTTTGAAATGCTTCTTGGTTTATTTTAGTTAATTTTATTAATGTTGTTCTTCTTGGATTAAGTTTTAGATCCGGTGGTGTGACTACCCCGATCTAGTTCTTCTCAAACCGAAGAGAGATTGCTGTTGCGCTCAACAAGTGGGAGCAAAGCCCACCCCTAGCTCACAGGTCAAACCCCAATGGCCCGGTGCTCACAAGGAGGACGTCGATGCGCCTAGAGACCCCCTCGGTCTACTACCCCTTGCAGCTTCCGAGTCACTGTTTTTAATCAATTCGAAAATCGCCAGATGGATGCCTATTAAACTAAGACTTCCCTTTCCCCTGGTCGTATCTCGGAGTAACCCGGAGGGTGATAACCGAGTAGAGGAGCAGGATGTTGGAAGTTGTTGTTGGTAAGTTTTAATAATAAATTTTAATCTTGATGGTTAAGATGCAAGATTTATTTTAAAGTGATCACCAAGATGACTTGGGAAATAAAGTGTTTGATTGTAGATTGTAGTACAAGAAAAAGAAAATTAGTCTAATTACCTAAGCCCCCACTTCCCCTGCTTTTCATATCCAGCTTGAATTCCCTAAAGGGAGATGACAAGTGGATAGAGGATACACAGGTTTTAATGGGTTGTACGATTACTTTAACAGAAAAATAAAATTTGCATAAACAGAAAAAACTTAAGCAAATATTAGCCTACTTGCTACTCTACTTCNTTTTAATTTTTTGCTTTTATCTTTTATTATTATTATTATTATTATTTATCTTTTATTTTATTTTTATTTTTAATCTTTTATTTTTTATTTTTTATTTTTAAATTTTTAAACTTTTTTAATTTTTGATCTTTTATTTTAT
>LPNX010662616.1:90672-112397 GCA_001517045.1 Pseudotsuga menziesii | reverse complement strand
TGACTGCTAGAACGCCCGTCACCACTTTGGAGGATTTTGAGTGAAAAACCAAACCGATTAAACTCATTTATACAACAAGATCAATTGGAAAGGGAAAAAAAACACTCGANGAAAAATTTGCAGCATAGTATCCCTCCAAAGAAATTTTATTCAATGGCCCAACTTGGGCAAATCTTCAATACAATGGTAGCAAGAATGAGAGCAAGAAATTCCGGCAGCGTAACAATAGCATGAATGATTCTGTTTAATGAGGGAGTGAGACCCTCATTAAATAGTTGAGGCAATCCCCAACTCTTTGAAGATAAATGGTTGAGATTAGATCTAGATCTAGGTTAAATCCACACCACTAGATCTAGGTATTTGGCTTTCTATTTTTCTCCATTAATCCATACCCTTGGATTAANTGAAAAATCCTCAGATTTTTCCAAGGTATGACTTGTACAATTATGTACATCTTCATGTACATGGAGTTGCCACCTAGTCGAAATAGGTGGGCAACAGGGGGTAAGCAGGTGCTCTGGGTTAGAAAATGAAAACCCCCCTGGCAAAAACAACCTCCTAGCCCCACTTTTATGACTTTGAGAACTTTTACATTTTTTTTATTAAAATTAAGCTTGTAAAAACAGAACAAATATAAATATATATATAAAGATATATTTCTGTAAATTTAAAAAAACCTATGGGGGACTTAATACATGTTCATAATGACTCAAAATAATGATTAGCATAGTAATATACATTGACACTTAGGTTTTAATAACCTCCCAAGGCCTAACAACCAAAATAATTATTCCAGCTTTGGAGGCTTTAGTGAAAAACTCGAAAATTATAAATCGCTAAAAAAACGATAGATAATTAACAAGGAAAAAACACCATAAAATAATGTATTGATGACTAAGTCCTAGGAAGCCAAACCTTTTACATAAACTTATCATGCTAAGTCATTTTATTACAATTCCACGTGGGGTATGAAGATGTTAAAAAAAAAATTAAAAAGGGCCTAGGAAGGCCTGCAAGGACTTCTAAACTCGAAAATTGAAAAAGTAATTGTTCATCTTTGGCGGCTCACTTAAAAGTCCAACTTAGTACAACTTAATTGGTAACATGGTCTACGTTCACTGCAATATCAGGGTGTGGGTGAGGCAATCTGAAAGAAAAGTTGACGTGACAGCCATTTGATTGGATGGGATTTGTTGTCTGCCGATTGCACACCAGCAGCAAAAATCTAATGAAAGTTGTCTCCTCACTTAGGAAAGTGGGAGAGGTGTGACCTTGGGGGCAAGCACAAAGCTAGGTACTGTCACCTACTCCTAGCTCCTCCGTTTAGGCTAACTCCTAACGAAGCCAAAGGGGGTAGTCCCTAACAAAGAGTTTTCTAAGGCTCAATGTGGTTAAAGTGTTTTAGTTGGTTACGGATGCGGATGGGTGTTATTTAGGAGTTATTATGATTAACAGTGTTTATTTATTATGAGTATGACACATAATCAAAAGGAATCCACATTACTAACAAGAAATCAAAAGATGAGTAATGATTCCAGACTTTAATTATGCATTTAGAGAAAGAAATTATAATAAACCACAGACAATTGATCAAAATAAGATAATTATGCAGATTAAAAAGGACCAATGCCTTATGGAGTCAATAATCCTGAAATGCGCAAGAGAATTAAACACAAGTCTAGAAATCAAACTAGTGAGTATTAGATTGTGCGAGTGCTCTTGGTAGGTTTTAAGAATTTTATGTGCTCTTGATTAGGGTGTCAACGAAGGTTTGTCAAAAGCCAGGAGAAAATTCCAAGTTCACTCCGTTGAAGACATGTTGGGCCCGCCCAGTATCCCAGGCTGGTATCGCAAATATTGACCGGCTAGCTGAGAAGCTTAGACAGCGAGGTTTCGGCGCCTCTACTAGGAAGTACTTTAGAAGGTTCTCTGCAGCGTCGGTGCGTTGGTTACGGGGTTTTACGTTTTATTAAGTTACTCTTGCAAGATTAAAGATCCAGTGCCGTTTCTGGGTACTCCGATTTGAGATCGGTCAGAGCATACTCCGACAAGGAGAGAACAAAGTTAATTAATTAAGGGGTGTGTGTTGCAAGTTTTATTAAATTAATTAATTAGGACTCTCCAACAGAGAGCGTTCTTGACCTCGTCTTATGACAGTGGTTCAAGAGACTTATCTAATCTAAGATGCCTAATGCAGGGGCATGCAGTTCTATGAATGCTCTCCGATAGAGAGTGCTCTTGACTTGTGTTACTGCAAGTTCAAGAGTCTTACTTAATTTGTTAAACTTGAAAAAGACATAAAACATAAAAAATCTAACTACACAAGAGTCTCTTTCAGGCTTTTTAGGTCCCTAATCGGGAAAGCAAGGCGGTAAGTATGCAGTAAGAACTTATGTAATATTTAATCAAACAGTCAAATCAATACTTTTACTTCATTTTCAAAACATAATGAATTAATCAAAACATGAACTACTTGATTATGATTATGCAACTTATCCTACCATATTCTACCATTAGCAATTTAAACAAAAAATGAAAAGCATGACAATGAGACGATACAGGCTTCCCCCAAATGGGGGAAGAAGGGTGTGGGAGCCGTAATCCCACTCACTTTTTTATTACTTTTTACAATTTTGATGGCTTTGCTTCTTTGCCTTTGCCTTGGAAGAACAAGGAGAGAAAAGGATGGAGAGAAGAGGGAAGATTTGTCTTTTTTTTTCTTGCTTGCTTAAGGCCCTTTGGGATTTTCTCGATTCTTCCTGCAAATAAGAGCTTTAAACAATTCAAACGTTATGTGTTACTCAAAATTTTAAAGACAAACTACAAACTAAAATCTCAAAAAAGAGGGTAAAAACCAGCGGTGAAAGAGGAGGAAAACCAAGAAAAGGGACAAAGAAAAGGTGAAAAAGAGAGCCGTCCTAAAGGTGAAAAAGAGGGCTGTCCAAAGGCAAAAAGAGGGTTGTAAAACAGTAAAAAAGAGGGCAGCGAACAGTCAAAAGAGGGCTGTCCAAAATGAAGAAAAAGAGGGCTGTCCAAAGCATGAAAAAGGGGTGAAAACTAGGTAAAAAGAGGGTTGTCCAAAGAGAAGAAAGAGGGCAGCGAAGAGGAAGGAGGAAAGGCAAGCCAAACAAGGCAATGAAAGGGAAGCCAAAGGATGGAAAGAAGTAAGCTAGGGCATCCTAAGTAACCGGTAACCAAAAGAATTTTAAAGAAGAATTTATGAGATGGAACTTGAAGCAAACAAAGACTCTTAAAGCCTTCTTCTTGGAAACATCCAAGTTACTGTAGATCCTGCAGAGAAACCAATGTTAAAAGAAAAACTTGTGATCTTGAAGATGAGCTAGATGCAACCGAGCTCACACCCTTCTCCAAGATGGTAGATTCTGTCCAAGATCAAAATACTTCAAAAGCCCAGTGAGATCAATCAACTAGCATGCTAATAAATATAAAGACTCATCAACATTAATATAACCGAATATGTCTTGCTCATGAAATCTTTTAAATAAACTAGCATAATCAACCAACTTATCAACTGTAAATGGAAGATTTTACGTTCTAAACAGTAGACTTCTAAAACTAATTGATTAGATCATATATGAGCATTTAAAATGAAATAGATGGACAGAAATCACCTCACAAAATTCATTCACCATAAGTACTGCGCTGCATGGACCTCCAAAGTCTTGATTTTATTCCAAAAAATGAGCATAAGCCATTACGAATTCTTACAAAGCAAGTTTACAATCAAAGATCCATCCCAATAGACCTAAAGAAGCCTCTATTTATACAATGAAAAAAGAACCCAAAACCCTAAAACCAGAAAACCAAACCTAACCGAACCGACACACCACTGAAAGACCAGACCTGAAGCAAATGAGCTAAGAGTGAGGGGAGGCCTCCACCTAGGCAAGACGCCCTCACTCCAACCCTAAACAATGAAAACCAAGCCCAGACTGAGCCCACACGTGTGATGACGCCCCTATTGGAGAGAGAGGGCGTGAG
Organism: Pseudotsuga menziesii; assembly: GCA_001517045.1. Lineage (NCBI taxonomy): Eukaryota > Viridiplantae > Streptophyta > Pinopsida > Pinales > Pinaceae > Pseudotsuga > Pseudotsuga menziesii. Next base: position 108,395 of record LPNX010662616.1, on the reverse strand, counting down.
CATGAGAGAGGGGCGTGAGCTGGCTAAGGTGGGCGTGAGCTAGGTAAGGAAGAGCTGCTGCTAGGTCTGGAGGAGCCACTACCGGTGTAATCATCAGTCCCTGCCTCGATCAAATCATCAAACCAATGAGTGTTTTCCATCTCATCCAATTCGGGAGTTTAGCTGGAGATGACAAGTCTGTTAACTGAATATATCTTTATTGCTCACTGAATGTTGACTGAAGCTGAGTTATGATAACTCCAATCATCATAAATGCCCATTGACATGTCATTTAGCCCTTTATTTCACTGAATTTGGATTTATTTGGAGAGTTTTGAATTTTCTCCAAAATAATCATTTTTTCCCCAAAAATGACTTTTTTGAGAAAATGAGCATTATGTGTCCGATTGATGATCTAAAAGTTGGAGATGACTGGATGGCCGATTAAGAATGATTTTTGGCTTAAGGTTAGAGCCTTCAATCACTGAATTCGGGATCCGGATGACTAACTTATTACAAACAGGATTTTTCCATTTAATTTATGGAAAAATTAATCAAAAAACTTAGGGAAATAATTAAAAAAAAAATTTTTAACGCGTCCGGTAAAAAAATTTCGAAAAATTTTTTATGGTCCTATTGACTTAGGACATGACCATGCTCTATTCTAATAATGCCTAGTAGGTTTATATACACTTAGTTGGGCTCTAATAACACCCCAAGGCCCAGAATTCAAAATTGGGCATTCCAGCTTTGGAGGAAGTGGGAGAAAACCTCGTCAATTATACTCGGCTATAGGCAAAGCATAATTCTCAAGGGCAAAAAACTCCCTGGAATACCTTAGTTGAGATTCTACGTCTTAGGAGACCAAACCACTCAAAACACCCTACTAGCACATTTTATTACAAACCTCGCGGGGCCATGGTCAAAATTATTCAAAATTGGCTAACCAAAACTGGCTAGACACAAACACGGATCAACTAATACACTGGAATCAAGCATTGGACATGTTTGTCAACCGGCGGCTCCTCAGGCAACCCAACTATGGTACAAAAAAGTTGGTAATAGGATTAACACCACTGCTGCATGGAAGGCAAAGTGTGAAGAGCCTGTTATGGAGGTAGCCCCTGATTGGCTAGAGGCTAATCATGATACTGTTAGTGATCATCGTGATGATATAGAGGTCCTAGATGAGGATGTTCCAATTCTAGAGGAGTTTCACACTGAGTCTGGGAGTGTGCCATGGGTAGAGCCACAGTTAGAGTTAGAGGGAGATAGACCCAGTTGTAGCATTGGTACTAGTAGAGGAGTAGGAGTAGGACTACCTCCTTGACCTTCTTCTTCTTCAAGACATCAGTTTCAGCCACCTTCTCTTGTTTCTAGAGGACGTCATTTTGCAAGGCCTTCTTCTAGAGGACGTCAAAGTCCAGTATGAGGCCCACAAGCCTCAAGGGCACCTACTTCTAGTTCTAGAGGAAGGGCCATTTCCAAAGCGATTACCTTTGCCCGTAAAAGGGGTAGAGGGAATCGATAGTTTATTTACTTTATTTCATTGTAGATGACTCATGAATCATGATGATGATCATGAGATACATTTGTTATATTTTTTATGACTCGAGATTCAGGACACGATCCATATTTTATGTGTGACATATCTCTAGACATCTTATATATCGGTTTTCTTTCCATATTCATGTGGCAATGTGTTTATTTGATATTATTGTTGGTTTAGATGTTTAAGAAATTGAAAAAAATGAATATGTTTTGTATTTTTTTAAGTTTGTCAATGTTTGCCGATGTGCTGCCGAGATATCCCGAAACGATGTTTCCTAGGCCCTGCTGATTTTTTCGCCGCGCCGATGTTCCCAACATTGAAAAACACTACTAAGAACCCTGTCAATATGTCAAATTTAGGACATAAGCTTCAAATATGGTTCTCAACTCACGTTTTTTAAGAAGAATCAGTAAAGCTATAATTTTGGTATTTTTCTTCAATCATGTTATTGTAAAGGAAAAGGAACAATATCTATTTCAAAAGGAAATTGTTGCTACAGCTTACAACTATACTATCATTCCACACACTTAAAAATGAACATCTAAGTTTCTAACAACATTGCTGACATATAAAAATCAGAACTGTAACCTTATCACACCAGGTGCTAAAAATAAAAATTAAGAAACAACAAAATGAGAAAGACAGGGTGATCTGTTGGTGTCCCGCGTCACTATGGGGGTCCTTCCAAAATGATGATCAACCAGATGTACTAAATAAGACAAGACAAACCATGCATAAAGAGAAAAAATAAACTGAAGTTGAAAACTTAATTAATTCTATTCTACCTTCCAAGGTGGAAGGGGGGACAAATATTTAATATTTATAGAACATAAATAAATAGTCATGATGGTTCATAATACCCTTTGGGCTGATGCCATTTACAAACACTAACTAATCATGATGTGACAAAGATAATCGAATCAGACATATTTATTACAGACCACCTTCCCCTTGAAGACAAAGGCAAGCAGTAGACATGAAGATAGAGAGGAAGGCGAAGGCAACATCCTGCCTTCAGCATGTAAATGTTAAAGCAGTCATCTTGTACTTGCATTGTTAGTGCATGAGATGACTGCCTGGAGGACCAATTTGAGAACAGAAAAGTGGATTTCCAGATGCTAAGATCGCTTGGAGCAAAGACACTTTTGGTTGCAGAACCCACACCTTCTATGTTGGTTGTGGAACCCACAGCTTTTCTGTTGTTGCTCCAAGTGATCCTAGCATCTGGAAATACTCTTTTCTGTTCTCAAAATGATCCTCCAAGCACACAACAGTAGGCAAAATGGGAATTGGAATAGCTGTATGATGAGCCCTCATGGAGCCCACCAGCATTGCATCCTTATGTCCTCAGGAAGATGGCACGGATCTATTAGTTTATAGTTATAAATCAAAAGCAAAATACATCTCAGTTCAGTTACTTCAACTGACTACTGCATATCTTAACACCAAGAAAATCGGTAACTACAACTCCAAGTTGTTCTTACTCTTTCGTGAGCCCTGATGAAGGATGTGCCACCTTTTGAGCAAATTCCCCTGAGTGGCATGCATGCATATAACGAAAGTAAGATGATATAGTTAACCACAGCAGTAGAATGATAGGCTTCAAATCAAGAAGAGTAGTTCTCTTACCATCATTTGTGACAAGGATCAATCCAGATGTGGCAACATCAAGTCGGCCTACTGTAAACAATCTGGGCTTTGGCACACCTGTATTTCTTTTAATCTGAAGGAAATATTACAAAAAGAGAATCCAGGACAGTGATTAAGACATGTATTCTAACAATATGTTATGCCTAACTTCAATAAGTATCTAGATAAAATCGCATACACAGCTGCAGAAGATTCATCAGATTTCTGCAATTGACCAAAAAGAGATAGTCAGGGACTCGTATAAACCCATATTTTCAAATATTCGTCAAGTAGTGACAAAACTGATTTCGAGTCATCTTCCCCACTTGAGCAGATGTACCTGCATTGCTATATTGTTTATTATTCAATGGAATATTCCAAAAGCAGACTAGGACCTTTCAAAAATGAACTACAAATTTACAAAATAGTTTAGAACTCTAAAATGCTGACACATCTATCAACTGCAACATAAACTCACCCTTTCGGTTTGTTCAGAGCAAAATACAACTTTGGAGGTAACTTTTTTGGAAGGGAATTTCCATCAATATAGATAGCATCCTTCAACGGATCAACAAGTGTCTGTAAATCACCAATTCGGTTCGACTTTTAGCAACTTAGCTCTTAAACAATATTGACCAGAAATGAATACCTTTTGTAAGCCTAACTATTTTCTTGGCAAATAATACAAGACACCAATCATAGATACAGGTCAACTTTCATGCAAGGCCTGTACATCTTAAGAATAAATAAAAGAATTACTGTTATGATAGTTTGACAAAACAAAAACAACGATTTAACAGATTTTTCTGTATTTTGTAATCTTATTTATGGAAACAAAAACACAAATACGTAAAATTATATCTGTAGATCCATATGTGTTTGCATGAGAATACATGTAACATATGTACTTATGTATGAACGCCAACACAAGCATGCATAGAACTCGATACAAACATAGATATAAACATCGCTGTGTATTCATACATGCCTACACACATGCATCATGCATGTATCTAATGTTTGTATACGTATTTACTTGGTGTTTATATTTAAAGAAATGTTTGTAACTTTGTATATGTACATAGAGATGTTTAAGCATGTGCATATATAGTATATACAGATCTCCATATGTAAGATTCCAAATCGTAGAATCTTCCCCTCTTATCTGAGTTTGTCCTTCTCTGGGTTTGGTAATCTGCTAATTGAATGGTTTGTGGTTGCTTGCATGGTTTTGCATGATATTTAATTCATTCATCAACTAATTGCTTTCCATATACAAGTAAATAAACATAACAATCCCCATGAATCCAATTGGATGAGCACCAATGGAAAATATAGAATCTTAATGTAAGTTTGGTAATATTCAATACTTTAAATCAGTATGAGGTAAACATATATCAGAGTGTAACTGTATCTGACCTTAAAACAGTGATTTTCAGGTACTGGCAATGGCTGTTACAGCTGCAATTATCCTCAAATAGTGATGATGATTTGCTGTAGGTAGTTGTAATGGTTGTCAATAAAATGCCCTTGGAATAGTGGTAATAACATGCAATGATTATCAGCCTCCCAATAAATAGTACAACCCAGTTTTTATAAAGTCTTCAATGAAATAATGAAGGATCCTTGAAACAGGGGTGACGCTTCCTTATTGACTGTGGCAGCCCTAAAGATGAGTTGTAGATGGCTGTAGCAGCTTTTACAAATTACCAGATCTGTATATAGTGTATGAAACGTGCCTCTCCTAAATGGATTAAGTCCTCAACACTGGATTGCTAATTAGTAATTATACTTGATGTTCGCCTTGCCCTAAAAGGGAGAGTTCAATGATTTGCTGTCTGTGGATAGAGAAGCTTCCAAGCTTGTCAATGTACACGAGTCTGCCCTAATGCTCACGCCCTTTTCATAAACAGTTCATTGCCTCATATATCTGTTTTTGGCCCACAAATTTGGATGTCAAACCTTCATCATAAATGTGCCTCCATTTGTACCCGGGCCTCTAAATGGGGACTATGATCCTCCTTAACAATCAATCCCTTAAAAAGCGATTCCCAAGAAGGTAATTCACCCAGCTGTAGCAAATCTCTAATTCTGCCCTTAAACACAATGAATATCTGATGCAATGAAGGACACACTGGTGACTCTGGATGATTCACCCTAGCAATTGGTTAGGGTGGATAGATTTTGCCACCGAATCCAATTAGGTCAAGGCAATCCACCTTAAACACTAAGTAGCTCACCGAGCTCCCAAAACCTGTTTCCAAAAAGATGAATAATAACAATAATGTCCTTTTGGTTCAACTAACCTTCTTATATAGCTTTTAGGGTTAGCATGTCACTTTTAGGGTTTGCATGTCACTTTTAGGGTTTGCACTTTACTTTTTGCATGCATGAAACTCTAATTGCTTGTTGACTTAAGACTGAATAAATAAGGCCTGCATGCTCTGCATGCTTTATGATATTAACTCTGATGGCCCTCTTTACTATACTGATGACTTAATAATACTGAATAATTGTTCTAATATGCTCCCGGTATTAAATGTCCTCGGTCAATCCCCTATTTATCAGTAATGGAACATTACACCATAAATATATATGCAGCATGTATACACATACAAATACATGAACAGACTATTTTTGTGGGTAAACACATACAAATATATGAACAGACACTATTTTGTGGGTATACACATTCAATTACATGAACAAACACTTATAAACATAAGCATTACCTTTATGAAACGAAATTAAATTATAATAATGACCAACATATTATATTGTATCTTTATAAAGCAAATTTCATTATAACATAAAACTGGAAATTTTTGCAAGCTATGACAATCTAAAAAGCATGCTGCCCTAAAACAAATTCATCCCTTAACATATACATTTGAGCTGGAAACTTATGCATGAAACAAGAAAGAGATAAAGGCATCTATGGCTGAAACAAATCTGCAAAGTTATGACCAAAAAGCTGCCCTATGTGGAGCTTTTTACTCATGAAGATGATCACGTGATGTGATCGAAATGTTGAGATGACCAAAAAAAACATAACACAGCTTTCCAGCTCTTGTTTTGAACCATTCTGTGTGAAGCAATGCTTAAGAAGTCTTTACCCGCCATGGAAGGGATACAGTGACTAAAGCTCGTAAGAGCTTTTTACTCCTGAAGATGATCATGTGATGTGATCAAAAAGTTGAGACGACCAAAAAATACCCTAACGCAGCTTTCCATCTCCTATTTTGAACCATTCTACGTGAAGCAATGTTTAAAGAAGCTGCCCTCTGTACTAAAAAATTCTGCAACATCCATTGTCACATATGGCTAGAAAATACGAAACTTTTCTGCAAAAATCTCCAACCTAAGTGATTGTCCATGTAATTTCCAGCAACCTCCAAAATACCATCTTCAGCAGATTTTTTACACATAAGTTCATCAAAAATTTGAGGAGTTTGTGCCTGGATGTTTTCTAAGTTTGATCATCACAAATTTGCTCTACATGCTGAAAAGAACCTGTATGATACAAGGTAGAATATGGTTGAAAATTGCCATGAAAACTCTGCAACAAATCTTCCCTAAAAATAAAGGTGCATGTCTGGAAGAAAAAAAATACACAAATATCTTCATCAAACTGCCCCAAAATCTTCCCTAAAAATAAAGGTAGATGTCTGGAAGAAAAAAAATACACAAATATCTTCATCAAACTGCCCCAAAATCTGCATCATAAATAGGAATATGTGGCTGGAAAATATCATGCAAATTCCCTGAATTTGCTTTTCCTATGTTAGGCTGCCCAAAGATCTCAAAATCAATATTATCCTCCTCAGAAATATATCACTACAAGTATCATAAATAGAATCCCAATAATTTTTTAAACAATCCATGTTCCTATCATGATCAAAAATCTAAAAAGTAATGTCCATAATTTCACATCCTTGGTTGCCCTAATCTTCATCAAATATAAAGGCAAGCATAATTACAAATTCCTCACCCTCCAATGGGTTTTCTACTAGATCATCCTTCTCAAAGTCATCCAATTCAGAATTTTGAAAAAGAATGTAGCTTACCAAACTTTACCTTCATGAGATGATGGAATGAATGCTTGGGAGTTTTCTTTATCAATGTCTTCTTCATGTGCATGGTCATCAGTGGATTCATAAGGTGCTTCTTCATGTGGAGTTGCAATAGACTTTTCAACAACCTCATGTAACTCATTTGCAAAGTCTTCATGAGCTAGGACACCATTTGTATTTTTAGCATACTCTTATCATTTATTTAATCAAAGAGAGGCCTTGAAGGGTCTCTCTCATATACAAGCATCGTATCATCCAACTTCATTTTTTTGTCTTTACAAATTACAACTCATATGAATGCATCATTTAATCCTTCCATTTGATCCTCTACATCAATCTAAAATTCTTGAAAAAAACTACGAGGAAATTACAAAATGAGAATATCTCATTATTCTCATTTTGATTGAGATTACAATACCATTCTCATGCACCAGTGTTTATAAAAAGTGCAAATATTTTCATGATCACATTTTCATGGACAATCAAATTTTAAAATAAAATCCATAAATAATGCAACAAAAGTAGAGATTGAATATGACCTCCATAGAATCTTGGAGCGTGCTTCTTCCATTGTTGATAAGGGAGCTCATGTGGATATCCTTGAATGCATGAGAAATCTAAAGGATCAAGAAATTTGGCTTCCAATTCATTGCATGATGGAGAATGCCTTCTTCAAATCGACAATATTCATATGAAATCATACCTCATACCAAGATGTGGAATCGCCAAGGTGAACCTACAGATGTCTTCAAAATGCTAAATGTTTCACCCTACAAATAACAAGTCTTCAAATCTACAAGGAAAAAGGACATTGCCCCTTCATTGGAGTTGCCATATGAGCCATGGATCTTCAAAATCTACATTCATAACATCAATGTAGAAAGACTACAAATTCCGGGAAATGAAACATGTCCCTAGCAAATTGGCAATGGCACCAAAAAATGTTACATCACAAACCCTCACTTCTAGATAAGATAAGATAAAATAATATTATTAATGTCCAACGAATGACCACAAAGTAGGTCAATGGCACTGTTTGGTACCAAGATGTCAATACAAAGTGGGAGAATTAAAGCGAATGTTATGAAAAGCGAGGTGCAGAAAGAAAAGTATGAATCTAACATAAAACTAGAAAGCGAACTCTAAAGATGGAGAGACGATCTAGGAAAGAGATGTACAAAGAAAATGTATCCAGGAGTTGTGATATAAAAGGTGTAAGTTTGTCATAGTTCGTTGGAACCATTTCTCCTACCATCTAAGGCAAAATGGAGGAAACTCAAAATACAACTTTGTCAATAGGAGAAGCTAGAAGAGGAGCTAGATTAGGTAATGTGTAGCTACCTGAAGTGGGGGACTTGTCGTTGTGACCTAGATGAAATAATCATCTTATGATTTTGGCCTCCACATGGTCGGGAGCTTGTAGAAGCTCCCTATCTGTTTAGGAGCTTCTGGAAGCTCCTAAACAGACAGAGAGCTTCTACAAGCTCCTGTTATCACACAAAGTGTAACTACCCACTAAAGGTATCCCATCCGGGATGGTAGAGGTGAGGTAGCTAACCGATGACACCGCAAGGACCTCGTCCACTACGGATAAAGGGTAGTTGTCACACCAGAAGGGCTCTTGTCACTTTAGATCAATCCAACGAATGACCAAGGGGGAGACCCTACTAGCCTAAGAGGCCAGCGAACCCACTCAAGACACTCCTAGGGTTTGACAATGTATAAGGAAGGAGAAATAAATGAGTGGATAAGACTAGATCTATCAAATTAGAGGGGTATGCAGATTAGGGCCAAGTTGGGGACGCTTAGTAAAGATAGGAAATAACCCAACTTGGATGAGATTGTACCACAAATGAGTTAAGGAAATAGATCTAGGGAGATCTAGCCAAAAGAAATGAATCCCTAAAGGGACCCACCTAGGGTTTTTGCATAAGTGGACAAAGTGGACCCAAAAGAGCAAATCAGGGCATGCGATGACTAGATCGGGGTGCTTGAAGGTTGGATCTATGATTTTGAGGCAGGTCCAAGCATACCCATCTGACAGATCTGAAGAAATGGCCACCCACCCAAGAGGGGCGCCCCCACCTAGAGTGACTAGTGCTAGATCCCAGGGCAAATGGAGTCTGATTTTGATGAAACTTGAGATCTAGGGTTTATTCATTAATCTCCAAGTGGGTTTTGATGGTCGTCATCCAAAACTCACCGTATCTATCAGATCTACAAAACTAGGGTTTTAGGAAAAGAGGGTTTGGTTGTGACAATTAGATCAAATCCTGAAAAATAAAATATATGCAGATGTACCTGGATATACTTGCTACTAACCTTGTATGATGATGATCTTTCCTTTCCGATCAATTACAAGTGTTTTCTATGCCTCTCCAAGTGAAATAGTTACCTCCTCCTAGATGTCGAGCGCTCCCTCGTGCAAAAGAGATCTACTATGAGAATCGATTTACCGAAGAATGGATGAAATGATGAAGAAAGATAAATCAAAGAACATCAAGATGGTCGTAAGACACCATAAAGATACTACCTGAACCAATGGCAATTTGAGAGGCCGATATGGAGCTCAGTCACAATAGCGCCCCTACCCAAATGCTTCCTTCACCAGATGGATGGCAACTTGCAAAATATTAGAGATGCATAGATCCGCAAGAATGCTAGAGAGAACAAGACTTTCCAATCTCCATATAAGACATTCGACAAAGCTTCCAAGAATTTCTGCAAAATATTTTTATTAATCCAAGAGTTTGAGAGCCAAAAGTCCCTTTACAAATGAGAGAGCATCTCAATATATAGATCTCTCAAGTACATAATACCTAGATCCAAAAAGATCAAGGGTCAAGATCATAAGATAATATCATCCTAATCTACGGCTAAGATTAGCCAGATACATCTCACATGGATCAACTCAAAAATATAAGGGGGTACATCACTAGAAACACCTGATGAGAGGCGCACCACATAAAAGATGACTAATGACGACAAGGTAGCACATGGTGGGGCTAGGAGGTTATGTTATCCTTCACTAGCATGGCCCCATGGCACAATAACAATGTGTGGTGGCAAATAATATAAAAGAGTAATAAAAAAACACTAGAGGATCTCCCTCAAAATGCATAAACCAAGGACATGTGGACCCTGACTGAAGTGGAGTTGATGCTGGATGATGAAGATGACCCAAATACTCTGCCTCAGACCAATTCCATGCCAATCCTTTGCCTCAATCACCCAAATCGATTTCCTCATTAGCCATTTTTAATTATTAAAATGCTGCCTTGGGAACATAAAACAAGCAATATCTCACAAGGTACCAAAAATCAACGTGAAAACACTGCATGAATGGATCTGGGACCCTGGTAGTATGGTACAAACGACTGGCTGCACCCCAAGAATCCCTATATCGCCCTAGGAGAACTTAATTTTTTCTTAACTGTGCTTTATTTCCATTTTTCCCAGGCAAATCTACTGCAAGAATGCCTAGATATCGATATCCGTCTTGTGCCCGCCTGAAACTGAAAACTAGCTACACTAATGGACTCAGAATGTCCAAATCCACTAGGAATGACTACTCATACCCCATAAGTCCATCACAAAAGTACATTAGAGGTCCCATCCATGTCAGAACAATAAAAATAATAAAGCCTGTAAATGTTGATAACCATAAGAATAACACAAGGCATCATAATAAATCGCCATTTGAAGCATGAATATGTCTAATGGACACCTATAGACCATAAATAATCATCATCAACCATAAATGTCGATCTATAACTCATCGTGGATCATGCTCATGACCTGGCCAATACTGAGTTGACCAAGTCAAAACTAATCAAATGATGACCCAAGTGCTAAACTCTGATACTGCAAAGTACAAGTGGACATGCATGCTCAATTATCTATGTTAGCAGTGACATTTCTAGTATGATTAGATTTAGTTGGCAAGTATAAGCACAATAAATAATAATCCAAATTAAAATGATCAGTTGCTTCAAAACAAGAACCTCTAGTGTATACTCATTTATAGATTTAGCCCTTTTGCTAGTCAAGGGTGAAGGGATCATAAACAACAGGTAAGGCCAAGGGATGACTTGATGACTCAACAATGTAAGCACCTAGGCTGAAGGGCAAGGGGATCCACACAACACATAGGTTGGACTAGGTGAACAATAGGGCATGGCAGTGTCTCACCAATGGGTGGAATGATGAGAAAGCTCCACTAGACTCTAGACAAGCAACCTTTTTAATACTTTATTTGCTCTGCATTTATTTCACTAGTTGACCTCTAAAGGCAGGTGCCCTGGTAAGCCTTCTGGGATTCCAAATAATGACAAAGACATGACCTTCCTGGGCCAGTTTCTCCCTGTTGCCCTGTGGGGGAAGATGAGCTGAACATTATACAAAGAATGAGTGCTCATCCTACAGCCATCAACTTTATTTATCACTAATAACTTGCCAGCCTCCAAGAGCAAGTGCCCTGGAAAACCTTATGGGCTTCCAGAAAATGACTAAGGCTCAACCTTCTTAGGGTTGCCTACCTAATATCCTGTGGGGATACATGAGCCTTACACCATACAATGGATGAGTGCTCATCTCTTGGCCACTGACTAGTTTTGTTTTGTTTCCAGTAGTGTCTCAAAACACTGTTGTTTTGCTAGCAGGGCATCCATTTAGAATAACTTTAAGCTTTGATGCCTTAGTCTCTAAAGACACTTTCTTTGGTAAGACTATTTGTGTTCAAGACCTAGAGGTAGACATTCCTTGTGACAATAATCACATAAACCAACACCGATACACAATTTATACATGGAGACCTATTCCAACATAGAGGTGAAGGTGGGGGAAATCCCAAGTGTCACTAGTCAAGTTACAAGTCCAGGATAGTTAATGAAAATGGGAAGGCAGCGAATGGACGAAGACAGTGGAAATGAAGCCAAGACTAGCAAGTTCTATCCCTGAAGGGGAAAAGACTAAATCTATATTGGGAGTAAGGAAAGGCCAACTAGTATACAAAAGAACTTCCCGATCAAAACCACTAGATGATTCATACTTTAGATTCCAAGTAAACCAAGATACAGTATTGCCAACATATAATCCATATCAACTGAGTCTCACTACTAAACTAGGTAACAGAGCAACATCAAAATCCATATGCACAAACTATAATATCACATGGGTCATATACCTGCACTAGATCTGAAAACAATCTGAAAATCACTGGGACAACTGATGCTGCTACATATAGGCACTACATCAATCTCTGCTCTGGGTCATAAGAATGGTTAACTCGGTCATCAAATCTGGGGTCATGAGGCTCAGTCATGGCATAGAATTGGTCAATATGGATACTCTAGATCTACTGAAAGTGTGAAATCATCAATTGCTGGCTCATCATCTGCTAATCCCATGGTAAAGGACTGGCTCACAAAACTGCTCAGTATTTCTCAGGAACAAAAGTAGCCCAGCTACTATATATGTGACAACAGCTCCCAATAAAAAGGGAGCAGCAAAAGCAAGTTCCTGAAAAGCTCCCAAAGAAGCTCCCAACAAAAAGGGGACGTTTCGTACCAACTCCCAAGATCCCAGGAGCAAGGAAACGTCGGGCATGGGTTGCCAAAATCCCAGGAGCGGTACCCGTGCAACTATGCCTTTTTCACTTCAAGTTTCATTTTATCTTTAGAGCCGATTTGCACTCTTTTTCTTCAATATTTCTCTAGAACTTCTTCAACGCTATCTAGGACTTCTTCAATGGTTGACCCGTCTTCTTGGTTATTTCTTCAGCATAGAAAAGTTGTCCTTGTTGATGTTCATCTCCTCACATGCAATTGTACCACGTAAGTACCTCAGCACATGCTTTGCTGCAACCTAATGTACATCCCTCAACTCAGCCATAAACTAGCTCAGGCTGTTCACTACAAAGCAAATATCTAACTTGGTGTTAACCAAGTAAATCAATGATCTAATCAGTTGCCTGCACATAGTGGGATCCACCAAATCTGAATCTGAAGCAAAATCACTAAGCTTCTTCAAATTTGCCTCCATAGGTGTAGTCATGGACTTGCAGTCCATCATACTTAATATCTTCAGGATCTTGACCGTGTACTTCCCCTGACTGAGGAAGATCTCATCTGGTCTTTGCCACACCTCTAATCCCAAGAAGTAATGCATCATGCCAACATCCTCCATCTCAATTTCCGAAGCCAACTTCCTCTTGGTGAGGGAGGTGATCCTGATTAGGGCACCTCCTCCATCAACAACAAACTGTTTTGCAGCTACTCCCGGAGCACCCTGCTCCCTCTGTACCTAAGTATCATGCTCCCTATGCATCTGGACACTCTGCTCTGAAGCAACTTGTTGCCTTCTGCATTGTTGATCCCTGTGTATCCATCTGTGTCATCCCCCACCAAGTGGGTCCACTAAGGTGAGCCTCCTGCTCCCTCAAGAACGTTGAATACCATCCATGACTCTCTCTAATCCTGAAATTGGCTAACTCCATAGCCTATAGATGCCAATCTGGACTGCATGCTTGATCTTATAGATCCACTTGGAAGTCACCACTGACTTCCCCTCGGGTCTCCGAACAATCTCCCACACATCATTCTTCATGATGGACTAATACTCATCCATCATGGCATTCTTCCTAACCTGTTATCTCGTTGCCTCCTCATAACCGGAAGGCTTGGAATCAATGATAGGACTTATCAATGCCATAAAACTCGAGTACCTTTGAGGTCTTTTGCTCTTCCTGAAAGTACCACTGGGAGCTGTATGCCTCTGCATTCTACAAAGTATCACGAAGCCATGTTGGCCTCTTCTTGTTGATGACAACATCTCTAGGTATATCCATTGGCTCTGTTGGCTCTATAGAATCCTCCTGATAGTCTGAAGGATGAAAAACCGGAATAAACGAATTTGGACCCTCTTGCTCCCCACTATCAATTTCCATGTGAGATTCTTTAGACCTCATGAAGGCTACCTCCTCATCAAAGGTAACATCCCGACTAACCTCAATATGGCATTGTCCTGGAATGTAGATCTCGTAGGCCTTCGAAATCTCGCTATATCTCACAAAAATGCATGTTGTCACATATATAGTAGCTAGGCTACCTTTGTACCTGAGCAGTACTAATCAGTTCTTTGAGCCAACCCTTTACTATGAGATCTGCAGATGATGAGCCAGAGTTGATGATCTCCCACTTTCAGCAGATCCATAGTATCCAAATTGACTAGTTCTATGCCATGACTAAACCTCATCACCCCAGATTCAATGACTGAGTTAGCCATTTTTCTTTCAAGACCCAGAGCAGAGATTGTTATATTGCCCATGATATGTAGTTGCAGCAGTTGTTCCAGTGATCTTCATATTGGTTCCAGATCCTGTGCATGTATATGACCCAGGTGATATATTGGTTTGTGTATATGGATTGTGATGTTGCTCTATTACCTATTTTAGCAGTGAGACTCAGTTGATATTAATTATGTGTTGGCAATATTTTATCTTGGTTTACTTGGAATCTAAAGAACAAATGATCTGGTGGTTTTGACCGGAAATTCTCTTGTATACTCATTGGCCTTTCCCTACTCCTAGTATGGATTTAGTCTTTTCCCTTCAGGGACATAGCTTGCTAGTCTTGGCATCATTTCCATTGTCTCCATCCATCTGTTGCCTTCCCAGCTTCATTGATTATCCTTGGCTTGTAACTTGACTAGTGACATCTGGGATTTCCCCCACCTTCACCTCTATGTTGGAATAGATCTCTAGTATTCTTGCGGATCTATGCATTTCTAATATTTTTGCAGGTTGTCATCCATCTGGTGAAGGAAGTGTTTGGGTAGGGGCGCTATTGTGACTGAGCTCCATATCGCCCTCTCAAATCGTCTTGGATTCAGGGAGTATCTTTATTGTGTCTTACAGCCATCTTGATGTTCTTTGATTCATCTTTCTTCATCATTACATCCATCCTTTTGTAAACCAATTCTCATAGTATATCTCTTTTGCAAGAGGAGGGAGCGCTTGGCATCTATGACGAGGTAGCGATTTCACTTGGAGAGGCATAGAAAACGCTCATAATTGATCGAAAAGGAAAGATCATCGTCATACAAGGTTAGTAGCAAGTATTTCCAGGTACGTCTGCATATATTTAATTTTTTGGGGCTTTGATCTAATTGTCACAACTAAACCCTCTTTCTTAAAACACTAGTTTTGTAGATCTGATAGATCCAGTGAGTTTTTTATGACGACCATCAAAACCCACTTGGAGATTAATGAATGAACCCTAGATCTCAAGTTTCACACTAATCTGGCTCCATTTGCCCTAGGATCTAGCACTAGTCACTCTAGGTGGGGGCACCCTTCTTGGGTGGGTGGCCATTTCTTCATATCTGTCAGATGGGTATATGCTTGGACCCACCTCAAAATCGTAGATCCAATATTCAAGCACCCCGATCTAGTCATCTCATGCCCTGATCTATTCTTTTGGGTCCACTTTTTCTACTTTTGCATAAACCCTAAGTGGGTCCCTTTAGGATTTCCATTCATGGGGCTAGATCTCTTCAGATCTATTAGTTGTGTATGTTTGAACCCACTTGATTTTCATAGATCTATCCTCCAAGCATCCTGATCTAGTCATTACATACCTTGATCTACCCTTTTGGGTCCACCTTGTCTACTTTTGCATAAAATCATAAGTGGGTCCTTTAGGGTTTTCTTCATTTGGCTAGATCTCACTAGATCTAATTCCTTAAACTACTTGTGGTACAGTCTCAATCAAGTTGGGTTATTTCCTACCTTTACTAAGCCTCCCCAACTTGGCCCTAATCTCTATATCACTCTTATTCCACAGATCTAGTCTTATCCGCTCATTATCTCTCCTCTTTTATCCATTGCCAAAACCTAGGAGTGTCTTGAGTAGGTTCACTAGCCCTCTTAGGCTAGTAGGGTCTCCCCCTTGATCATTCTTCGGATTAATCTAAAGCGACAAGAGCCCATCATAGTTTTAAAAATCGGAATCGGACTCGGAATCGATAATGAATCGGTCATAAATCGGCCAATTTGAATTTAATGAATCGGTTTGCTAAAAAATACATCAAATACTTAAATTTTAAAGGAAAACAACATTTTCAAGATTATAATCCATGATTCCAAGGCATTGAAGAATCTACTCATGTATATACCATATAAGAGTCAATATATCAAAATGATACAAAATGCACTGTAATCTGAAGTCTGTGACTGTACTCTGTGCAATACATAAATGACAATACATGTAACATATCTAGGATACTAGAACAAAATACATAATCCATGAGGCCTAGGCGGCTAGGCCCTATATAGTAAAGGCTATATGGCCTGGAGAGTCCAAAAAACATGCTACATAATCAACTACATAAATGATAATATCATAATACATCATCAATGATCATCATCAAACTCAGCACCACTGCTAGAACTAGAACTAGAAGAAGAACCAGAAGGACTAGCAAATGCATCATGATCTAGCTCAGTCTCGGGCTCCTCAGGATCAAAGTCATCTGCTAATGAAGTAGTAGTATTGGCTGAATGTCGACGTCGTCGACGACTATAAGTACGAGGTCCTGATCGGCTAGTGCCTGGCACTGCTCTCTCAGCATCTACACCTGTATGAACTGATGGCATCGGCAGTAAAGGATCTGCATCCAACGGAACATCCAGCAAGTCCTCCAGCTCAACATCTATGTCATCACCAAACTCTGGCGGTTGGGTCTCCACTACCCATTCTGAGTTTGGATCTATATCATCCAACACAATGGGATCCGTATCGGGTCTTTTGCTCATCAATTGGTTGCGCCTGAGTCAGAGGTTGTACTGCACAAAGACTAGATCGTTCAACCGTTTTTGCTCTAAACGGTTTCTCTTCTTTGTGTGAATCCGCTCAAACAAAGACCAATTGCGCTCACACCCAGAAGAGCTGCAGGTTTGACTCAGAACCCGTATTGCAAACCTTTGCAATAGTTTAGTATGGTTACCAAATGCCTACCACCATTGTGCTGCAAATGTGAAGAGTCAAGGTAGTTAATAATTTAATTCAACAATTTAAATTTTAAACTTAATTCAAGGTAGTTAATAACTTTAAACTTTAAAAACATAAGTTAATCAAACAATGGAAATGTTTACCTGGTTGGTCTTCCTCTCTTGAAATCTTAGCAACATTGTTGCCAAAGGTACCTGTGGCGGCGGTGAAAGAGTTGATCTGTCGATGTATCTCCAATTGGTCCGCCTCATTTGGGACCATGCCCTCAAGGCAAGAATACAATCCATCTACTACCTCCCCAGTCGGATCTGGATCAATATGCGCTCTATACTGATACCTTGGGTTAAGAAAATACCCAGCTGCATGTATAGGGCGATGGAGTTGATTGTTCCATCTCCTATCAATGATCTCCCAAATAGGCCCATACTTGGCCACTCTATCTTTGTATGCTGTCTTTATCTGCTCCTTTGCTTGATCCCT
>LPNX010662616.1:40268-90656 GCA_001517045.1 Pseudotsuga menziesii | reverse complement strand
CCAAGAGACGAAATAATAGATTTGCATCTTTCACCTGATCAGATGCATCACTTGATCTCAAAAACATGGTTCCTTGTGGGCAAGAGACAAGAAATTTTATTAGAGTACGACCCTTCTGATCGGTCCATCCATCTGACATGATAGTGCATCCTGTTCTGACCCATGACTGTTTGAAGTCCTTCAAGTATTCTTCTATGGACACTATCTCTTTTTGCAAAAGAGATCCCCTCAAGTCATGCATACTAGGGCCTTTGAAGCCCTTACCAGCAGCTATAACAGCATCCCACATAGGTTGGTAATAAGAAGAGCGTGCAGCATTGAATGGGAAATCAGCATCATACCACCATCTAGCTATGTACTCATAGGCAGCTTCTTTGTATTTCTTCTTCCAATGGTCATCTAAGGTGGGTTGAACATGTGTTGAAGGCATATGAGAAGCATTGGCACTAGCAGAGGATGTAAAATAGCTTTGAATGCCACCCTTCTTTTTTTATTTACCCTTCTCCTTCTCTTGTGTAGTATCGGAGGGTGCAACATACCCAAAAGGATCAGAAGGGATAGATGAAGAGCCTTCAATTGAACCTGGAGCATAGGTCCCACGGCCACCCATCATTTCAGCGAGCCTCCTCTTCTTTCCTACCTCTTCCTCTATCTCTTTTTGCCTAGCCTTATTCTCTTCAAACTTCTTAAAATATTCTTGCATATCAGCTCTAATTTGTCCAATGACATCTAGTGGAGCTTCACATGCCTTCACTTGCCCTTTGATGGCAGCCAAGTGTTGTTTAAGCCTGTAAATTCCACCACCCTTAATCAACTTCTTGCAATACTTGCAATACATAACCCCATCAACAACATCTGCATGGGCCCATGCCGGATCTTTTGCTTTTGGGGCCATTTTGGAATCCGGATAGGCTGAAAATTGAAACAACAACAAGCATTAATTCCTCAAAAAAACATAATAAAAATACAACATTAATTCCTCAAAAAAAAGTCACCTACAGGACTGTCTTTTAATTTGCTATCAGATCTGATTATTTAAATGATCTTCAATGTTCATATGTCTGGGAAGTTAACACCTTTCTTGCATAAAATGGTCATACGTTGCAGCACCCTCTTGTAGCAAATCAGACTGACTTTCCATGCTAAAAAATATACTTCAACTAGTACAACTTTCCTTCTCTGAATAAGGCTGAGTTTTATCCTGAAAACTATTCCTTAAACTGTTGTTCCCTACTTGCATTGATAAGCTGAATTTACTGCTTTTTATGGGTGCAATTATCTTGAGTATGTTACTGCATTTGCTTCCCTCAATAAAATGCTCTCTAAGTCTACAGACTCTACGCTTACCTATGGCTCTTACCTAGGGACTAAACTTTGTAAATATATTTATTTGAATATAAGAAGTTTTTATTCAAAATTTAAAAAAAAAACTCAGCTGGCCAGTACAGTATAAATTACACTTTTTTGTGAAACATTTTTTCGTTGTTTTGTGCTTAGAGGGAGGGATTTCTGTTGCGGAAAAATTTGGACAGTGTATGAAGGCCTAAACAAAGCTGTTTCAAAGATTTTATACAATTTGTAGTCCAAATAATCACTAGGAATAAAACAGTCCAAAATTTCAGACCATGACTTCATTGGGGCTGCGTTTTTATAGCAAGGGAAGCAAATTGGGACACAGATACAATATCAAAGGAGCTAGCCTGCTAGGAGATGCAAGCTTGGTGGTTTTTGAAGGATCTTCACCTTTTTCTTTGCTAGTGTTTTTCTAAAATGCCAGAAACAGTTGAGGCATTTTGTCATTTTTCAAATTTCTCAAATTGTTTAAAACTCAGATTTCATATCCCTGAAAGATTGCAAAATAGTGAAATGAAACTTTTATGTATTCATCAATAAGGTGACATATTTCTGAATTTTGCAGAGTTGTTGACTTGACAGTGTAAAGCTCAATGCTGTCCATGACTCCATTGAACATTCATAGACATCTAATGGAAGGGTGGAGTCTTGTGGAAATGGCTGCTTACAGCCTTATCAAGTGGAGTCTTGTGGAAATGGCT
This sequence comes from Pseudotsuga menziesii, assembly GCA_001517045.1. Lineage (NCBI taxonomy): Eukaryota > Viridiplantae > Streptophyta > Pinopsida > Pinales > Pinaceae > Pseudotsuga > Pseudotsuga menziesii. The sequence continues at coordinate 88,602 of LPNX010662616.1, read as the reverse complement.
GCTTACAGCCTTATCATTTCATTTGATAAGGCTGTAAGCAGCCATTTCCACAAGACTCCACCCTTCCATTGGAATGTTATGTCACTGTCCAATGCAAGCCTGAAGTTTGTAAAACATAAAAATTTAAAATAATAAAAACCATGTAATTACTAACAAGGAATTTGATTCATCATTGAAAGACGGAGAGAACATTGATTGGAGTCAATACTAAATAGTAGACTGTAATAGTAAATACTCACTTGTTAGTGCTAGCAGCTAGACTGTAATACGTTGCAGCACCCTCTTGCAAGTTGCAGCACCCTCTTGGAACTCCATAGGTGACAGTCCACGACTCCACAGTGCACACCTCGACCGGTAGTCAAACTCAAACCCACTCCAACTCCTTGCTCCAGCCTCCACGGTTTCAGACAAAACAAAGGTAATGAATCATGATATTGACCGGTAGTCTTATAGTTGTGTTGGGTAGTTAGGTTAGGGAATGGGGTGGGTTAGGACTTAGGGTAGGGAATAGGTTAGTTAAATGTTTAAAATTTAAAAAATAAAATAAACATTTACAAACTTGAAACTTAAAAATGAAAAAAAAAATGGGCATTTTTCCAAACCGGACCGGTCAGGTTCGAAACCGGCCGGTTGGACCGGTTAGATACCGAACCGAACCGGTTTGGTACCAAACTGGCCGGTTCGGTATCTAACCCGTCCCCTATCCGGTTAACCAACCGGTTTGACCCGGTTTGGTTCCGAACCGGTGAACCGGCCGGTTCCGATTCCGGTTGGAACGATTTTTAAAACTATGGAGCCCGTCCAGTGTGACAACTACCCTTTATCCGTAGTGGACGAGGCCCTTACGGTGTCACCGATTAGCTACCTTACCTCTACCGTCCTGAATAGGATATCTCAAGTGGGTGGCTTCACTTTGTGTGATAACAATACCCTTCTTCCCAAAAGGTTCAAATCTTGTCCTCTTCTTCTTTGACACATGGGTGTATATTGAACAACCAAAGATCTTCAAGTGACTGACCTCTGAGTTCACTCCTGTGAATGCCTCCTCAAGAGTCTTGTCCCTCAATACCTAGTGAGGACTCTTGTTCTGAGCATAAACTACCATACTAGATGCCTTTTCCCATAAGAGCATGGGTAACTCCTGATCATGGATCATCGCTTTGCCATCCTTCATAATGAACTAACCTACAATACATGACAAAATTGTCCACAAGAATTAACCAATAACAATTAACCAGTTATGCAATTCATCATAATATCAAATCGATTTAAGCAAATAAAACTTGTTGCACAAAGCATTAGATACTTATCTTGTTGTTGACTCCCTCTTGATCCCTGCCTCCTTGCAAAAATCACTAAAGTCCTTAGAGGTACACTCTCCTCCAAAACCTTGATCTTCTTCTTTGTCAAGTTTTATGCCTGAACCTTAAGCTTCTAGAATCTTATCTAAATGCACTAGATCCAAGATCGTGTACAGCCCCTGCAAATATCCTTAAGCTCTACTTGGAGCTCTGGAAAACCTCTTTATGAAGTGTGCCTTGATGTGATAGTCTGTCTACAAGTATCAATGTTTAGACTTGTCTTCTCTGTCAAAACTTCTTCTTCCCTTATCATCAAATTTTGTCTTCTATAATGGATGCTCATCAACATCAACTATTGATGCATGTTGCTTTCTCCTCCTTTTCTTTAGAGGACACTGATAAGAATAGTGACCAAATGTATGGCAATTGTAGCACTTGATCTTTGAAAGATCCTTCTTCTTATGTTCTTGAACTGGAGCTGATCCTTCACCTATATTCTTCTTTTCAAAATTTCTTCTTCCTTTTCCTTTCTTCTAAGGACATTGATAAGCAAAGTGACCAATTTTATGACAACTGAAGCACTTAACTTTTGAAATATCCTTCTTTTATTTTTGATATAGCATGCGTCTGGAAGCATCATTGTCCACTAACCAGGTATCACTACTAACATTGTTTTTTCTATTTCTCTAGAGCTACTTTAGGGGAAATATTGTCCAAAGGGATTAGATCTATCATAAAGTTTTATTTTATATTCGATTGAAGTTCTTGCATAGAGGGAGTGTTATCACATATATAGTAGCCGGGCTATCATATTCTATTTTTCAGACACAGTACTTTTTTTAGCCAGATCTCTTACATATGAGATGCTGAGATGAGCATTTTTATTGGATCATGATTATATTTGTGGACTATTGAACTCTCCCATGTCAGGACTGAGTCTCGGGACACTCAGATTTGAGGACCGATGTAGCCATTTATGTTATTTCAGAGCAGTAGTGGATGCCCAGTGTTATATCAGTACTTTCTCATTGGATAGATGGTGTTTCAGATGATTTATATTGCATCGATATGAGTCAACATTTTATATTGTGTTATGGTTATTACTGCTCTTATATTGATTCTTATGACATGTATTGACTTGTGGTATCATGATCTGGCGGTCATAATTATATGGACTTGGTTGTATCTTATACTATGTATTGATGTCCTTACTCTGGCTTGGAAGTTCTTGATCTATACTCATTGGTTTTACCCTCCTTAGGGAGAATAGAGGTAGTCATTCCCACCATTGTTTTGGCTTGCTAGTGTTGGCTCCATCATTTCATTGTCTTCACCCATCCATTACCTTCTAGTCTAATTTTCAACTCGACTGACTTCTTGACTTGTGGCATGGAGGACCTTTTTCCCCGCTAGAACCTTTGTTGGACAAGCCTCCCTGTTTTATTGTGTCTCAGCTTTGAGTTGGTGACAAAACTTGCCTTTGGTAAGTTGGATAGTATGCCTAAATCATTTTGGTCGGTTGTCCCGATGTTTAGCACTGTGCAGAATTCCCCCTAGTCACTTAAGATGTTGTTGGCTAAAACCAAAAGCTCATGTACTACTTGTGTTGAAATTATTGAATATACGCCCATGGAAAATGAAAATGTAAAACTGTGTTTCTTAACATATGTAAAAAGGGAAAGAGCAATAAATTGCTAAAATACTCCTTGAAGAGTATAAGAAAAGGTCTAAAAAAACAACGGTTAAAAATATGCTATATCAAAAAATTCCTGACATTATTAAAAATAAATATGTCCCGGATGAAAGCTGCGATTAGCTGTGCTTTTAAGCACTGGTGAAGTCCCAAAGGGGTCATATAGGCCAAAAAGGCCATGGAATAAGATGTGGTCCTAACAAACTTGGATCAAGATTGATGTAGACATGATGCCTAAGTTGAATAAGCACTCTCTAAACAACTCATCCATCTGTGAGGCACTGCCATTCCTTGTGTTGTTGTTTGTCCAGCATTGGTTATAGTGAGTTTTCCCTTTCTTTGTCCAAAGTGTCATGATGTTGAGTAGGAAGTCATCCTTTGCCTTGTCATTTCCACCCTTCACCCTTGACTAGCAAAATGACTACAGCTATGAAGTGAGTATAGTCTTGAAAGTATGAGTCTAAGTAATAATAAATAAAGCATATATATATGTATTTGTTGATGTACCGCCAGTGAAATGAATGCTACTTCTTGTGATTATTACTTGAATGAGTTGTAGAGCATGGATTAACCTTTTAACACTTGCAACAGATGGATGTATTCTGAGTTATTATTGGTGTCTGATTATCCACAGATGGTTATATTGTTTATTGGGTATGATTGATGATCAAATAGAGACCTATGAGGGGTATGAATATACACCTTAGATGGATTGGGACTCTCTGAGTCCAATAAGACAGTTTATTTCCAGTTCCGGGCACTTACAAATGTGATCAGGCTCACTCTGCCTTTCTGATGCAGTTTTTCTTCATAGATTGATATTTTTGAGCAGCGAGATGTTTCAGTTGGATATCCTAGGGCGTTGTAGAGGCATAGGGGGGTGCAGCCACTTGTTTGTACCATTGTACCCCCATCCCAGAGAGCTTGGTGGGCTCAGTTTGGCAACGCAGGCACCCTAGGAGGCTGTTTTGGCAGAATCACGTTTCCCGAGGCAGATTAAAAAATAATTAAATGGCTATTGAAGAAATCAATTTGGGCTACTGAGGCAAGGAAATGACATGGGATGAGTCATGATGATGAGAGTGATGACCTCCATACCTTCTCCAACAGTTGCAGCTCCTGATTGGGCCCACACCTATTTTTTGGGCATTTTTATTATTTTCTGGAGCTCTTTTTGGAGGCTCACGATTTCCTCAAGGAGGCACAAAAAGTCAAAGATTTAAATTATTATATTATTTATTGTGCCATGGGGACACCCAAGGGAGTTAGTCAAACACTCCTTGGACCCACCATGTGCTTTCATTTATTTCTTGTTGAGTGGGTTACCTTATTTTGGGTGGTTTAGTCCACTTTGGTAAATCATGGTTATATTGATCCATGTATTGTATGTTGAGCTCATCTCAACCATTGATTAGAACATTTCATCTTTTAATCTTAGCCACTCGTTTTGAAAGTGGTTAGGATTTGGTTATGATTGAGGTTCTCTCATTTCTATTTAAGAGAGAGAGCTTCTCATTTGTAAGGGGTCTTTGGCTCTTAGATCTGAATAATAGAAAGACTTTTTCTGTGGAAATTTTTCTGGATTTGTTTTGCATCTAATGTGCTCAAATGGTGATTAGCTTGTCTTCAGCTTACTAGCATCGTGGAAATTCTCGTGAGATCTATTTTTTTTCATGGCTATCATTGTTTTGTCTACAGGAGGGCGTTTTGGCTGGAGCGTTTTTGTAGGGGGACCTCAACTCGCTCGGTTCTTTTCATCTTGGATCAGAGGGTTTTCATTAGTTTCATTGCGATCTATGATTACTCCATTTTACTGTCTTGTAGCATTCAGTTTCTTTATTTTGTATGTGCAAATATGATATGGTTGACGTTTGCTCATGCAGGGTAGGGGGCGCTTTGATGGCTTGGAGCTTGCATATGCCATAAAAATCACGGGGATCTTCCAGGATTGATCGGGATAGCTAGGATCGTCATTGTTATAGACTTCTACAAGCTTATCTAGGTAAGATCCACAAGTAAGTTCTTCTTTTCTGATCTTATTCCTTTGTACCTTGCTGAAATTTAACTATTTTTCTAAAAACTCCTAAAACACTAAAAACACTACAAATCAATAAACATGGGAATAGTCCGATCTTTTGCCAAACCATTTCTGGGTTTCATAGATCGGGCCTCCCCTTCATCAAATAAACTGAAACGCTGGTCAAATTCCTCACAGTTTGACCTAGATCTGATTTTTTCAGCAGAAAACTGCATAACCCCCCACTGAAAAAATTGACCTGCTAGGGTTTTGAGTTTTTCTGATTTCTACTTCACAGATGGATAGATCAGGTCTTGGGCAGTCCAAATCAACCCCAACGCTGTCAAGAGGCTCAACAGTTTGACTAGGTTCTGAAAAATAGATTGAAACTGCCCTAGCGCCCTCACTGAAAATTGGCCTTTTCCGGAAGTAGGTTTTTTTGAAATCTGACATGATAGGCTGATAGATCGGGTCCCAAGCATCCCACAACACCCTCAACGCTGAGCTGATTCCTCCTAGTTTGCCCTCGATCTAAAAAAATCAGTTTTCAGCCTCCTAGCCCCATCATCAGATTTTGACTTTTCTAGATCTGATTTTTCTGTTGTTTTCCTGATTTGGGCTTGTAGATCAGGTCTCCCTGATTTCTTCTCATCCTCAACGCTGAGCCATCAGCCTTCCGGTACCCCCTAAAACTTCAGATTTGTCTTCCTAGGCCTTAGCGCTAGCCATCTATTGAGCAGGTTTTCCTGTACCTTGGATTTTCTGGACCAATTGCTTTTTGGGTTCGTAAATCAAGGTGTTTCCCAAGTGGGTTTCCTGAAACGTTGTCTTACTGTTGACTCCATTGCCCAATGCATACAAAGCACTGATCTCCAAGCTAGCGCTGCCCTTAGGCTCTTAGCCTTTGCCATCTACCAACATTCACTAATAGCTCAAACACCTTTTACTGAGTCTGATTTCTAGGTACTGGATAGTCCCAACTCTGTTCGTGCTTGCCCTGTTATAGTTACGTGTCCCAATACAGTTGCTAGTACCTAAACCCTAGAGCTAGGGTTCCCATTCACCTTACACCTTAAGTACCCTGAAGCCCCATCTGATCTTCTTCTGGTGTCTAGGTTTGATCTCTCCTATTGGGAGCAGATCCGAGTCTCGCCCATTGTTGCCCTACACTAGGATACCCTAAAGTGAAGGCTGCCTTGATTGGCGTGACAACCATCCATTTGGGAGTCTAGGCAGTCGTGGTTCCACCCCTTAGTTGCTTGCCCCTCTACCATCCATTTTGGATCCACCTCAAGCAGGCAACTACAAGGCGGGTGATAATAGGGAGTTTTTCTTCGTACTAATTCTCAATAAGATTTTGCAAATCTAACCCCTTTTGTGTCTATCGTAAAGTGCTATTTTATATTCAAATGAATTTCTTGCATAGAGGGAGTTTTTCTTCGTACTAAATCTCAATAAGATTTTGCAAATCTAACCCCTGTTGTGTAGAGTTTCACTCAAGCAATAAGTAGAGGAGTCTATCGTTCCTTTGTGATTTGCATTTTGTGACTTCTAATACATCTATGAAATATTGGAGGCCTTAAGCACTTACTCTTTAACGGTGGTCTTTGTGGAACAAGTCCATTCAAAAATTTCTTTGTTGACAGAAAACCGATCTCCAACAGTCCAACTCCTCCATTCCTGTTGACTATTCTTCACTGCTGCACATTGCTCCAAGCCTCCATGAATCAAAACAACAATGATGCCAAATGCTCACAAACAACTCTCAGCAGAAGTGTGAGACAAATAGAGGGGAAGGGGATCATCTTATGGCCTCAGGTTATGGTTAGAATAGGAAAAATCTAAAAAAAAAAATAAACGTGTTTTTTTTGGAGTCCACCACAGCTGACTCGGCTAACACGGCTTTCAACTCAGACCCCAACTCGGTCAACTCGATATCAAATCGGCCACCCAAGCCGAGTTGTAGGCCGATTCAACTTAGTTGGGGGTCAACTCGACCAACTCGGACTCGGACTCGGTCGATTTTTAAAAACCTGGTTCTAACCATCCTCGATAGATTATTTATAAATGAGGTGGGTGTGTGGGGATTTGGGGATAGGTCTGTTGGGACACATGGATTACAATTCCCCTAGGCTTTTTCACCTCACAATTGCAAAAGTGGTGTTATGTTGTATATCTAGAGCACACATCTTCTATAGTCATTAGCATGTATCTATGTATGTATATCAAATTTGGGCACAAGTGATGAGTTCCTAGCATTATAGTTGATAGTTCGGATGATGGGGTTGGTTGGCATATTTTTCCTAGATGTTTTGTTTCGCATCATATTGTGGCTACAGTTACGGACATTATCTTGGCATCCTTAAGAAGGTGTTGTGGTCAAATCAATTGGTGCAAAGTTATCCTATCGTGGATGATCCCAAGTTATATACAGGTGTTTGGCAACATTATTGGTGGATTGTTGAGATTCCATTGCCTCATTGAAATGGTATCATTTATTTAGGGATTGGTATAGTGGCATGGTTGTTTAAGTTGATGCAGTTTTTTGATGATGTTCCTAGGGGGAATATGGTTTATTGGTTAGATTGGCATTATTGTACCCCCTAGTGAGTGCACCCAATTGATGGAGACCTTTTTGACAATCTACTATTCATGATAATCAACCCTACATAGCTCTTAGGTGGAGTGCTTGTCTTGTTATGCACTTTGATGATAATTTGCTCGGTTTCACAAAAAATTAATGCAGAAGAGCCACATTTAAATCTCCAAGCGCTCCAATGCCTAGGGTTTGCTCATTCTATCATTTGGAGATGGTTAGTTGGTCCTAGGAGGGTTAGATCCATGGAACACCCCCAATAGAATGGCTCACATGTGTTATCTTTTATCCATACATTAATTTTCCTAGTTGTTGGAGTTAGTTCTATGACTTGATGAGGAGGACGACTAGATGAGTTCACACATGATCGATTGGCTTTCCACACTTTTGGTCAACTTCCATCACAAGTACCTATGTTTACCCATGACTTGAGGAAAGGGTGCATCACCTTGCCATCCACACGTGCTATCCTAGATGGACGTGACTCCACATGTATGGTTGATCTCTCTTGATAGGATCGATTTGAGGCATCTACCTTGGCATTCAAACTACTTCTTGGATTTCATGTTGACTATACTCCATATGTAGTGGAGAGGTTGTTATGTGGACACATCTATCCAATTCCTAGTGGAGCACACCTCTAGGAAGGATTGTTTTGCTTATTTTATTCATCTTTGACATGGTCTAGCTACATTTTGAGCAGGGCACACTAGTTCCATTGATATCTATTGGTTATATCTTGTACATGTGGCAAAGGTCCACCATTTTTAATATTTGTTTGACTTAGGAGGTTAGAGAATATTGGATTGTTTATTAATCTAAGGGATTATTGCGGAGATTCTCGAGTTCAAATCCTATATATTTAAACCTCCTCCACTTGTGATGGTTGTTGAAAGTGCTCATGTTCTTTGGGAATACTATTGTCTAATCTCTCTAATGTGTCGATGAATGAATAAAGGTGCTTCTTCTTACATGTCAGGCTTGGTGAATGTAAATGTTGGATTGGAGTAAATTGCTTGCAAATGAAAAGGTCCATAGATACATCATTGAAACCCTATCATGGACCAAGCTCTGTCCTGTCGCAACTCAAAACCTTATGGACTCCTGTGCACCCTTATCATGGCCCAAGCTTTGTCCCATCATGGGTGAGGTTTCCCCTTCACCGCCCAACTTGAACCCCTATTGCAGCCCAACCCATCACAATTGTCTTATCTTGATCTTGTGATACCCCCACAACCCCCATTGTGATCCCCCTCCTTCACAACCCTCTATCCATTCCCCCATTCCTCCCCCTAGTCATGAGCTCGAGACTGAATTCCTTGATGAGGCGCAATGCGGTGGTCATAGGGATTCAGGTCAAGGATTTTAGATTGCTCGGGTGCACGCTCAAATCTGCCAAGCTCTACCTCACAGCGATATGGTGGACTCAACCTCGAAAACCTCCCACTTAACAACTCTCTCTGGTGATGAACAGTCCAGGTACATAGAGACAGAGACCAACATATTCTACAACAACGAACAATCTGAGTACCTCAAAAATTGCAGCAACACTCAAGGACCAATTTACAACCCCACTGATATAGCCATAGAATTGGATTTCACGTTTTAGACATCCCAAATTAAAAACCTGTTGTGGAGGATGGAATCTCTCAAAACTTAAATAGTAGGCTCCACTCAAAGGTGACAAATCTCAAACAACTGGTTTCTAAAATGAAACACCAAGAAAACATACAATTGCAAAACCCATTCACAGACTCCCCCACTCACCAATAAGAAATCTCAAACATCAAAACTCCACAAGAGGAAATGAGATTCCAGCAGACCCTGTTCAAACAGGAAACAGAAACGCAACAACAAACCCTTAACTCTTGGGTTCAAGTGGTTTGGAAAAGGGAACGAACCCCCCTCCCCACTCGTTGAAGTGCAGAAGGTGATACAAGGTCTGCTAAGAACAACCCCCTCCCCACTTGTTGAAGTGCAAAAGGTGATACAGGGTCTGTTAAGAACAACCCCCCCCCCCCCCCCCGGGGTGGCCTCGTTGGACCCTTTACAAATTGGCACCTCCTTCCTTCACGACACACTGGACTTGAAGGACCTTAGCGTCGAGCATGCTTAAATGGTCACCAACTCCACACTCTTCCTCTGCTTCCAAACACCCAGGAATCAAATCTAAGCCCTTCAAGCTAAAAGAAGATTGACTTCCCTCCCACATAGAGACTTTCTCGATTTTAACCTCACCAAAGCCCAACAAGTTGAGCTCAAGCAATCCAGAAATCTGGTTAACATCAAGGAAACAGAAAAAGTGGTTTGTTATCCAAGATCTCAAAGCTGTCATCCAAGACACACCCCCTTAGTCTAAATGACAAGCCAGTTTAGGGGGTGAACAACAAAAGAGGGCCTCGCATGTCATCTCCATCTCCATTGGTTGTTGAAACTATAATGGAGTGTTTGGACTTGACAACCTTAGAAGCCTAGGACACATGCGAGCCCCATGTAGACACCGCCTCAAATACAGAAATACCATTCGGCATGGTCCCTACCAACAACAAACACGGTTCGAGAGCATCAAAGGCTACAAGGGTGTTGCATGTCTCATATGTGACTCCCTTCAAAGCCAAGTTACTATCATGACATCGAATGAGCACACGAAATTCATGTGCGTTTGGATTCATAAAAATTCCCCCCTACTTCGAGATAGCTACATTGCAGTATGCTACTTCCCCCCAGCCTCGTCACACTTCACATTTCATAGGGAGTCAGAGGGGAACCCTTTCCTCAATCTTTATGCCAACATCTCCCATGAGTCCACTATTAGGGAGGTCACTCTACTAGGGAACTTCAACGTCCATATTAGGAACCCACAAGTGTCCCTACATGACAAAGTCGAGCATGCACTTTGCCTATAGGAGATAGAGGCGGAGTCAATTCACCTCCACAAGAAATTCGATGACAAGATTGTGCCTCTCACAGCCTATGGGAGACACCTTTTACAACTTGGTGAATACCACGATTTGTTGATTCCAAATGGTATCCCCTGCTATTTAGGATCTAGGGATTTCATTTGCATCATGCACATTGGAGAGGCCAATGTGGTGGACTACGTTTTTGGCCAACCAAGACCTCCTCCCACTTATCCGACACTTCTTGTTCTCTTCCCTCCCATTGGAAGACCACACCCTCCTCACCTTCTCCCTCTTTGCATCCCCATCCCCTCTCCCCTCCCCTCCCTCCACCCCACTTTCCCCCAACACCACCTTCCTTTTCAATAGGAAATATGCATAATCCTACACCACTCGCCTTAAGGAGTTACTCCCCCCATCTCCCACTTCATGTCACTGGACACAACCACAACCAAGTATGAGACACTCCCCAAAGCCCTAAAGGAAGCAACCCTCCACTCCTAGCCCCATTCCACTCAACAACACACTCATAAACCCACCCTTGGTCTTACCTCATGAATCATTGGTTCAATGATGATTGCAAGACCCTCCATAAACATCTGTGCTTCACCCTCACAAATGACCCCTCATCTTCCCCCCACCTCCGCAAAATCTATCATTACCTCCTCCATCGTAAGAAGCAAACATTCTCTCCTTGAAGAGACGTGAACTTTGCGCATCCCTCCGCCAATCCCCAAAAGCCTTCTAGGATAGCCTTTTTCCTAAACACTACGCCATCTCCCCCAACCTGGACCCCCCAGTTCATGCTCTCCCACACAACCTCCCTTTACGACATAACCGAACAACCCCCTACTCGTATTTCCTCCGCCTCCCCCCCCCCCTCCATGCCATCTCTTCTCTAAGAGAGACATCAAGAGAGTAACCAACTTTATGAGCACTAACAGCACAGCAGATGAGTAAAGCCTCCAAGCTGAATTCATCAAGCATGGCATCTAATCCCTCGACTCACACATTGTTAATTTATTTAACAAAGTGGTATGCTTGGGTTTTCCCCACTCCTGGACTAGACACATCATTCACTCGAACCACAAATCAAGGTGTAGCTAAGCCGAACAACTACCTAACTATCACGATGGGACACACATTCTCTAAGCTTTATGCCACAATCCTACATTTGTTACTTTCTAGTGAAATGGAGAGCCGAGACCTTCGAACCAAAGGATAGGCTAGTTTCTACCCAGAGTATCAGACGACCGACCACATTTTCACACTCGACCATTATTGAGGAGGTTCTCAATTGCTCTTTGAAAGTCTACTCCTTTGGAGACTTTCAAAAAGCATTTGACATAGCCCCCAAAGAAGGATTTTGGGTTGCCTCCAGCTGACACACACCCTTTCCAATTTCGTCCAAAGTACCATTGGGGTAAAGCAAGGGTACCCCCTTTCATCAACTCTCTTTGGGATCTATATGGACAAGCTAGAGTCATTCCTCCACAAGCACATCCAGCAATGGAGATGGTTGCCTTTTACACCAAGTGTTGATTTCCTTGCTCTTTTTATCAATGGCTTAATCTTGCTATCCTTCACTCCTAAGGAGCTTTAAATGCAGATTGATGCTCTAGCAAGATTTTGTGATCTTTGACAATTGACGATCAACCTAGGTAAAACCAAGGTTATGATTCTCAACTCATTGAATAGCTTCCTTTTCAAGCTACACTTCTACTTCTAGGGGGAAGAGATTGAGAACACAACAGTGTATACCTAGGGGTCCAGTTCACAGGGCCTCATTTCAATATGCATTGTGCCCTCCAACTCAGGTTCAACAACGGCTACCGCTCCCTAGCCCTCATCAAGAGACAATGCTTCCAAGGCCAATTTCAGTACATCTCATCCAACCTTTACTTCATGGAGGCGATTATGAGACCCACCATTCTCTATGGTTCATAGATCTACAAACCAAGCTTGCTACAAAGAGACTAGGCCCAAACAAAGAGAGAGTTCAGGTCTTGCTTCTCATGTGCATCATTTGATGTAAACATAAAGTTGCCCAACCCATTATTCCAATAGAGTTATAAGTCCACCCCTTTTGTCTCGAGGTCATTTTTCATCTAGTCTCCTTCCTACATAGAGTTGGGACCTTTGGGTACTTGACCTCCAGGAGAGAGAGGTACCCCTACCTTGCACTTTACTCCTTAGAGGCCCTTGTCTCAGACTACCACACTAATTGTGCACGAGGTTGGTATTTAGAGGCCTCTCGTCTCCTCCAATCGATGACCATCTCCCTAGAGTGCCTTCCCCCCTTCCGATGCTCTCACACATTGGACCATCTATTGCCAACTAGATAGGATCTAAATCGGGCCATCTAAGAGGACATGTACAAACTTTACATCCAAGTTACCTAGACCTCACCTCCGAAGACCCTATTGCCAAAGATATTCTTCTACTTAAGCACTTCTTGGAGTTGCAAGATGGCATCATCATCTGCTCCCCATACACACATTGACACTAGATGTACTCACTCGGGGTCCCTCTAAGCCAACTCTCGGTTGAATCTCAAAGACTCCGGATGGAGACCAATCACCATATTCCCCAAACAAATAAGATATGCCAAATGTTCCACTTACAGGAGTCAAAGACAGAGGTGCACCTCATTATCAGAGGACACTACCATTGCCTCTATAGGGACTCAGGGAGCTCCCTCTCCACTTTTTTTTAATATTGAGATCAGAGATGCCTAACCCTTTTCGCCGGGGAGATATTCAGCCACAAATCCCAGTTCTTGCAGGCCCCGCCCCACCATGGGACTACCAGGAGGATCACCTCATATTTTTATGGTGCTCCATCAAATCAGTGTAACAAGAGATACGCAGAGCTCCATAGTACTTCAAACCGTAGAGTGTTGAGACCTCGTTTCTCCCCTTACCCTCCAGCCTCGGGAGATTAACCAATATCTTTGAGTCTAATTTGGAGGTATTGAACCAGACATCCGACCACACATCCTCCTAGGGACAAATGGATCAGCTCCAAACAAATCCTTAGCAAGGCACCTCTGCCCATCGGATTACCTCCCAACCCCAACTAAGCAGCTACAGATCTATCTAGAGTTACTTTCCTTCAACCTCAGATGGTAGGAGAGCAAGGATCCCTCGTTCCTACATTCCCCTTAGGATCATATAACCAGATCTCACTATGGTCCCCGAGGCCTTAGACAGCAAGTCGGTGCCTTGGTCACCCCCTCGCCCTCTATCATTAAGCCCGTAGTGAATTTATATACATCCGAAGGATGACTAAAGTTAAAGGTTTCGCTGGATTATTTAATTGTCAACATGAGAATTGTATCAAGCTTATGAGACACTTGTACTATATGCACAAAGCAAGTTACTTAAATTTGACTGGTTGCTATTCCTATTCTAATGTATCTATTAGTGGTAATTAAGGTTAATATGCTTTTATGATTTTGTATTTTCGTTTTTGTTAACCTAGAATTAATGTTCAAATATATACTATGAATGATGTCAGTATCTAATTTAGAAACTAATAAAATAAGGTGAAGTATTTCAAACTAAGGAGAAACAATTGTTAAAAATTAAAAGTAACATGTCAACCTCTTTTAACGATTCGATATACTAAGCATTGAGTAATACAAACTAAAGTAAGAAATCTATTAATATAAAAATGTTTTATAAAGTAAGAAATGTTAAACTAAGTATCGAGTACTATGAACCAAAGTATCGATATAAAATGTTTTATTACTTATCCAACAAAGTGGCAGCAAATAAAGTGTAAATCTACGAATCAATTATAATTACACATTGAGCCTACTATTACATGCAAGGGAGATTAAATAATTCACGATATGAGTTTATATAACAACACTAGAGTGTAATGAATTCTGACTTAAATGATACAATGTATCGTGGCTCAGAACTCTATGACAGAGTATGAGCATTTTATATACAGAAATAGGTTTTATATATAGAGAGATAGGTTTATGCTGAGGTATGGTTATATAATTAGAGAGGGTGATTATACACAGGTATGGTTATGTAATTACAAAAGGCTGAGTTTTATACAGAAATCGAGTTTAATGCCATAGGAATGGATTGTTCAAAAGTTCAGAGATCATTTACATTCAGGTAGAGCGATTTACAGTAATTGGTAAGGGTAAGACTTATTCGTCGAATAACATTAATGGATTATTAAGATTTTTAATTACTTATTAACTTCAGCAAAATAAATAACATGCTATGAAAACCATATGACAATCTTTATTATGCAGGTTATGAATGGTGACTCAGGGCATACCCACAGTTCATGGGCTGTGTGTCCAATTCATTAGCTCAAGTCATTTACCAGGCACAAAGTTCAGATTATTATCACAAAATAAAATGCAGCAGTAAAATAATACATATTTATCGAAGCGAAGAAGCATCAATTAGAAATTCAATTGATTATTGACAATACAAGATTACAGCAATTCACTATACCAGAATTATAAATTAACTAGGAATATATACATTGACATAAACTACTGTATAAAGTTTAAACACAAGCAGCCACATATCTCTTCAAATGGGCCCTGCCTCTCGGAAATGTGGGTTGTGAGTGTTAAGATTTCATATGCGTAGCTAGATAGTAGATATCATTAGTGTTTAATCCAA
This sequence comes from Pseudotsuga menziesii, assembly GCA_001517045.1. NCBI lineage: Eukaryota > Viridiplantae > Streptophyta > Pinopsida > Pinales > Pinaceae > Pseudotsuga > Pseudotsuga menziesii. The sequence continues at coordinate 73,434 of LPNX010662616.1, read as the reverse complement.
ATTCACAACAGTAGCATATGCAGAATCACTGAAAGAAACACAATCACAAGATAGACACAGATTTATCCTGGGAAACCCTCAAGGGGAAGAAAACCCAGCAAAACTTCCTCTGTATAAGATGTATAAGATAAAACCCCAAAACAGGTGATCCTCCTCCTTGCTGGTATGTCTCTCTCTCTCTCCTATGCGCAATACACAAGTGAGTGTCTGTGTTCAAATGAAGAACACAGCTCCTCTATTTATACTCTTTCTGTCACTTGACTTTTAACCTAACAAGACGGCCCCACTAAACTGATTGGGCCAACTTCACCTAGGAAGACTCAAAACAGTATTATATTATATTCATTAGGGTACTATTGACCTGACTTACAATGCAGGTTATACCTCATGACTCTATGATGAGCAAATAAATTAGTAACATCCCGACGAAGGAATAAGACATCTCCCTTAGGGTACATCAGTAAAATAAATTTAGAATATTCTTCGAAGTTACAATATTTCAACACTCCCCCTTAACAAGAAGGGTATTCTACTGACAACAACATCATCAACTATAGGAGTAACTAGAGAGAGCATCTTCAATAGTATCAAGGAAATACATCTATACGTCATAGGAAGTTTTCAACAACCATCAGCAACTGGAATATCTTCAGTACTGGAACATCATCTTCTACAGCACCGAGTCTCCATCTTCTGCAGCACTCGATCACTTGATCCTTCGCAGGAACACTTCAATCTTTCGATCCCTTGTAGCAGCACTTCGATCTTCTCGATCCTTTGCAACAGCACTTTGATCTTCTCGATCCTTTGCAGCAGTACTTCGATCTTCTCGATCCTTTGCAGCAGGACTTCGATCTTCTCGATCCTTTGCGGCAGCACTTCAATCTTCTTGATCCTTTTCCGCAACACTACCTGCAGTACACATGATCTCTTTGCGGGATGATCAAACCATATCACTTTAGGACATAGATCCAAGGATGATGCAATCCTCATCATCCTACTCCCCCTTAACGAGGAGGGTCCATAGCATCAACCAACTGGATCGTCCACAAATTAATGCGTGACCACATCGTCTGCAACTGAATGTAGATCTCGTCCACAAATTAATGCGTGACCACATCGTCTGCAACTGAATGTAGATCTCGTCCACAAATGAATGCAGGACCTATCGTCCGCAACTGAATGCAGGACTCATTGTAGACCATCCTCAACCTATTAGAGCTAGGACCACTCTAAGCGAGTGTTATTTTTTACGGCATCTACGAGTAAATGTAGGAACACTCTCCATGCGAGAGTATTGTCTGCAACTGAATGCAGATCTCGTCCACAACTGAATGCAGGACCTGTCCTCCGCAACTGAGTGCAGGACACATCGTAGACCATCCTCCACTTGTTAAAGCTAGGACCACTCCCAAGCAAGAGTTATTTTCTACGGCATCTACAAGTGAATGTAGGTACACTCTCCATGCTAGAGTATCGTCTGCAACTGAATGCAGAACCTATCGTCCGCAACTGAGTGCAGGACTCATCATAGACCATCCTCAACTTGTTAGAGCTAGGACCATTCCCAAGTGAGTGTTATTTTCTACTACCGACTGAGACCACTCTCAAGAGAAGAGTGTTATTGTTTGCAAAACCATCCTCCAAAGAGGATACTATCGTCCACAAGTGAATGTCAGACCTCGTCAGCATCTGCAGGCGCACTTGGCCTCTTTTGTACTGGAACATCACTATCATCCCATCATCAATGACAGTGTCATCATCACTCCCCCTTTCTAGGGAGGTTTGTATCATCAACCTGCTCCCCCTTTCCGAGGAGGGTTCATATCATCATCGTTCCTCCTTGCGAGGAAAGTTTGTAACCTCATCATCATTATTCCTCCCTACGAGGAAAGATCTATATCACCATCACTGTTCCTCCTTGCGAGGAAAGTCTTTAGTATCATTGTTCCTCCTTGCGAGGAAAGTCTTTTCGGACTAGACCAAGCTTGTCACGTAAGTATTCAAACTTTACCCAAGATAGAGGCTTGGCCAGTACATCATCAACTTGGTCGTCAGTACTCACATACTGGAGTTTTATAGCTCCCTTCTGTACCATATCCCTTGTGTAAAAATATTAGATTTCTATGTGCTTTGATTTATCATGGAACACAGGATTCTCTGTCATCTTTAGACAACTCTGGTTGTCACATAAAATCACAGTGGTATCCAACTCCATGTCAAATAGACTTGACATAGACTTCCGAAGCCATATCGCTTCACAACTAGTGGAGCAAGCTGCTATGTACTTTGCTTCAGTCGTGTTGAGAGCAACACTGGATTGTTTCTTGCTAAACCATGAGATCATGGCGGATCCCAAATAATAACATCCACTTGAGGTGCTCTTTCTTTCTGCGGCACTTCCTACCTAACCCGAATCCGTATATCCATACAATTTGTAGTGATGATCTCTATCATAGTATAGTCCAAAGTCTATCGAACCTTTTAGGTACCTCATCACATGCTTTGCAGCTATCAGGTGAACCCAGTACAGCATGAGTGGGCCTAATGGTTAAGAGCATGCATTTCCTCTTAGGAGGTCACGGGTTCAAATCCAGAGGGGGGTAGTGTATGTACACCTCTGTAGACTTTAGCAGTTAAATCGCTGCGCAGAGGGGGGTCCCTTGTCCCACAAACAAGGGGGTCTCATACACCAATTTGGTGTCTCGCTTGGCGGTGACCTTAAAAATAGATTATTATTATTATTATTATTAGATACCGACTCAGGGTGTTCACAGCAAAGCATATATCTGGCCTAGTATTCGTCAGATACATCAATGGCCTAATAATCTTCCTATACTGAGTCACATCCACTAACTCTGATGATTCATCAGATAACAGCTTCAGGTTGGTATCCATGGGTGTGGCCATGGCTTTACAATCCAACATATCAAATCTTCGTAATATTTCCACAGCATACTTTGCGAAGCTGCATTGCTTCACTACAGGCTAAACAACTTGCAATGTACTCAGCCTCTTCATAAGACTGCAAAACATCCTGAAGTGCTCTTTCTGTCCTCAGCACTTCGTCTTTGCATCTACAATGAGTTCATCCTGTTAGGTCATCACCATATCCCAGTCTTCCGCGTTCAACCTTGAAGGTTGGAACCCACATTACTCTTGGTAAAGCCTTAGTCCATCAGGAAGTTGTCCATCCTGTCGTACTATGTCGAACTCGAGATCTTCTGCAGTCGCTCCCCCTGAAGCGGAGCATCATCCTCCCTCTACGTACTCTATGTATCGAAACATTTTGTACTAGAGTGACAAGTAGCATCCTCTGCTACTAATCTACTATGTATCCATCTCAGGTTACTAGATACCAAGATACTTTATCTTGAACTTTGTTGCAAAGTTCCTCTTGCACCTATCTATGAGCTTGTTGTCTTCTATAGGTTTCCATCTTCAACCTTGTAGCAAAGGTTAAGATATTCATCACTCTAGGTGAGCTCGCACAAAGTCTTTTCTGCACATGTGGTTCTTTGCTAGATATATACTTCTATTTCACTGGAGAAGTGTGTCTGGTCAATGGAGTATGTCGTGCCATAATCTACTCCCTCTTTCTGAGACAAACCATGAACCTTGCTTTGCATACTTGATCTTGTAGATCCACATGGAAGACACTACGGACTTCCCTTCAGGTCTCGGAACCATATCCTAGACATCATTCCCCATGATCAACTGGTACTCTTTGATCATAGCTTCTTCCATAGCTGGAAGGGTCTGTATCAATGATGTCACTCAACTGTGCCACATAACTAGAGTGTATTCGAGGCCTCTTACTTTAGTTGGAAGTCCCGTTATACTTTTCTTCATCTTGAATTATCTCTCGTGCCCAAGGTGGTCTTCATCTCTCGAGGTGGATCTACTGATTTCTTATATTCTTCTAAAGCTCTTTCTTCTGTCACGGTGTCTCTAACCCTGGGAGCTTCAAGTTAATATTTATGTATGTTTATTGGAGTGAATCTTGAACTGTCATCACTTGTTCTTTGGAACAAGACTCATCCTTCTTTTCTTGTAGGCGATTGTACGCAATCTTTCCTACAAGTGAAATGCACCAGTTTCATCACTTCATAAGACATATTCATAATGACAAATTCTTATGCATAAAGATGCAACTATTTTAGCCAATATAACATTCATCCATATCCTGTATACACACGTAAACTTTCCAGATGCTTTCCATCTCTACCACAATATCATTGAGATTGTGCACTAATCCCAATTGTTGATTTTTGTACCTAGGAAAGTGTTCCCCTAGGTGACTTTAGCCTTGGTCACTTAAAAGGGGAAAATAAAGTGACCCTTGCATTAAATGACTTGAGATGAGCATTTAATGTGACTTTAGAGATTAAAGTCAATTTTTGATAAATTTAAGTGGGTGAGTGAAATTAATTTTTATGAGAATTAAATGAGAGCATTTATTCTCATCCATTGATCTAGTCTAATCTCAGCCATTGGATTAGATGGCTCCTCACCTACCTAGGGTTTAGACAAAAAGCAAGGGAAAAGGCAAAATGCATTCATTCTTGAGATGAGAGTGAATAGACGAGAGAGCAAGAGAGAGGCACAGATTTTGAGGAAACCATATTTCTGAATAGTTTCCTAAGGACACAGAAATCGAGGCACCACCGTGAGCATTTAATGTGTGGCACAAATTTCGAGGAGAGTTGAGCAGACCGTACAGCGTGAGTTTGGGCACAAGTTTCAAGGTTGAATCTGGAACAAGTTTCGAGGAGAGAACAGGCACGTTTCTCGAGGCAGCAAGCAATTTTTGTGCCACGATTTTCGAGGCCGTACGAATGCATTTATTATAGTCCGTACAGCACGAATTTTGAGGCAGTTCTGGCACAGAAATCAAGGGCAGAACATTGTTGTTATTTTTGGCACGTTTTTCGAGAAGGAAAGGCACAGAAATTGAGGCAGCTTGCTGGGTTATTTTCTCTGGTTGAGATAAGTTGTATTTTGACTGAAAATGACTGCCCTGATATTTTCCTAGAAGAAATAATAAATACTCTCTCTCTCTGACTGGTTTTCCCCTTGTGCATTTTTCCCAGGGCTATTAGCCAAAAATTTCTTAGTATTGTGTGTTTGTCTGAAAGTGCATTTATTTATTTGTTGTCATGAAAAATTGAGTTACAGCAGTGTTTATTTAAGTTTGAAAATTTATGTTATTTCCAACCTTATGAATTTTCTGGGTTGGGCATTAAACTGAGTTATTTTCAACATTTAAACCGAAGACTGAAACTGAGAAAAAACTTACACCAATATGTCAGCAAAGAGGTTTCATTCTAGATAAGTAACAATGGAATGTTGTATAGAACCATGGGCTGCTTACCCATAACATGCATATTAGTAGTATATTGTCATTAATGCAACCATTCTATCATGCATAATACATTTCCTTGAACACAACTAAATAATGATAGTTCAAATACTTATCTTTTGTTTGTTTGGTAGACTCCTTCTTGATCCTTATGTCTTGGATCCTTCTACTGATTCTAGGAACCAGTAGAATTCACATTCCTCATCACTTGAGGAATCTTCAACGGTGTGAGCATGTTGTCTTTATTTGACTTCTTCAAGTTGTTCTTTAATTTGAGAAACCCTTGTGAAGTGGAACTGCATGGCCTCTGAGTTCTGTATCTTCACATTCTTCCGCTGGTTCCTCAATGTCATCTTTCTGTTGATATTATTCCCTGCGTATAGACCGATCATTGTACCAAACATATCCTGGGGAGTCTACAAGGATGATACATGTGAGATCCAATGAAGGCGGAAATAATCCTCTTGGCTTTGACTAAATCCTTCTTGTGCTTTATCTTCATCTCCCTCTGGATCTGCATCTTCTTCTTTCACATAGTTCTCCAGGTCGTGCTTCTTTAGGTATGAGAAGCACTCTATACTTCCATGCTCAGAGGTTCTCGACTTCTTCAAGCTTGGTACTGTTTGTCATCATGATAAAAATGAGAACCTCAAATGGAAATAGAGAGGATAGAACTTAGCAATGAGATTGCTTCAACTTGATGCTAGCCTGAAAGTTTTTCTGAAAGACTGCTTCTAGTGGACCTAGGGTTTGACAGAGAATCCCTAATTTTTCAACTTAGGTATCTTTCAGATTTGATTGGATAGAAAGATTTGCCTCCTCAAGGAGAGTTGAGCAACATACTCATTTTCCCAAAACTGTGAACAGAACTGCAAAATATCTTATGCCCTAGTTTTCCTTAATTTCCTTTGTAGAATTGGTTGATCTTGTTTCTGCTGTATCTCCGAAATTCCTGCTCCTCTGGGTCTGAAACTTTGTACTGAGGTAGCCTAGTCTGTCTGCTTTCCAACCCCACAGGCTAGAGCAGAATTGGTTTCACCAAGTGGGACTTATGTGAAGTTTCCCAAGGTGACTTATTTCGGGACTGTTCAGAATAGCGAACTTGTACGGACTGCCACGTGTCCCTGTTTCACCTTTGGGGTCTGAAACTTTTACCACAAAAACTATAGTTTGTCCCCTATCTGTAACATCGTGCAAAATTTCATTTGGACCTTCCTAGCCCGAGACATAGCAATTCTCCATAGGTCACCTGTTTAAGGCTGAATTCTAGGAGAGGTTGGAACCCTCAGTTGGAGGAATCATATCTCCTAGATTATAGTGAATCTAAGGCTGAAACCTTTACACAAGGTACAGCAAGACTTCATCTTCGGCCTATCAAAGTTTCAACTCCTGAGCCTTCTCCAATATCGAGTTATAGCAAAAGTACCAACATGACTAGTTTTTGTCTTCTAGGGTTTTCAAGCACGAAACCCTAATCTTTAGTAGTTGTAGTTGTAGTAGTGTTTCGGCTGCACAAAGACTTCATATTCTTCGAAGTTACAATATTTCAATAGTGATATATCAACACACTACAGGAAAAGTAATAGCGCAAACGAGAAACAAAGTTCTAAATATTGCAAAGTAAAACTGAACATGAATTGGAACCGATACATAGTGCATACAAATGTCTTTATATAGAGTTTGAATGACAACATATTCAAACTTATGAAAGTAATTCAAAGTAATCAGAATCGTGGTAAACAAAATCCCATGATTCAAGTGACCATTACCAAACATCACGGTGTCATCTAATGTTATGTTGAATACGGTTACAAGGTATTGAACTCATACTGGAGTTATAGCATCTTCTAGATGGATAACATAAATTTAGGCACTGTCAAGATGCCATTGATTTGTAGATGAGTCGTCCTTTAATCTTCTATATCATGTGGAATCTTTGATCACGTCAAAGTTGACCCTTATATTGTATTGATTGTAATGCTTGTCTAGCTTGCTTGATATCATCACTTGAATCATGGTCTCTATTCTATAAGGCTTATCAGTGATATTATGTACATAGGGTAATATATTTACGTTATACTTCAAAGTTACCACAAAAATAAGAATTATCACTAAAATTCAATCTTTCATACCTTGTTACAATTATGGCTAGGAATTGGAGATATTGGTGGGTTAAAGAGGGTCAAAATAAAGTGAAGGGGTGCAAAAATGACAAGTGGGGAAGCAAAAATAGTGTCAATGTGGGAGTCTGTCATAGGGCCTAGTTTCAATGTGTTAGGCCCTCCGGACCAAACTCAACAAAGGCTAAATAAAGTTCCCAAGCCCTCATCGAGAAATGATGCTTCCAGAGCCAATTTCAAGACATCTCGTCCAAACTTTACCTCATGGAGGCGATTATTAGACCCACTGTCCTCTATGGTTCAAAGATCTAGGGACCAAGCTTGCTACAAACAGACTGGGCCCAAACACAAAGATTTTGGGTCCTACTTCTTAGGTGCATTATTCAATGCAAACATACAGTTCCCCAACCCATCATACCGATAGAGTTCAAAGTCCACCCCTTTCATCTCAAGGTCATTTTTAGTCTAGTCTCCTTCCTACATAGAGTCAGGACCTTTGGGGATTGTTACCAACTAGGCTGCACCTAGTTGGACTTTCAGTGAGCCGCCAATGATGAACAAGATACTTGTTCGTATTCAGAGTTCAGAAGTCCTTTCAGGCCTTCATGGCCGTTTTATTTTTTGTAAATACATGTTCATACCCCCTTGGGGAAATTGTAAAAAATGTCCTAGCATTTAATTTTTTATAAAAGGTGTTACCAACTATTTTGTACAATAGTTGAACTTCCTATTGAGCTGCCAGTTATCGAGCATGATGAATGCTCATCTCTAGACTTCAAAAGTTCAGTGTGTTCCAAAGTAGCCAGTTTTTGGCTAAACTATTTTTTTTTGTAAAATACATGTTCATACCCCCTTGGGGAAATTGTAAAAAATGCCCTAGCATTTAAATTTTATAAAAAGCTCGGCTTCCCAAACTTAGGCATCAAGCTAACTAGCCTAGAGTGTTTTTTCCCTTGGTTATTATTGGTTGTTGAACAAATGACCAATAATTTCTGAGTTTTTCACTCGCACCTCCAAAGCTAGGGTAGTTGTCTTGATGTTTCGGCCTTGGGAGGTTATTAGAGCCTTCGTGTCAGTGTTTTTTGTTATGCTAGGCATTCCAATTGAGTCGTATGAACATGTACTAGGTCCCCCTAGAGTTTCATTTGATTCCAAGAAAAATTAATTTTCTCCGTTTTTTAAGCCATTTTGTTAATGGTTTAAATGAGAAATTTCAAAATGTTAAAAAAGAGTGATCTGGAGTCCGTTTTCAGCATGGTTGGGCTCATTTTCAAGCCCAGAGCAGCGCCTTTACCCCAGGGGTCACTTTCACCATCAATCGGGCAGCCAGAGCACCCGTGAGGCAGTATTTGGCTAAAAATGCATCATAGTAGCATTTAAATGCTAAGTTTGGATAAAATGCACCAAAAGTCAAATATTACAAAAGTCAAAAATCATTATTTTATGGTGAAAAGATGACATGGCAAAGGGTCCCATAAGATGAGCAACTCATTCACCCACTAAAAGGAAGTAAGTTTTGGTGTCATTTTGTGGTGGTGAATAGTGTGAGTGGAGAATGATGTCACCTCACCATTGAGGAGCTCACGCTACCATTTTTGGAGTGATGTGTTTGGAGTGTTGCGCTAGCACCATGGATGGCCCCTCCTCCACATTGGCATCACAATTAAAACTTTGGGGTATGAAATACCATACTTTGATCTCATTAAGGTAGCAAATGGTTCATTATGAAGGATGACGTCAAGCATATGAGTAATGCGCTAGCAAATGGTGGGGACCCCTCTTATCATCGAAACTTTGTTTTCATTTAAAGTTTGGCCATACATCAAATGTTTGGTAGGTAACGAGTTGGATTTTGGCGCTCACACCATTTGAGCGGTGCATATGTCCATGTGAGGGATTCACGTATACTTTCAAATAATGACGCGGTGGCTTGGTTGGTATATTTTAAGTGATGTGGCAGCTCGCACTTGGGCTCGACATCGTGACCGAAGAAACTTTGGAGTGGTGGCGCCTCCTCCATGGTGATCTTTCCAACAACTCAGATCGCATCCATAGTTAACTAGTGAGTGCCAACAAAGACTAAAGGTTATCCCACTCACGCCCACCATACTTGAAGCTTAAACTCAAATCATTGCTCCGAGTTCATCTAATCAAGGGAATTCGCCCTCTTTTGGCTCCTTGCATGCCAATTTCGATTTAGGGGTTTGGCTGTTAGTTTTTGTATAAAGAGAGGTGCTTTGCACTCTCTTGATGATGGAGATTTTAGGCATGAATACTCTACCAAAATCTATACTGTAATACTTGTTTATGCTATTGAAATAAAAAGCGACTTTGGAGGTCTATGCATGAGTTCTTAGACTTGGTTCACATTGTCTTGGTGATATCTCTCTCACCTTATCTTTTCTTAAGCAAGTCATTATTCAATTTATGTTCTAACATAGCTTAGAAATATCTTGTTCGGATTTGTGCTTGAATATAAGGGTTTTGCAGGGATCATCCAAGGTGGAGAGTGGCTTGAAAATCAAGCTAATTTTTGCACATGCAATGGTTTTTCCTCTCTAATTCTTTCTCTTGCAGGTTCTCCAAGTCCTTCTCTTCTCAAAGAAAGAAACACAACAAGGAGACTAGCCTTTCCTCCATCAACAACAAACTTCAATCTTTCTTTCGGTTACATTGGTCACTACAAGTGGATCTTTATTTTCAAGGTTATATCCTACTTCTTTTCCACTTTTGCAGAAGTTATCAAGTCATTTAAATCTTTACTTCAAGCTTGCTTGGCTTCTACTAAGTTAGATCTAAGCTTTCTAGCCTTAGATCTACGTTTTCAAAGTTAGATCCATCTTTCTAAAGGCCCCTTTTTAAAGATCTAGTTTCATTTCCAATTTTGTAAATCCATCTCTTTCTACATCCAGGTTTTGATTTGAGATAGCACCCTGGGATTTCATCCCAAGGGCCACATTGTTTTGTGGTTGCTTCTCTATCCCACTATATCCTTGTGTGCATCTAGCTAGCTAGAAGGTGTTCTTGGACTAATGTTCTAGTGGTCACCTTGTTCCAAGGTTGATCCCACCTCATTGTTTGATTCTTCATCTTTTTTTACCTTTTTTTGTCTTAGGAAACATGCACTATTTTTCTCGAAAAACGTGCATATTTTCCACTTTTGTTTGTTGTTTTATTTGCTGTGTTTTTTAGGCCGATTTTCAATTCTGGAATTTCTTGAAAAAATATTGAAAAACTTTCGAAAAAATCATCTCTTTTTGTGTTTTTCTCGAAAAGCGTGTCAGTTTGTACTTGCTGATTTTTTACTGATTTTCTGCAATTTTCTGCTATTTTCCAGATTCTGGAAATTAGCCTAAAATGTTAAAAAATCTATAATTTTAAATTCTCAAAAAGTCACAAGTTGTTTCGTCAAAAAATTGTGCATTTTACATCAAAATCGGTGAGCTTGCCTTGTCCTTTCCAAGTTTTGATTTTGGGTCTCATTCCATTGTTTTGGTCTTTTGTTTCATCTCATAAGGCACTTGTCTTCTCATCCACTTAATATTTTCGAAAGCACAAGTTAAAATTTGGTTTCCTAACACTCTTACTAGTCCTTGTTAGAGCTCTTATCCACAGGTGAACTAAAAGCAAAACCAAGCAAGAAAGAGCAAGCAGAACTAGATCCAAAGACAAGGATCCAAAACCAAAAAGAAGTCATTATCCTTTGTACAAACTCATAAGAGTTTTTCATTTGTACTTAAGTTATTTCTCAAAGTCCATACAAGGGTTAAATTCTCAAGCCATTTGTATTTCATTAACAAAACAAGGCTAAGTAGGATAAGGCCTCCCATACTTGGTTTTTCTTCCCCATTTGGGAAAGAGTGTCTTTTTTCTTAGCTTATATTTATTTCAAGTACTTAGAGTAGTTTCATTTTTGCAAAGTAGATACTAATTGTTAGTTTAGTCATCTCATCTTTTGTTTATTTGAGCTACATCATCTTTATGTTCTTATTTCAAGCTGCTTGTCTTTTAACAAAGAGCTAAAGTCTCTTGAACTTGCCATAACACAAGTCAAGAGCATTCTCTATCGGAGAGCATTCCCACTACATTTCCTTGCATCAAGCATATAGTTTAGTTAAAGTCTCTTGAACTTTCGTCATAAGACGAAGCCAAGAACGCTCTCTGTCGGAGAGTTGAACTGTGTGCTCCTAATTTAAAATCATTTCAACTCACTTTCCCATTAAAATTTACTTCATTGCTATCCCTCACCTAGTATGCTATGTCGACCCTAAAAAGTCGGACTCGTACTCAGAATGGTGATCGAATTTGTTAATCTTGCAAGTGATAACATAATAAAACATTCACCCCACAACCAACACACCGACGTTTTCGATAAATACTCAGGTAGTGGGCAAATTCCAAGTGTGAGCGTCGGGCAACCCAATCTGGACACTCGCTGGTTAAATTACAGACAAGTCTGTCATGTCTTCGAACGGAGCCACTGAAAGTATTTCCGATTAGGTTTCCTGGACACCTTAAGCAAGATCATCTTTAAAATTTACAATAAAATAAACCAAGAACATTTGCAAAACATTCACACCAACATTATTCTGAGACTTGTATCTCCAGCATCCCCAAGCACTATGCAATTTTTGACTCCATTTGGCACTGGTCTATTTACACTTACATGTTTTAATTAATCTGGGCCATTTGTCCTTTTGAAGTTCTACTTGAATTTATTATCTATTTGGGGATGCTTTTATTTTTCAAGTCTTTATTATACTGTTAATCTTATATCTTGTATCGCAATGTGGATTGCCCTTTACCTTGTGTTTATTTCATCTAAAGATGTGATCTCATCAAAAACTCCTAAACAAACACCCATCTGCATCACCATACACCAAAAACACTTAAAATACATTGAGCCATAGAAACTCTTTGTTAGGGACTACCCCCCTTGGCTTCGTTAGGAGTTAGCTTAAACGGAGGAGCTAGGAGTAGGTGACAGTACCTAGCTCTGTGCTTGCCCCCAAGGCCACACCTCTCCCACTTTATCAAGTGAGGAGACAGCTTTCAGAAGATTTCTGCTGCTGGTGTGCATTCAACGGACAACAAAAGGCTCGTCTTCCTGGACTTGAGCATCAAGCTGACTAGCCCAGAGTGTTTTTTCTCTTGGTTATTATTGGTTGTTGAACAAACAACTAATAATTTCTGAGTTTTTCACTAACACCTCCAAAGCTGGGGTAGTCATCCTGATGTTTCGGCCTAGGGAGGTTATTAGAGTCTTCGTGTCGGTGTTTTTCACCATGATAGGCATTCGAATTGAGTCGTATGGACATGTACTAAGTCCCCCTAGAGTTTCGTCAATTTCTGAGAAAAATAAATTTACCCATTTTTTAAGCCATTTTTAATGGTTTAATTAAAAAACTTCAAAATGTAATAAAAGTCAAATACGGAGTCTGTTTTTGACGTGGGGACACTCGTTTTCACACCCAGAGTACCCACTTTACCCGAAGGACCACTTTCTACATCAGTTGGGCAGCCGGAGCACCTTGTGAGGCATTATTGGGCTAAAAATGCATTAAAATAGCATTTTAATGTTAGATTTGGACATTCTGACACTAAAGCCAAATTCTAAAAAAAGTCAAAATCAATTAAAAAATTGATTTGAGTGACATGGCAAGGGTCCCATGTGACTAGCGATTCATACCTCCACTCATATAAAATCAAAATTTGGTTTTAAAATAAGGTTTTTGAATGTTATATTATGAAGGTGACGTAAAGCATGAAGGGAAATCGCAAGCATGGAGTAGGGGCTGCACTAGCATTAGAATGTGGACACCTCTTCATGATTGGCATTAAAACATGACTTTGGATAAAGTCTTTACTTATGCTTACTTCACATTGGTGGATAGCGCATGAGGTTAGTGATATTACTCACGTGGTAAAGGAGGGTGACATCAAAATTGTTGAAGAGTACGCTAGCCAAGAGTGGACCCCGTTTACTATCCACATCAGCATCAAATCTTTGGCTTACGATTTCACCATATATTGGAAAGGTAGCGTGACCATGAAAGAAGGGAAACGTCAACCATGAGGTGGCCCAAGGATGATCACGCTAGCTTGGTTGGAGGCTACGCTAGCCAATAGTGGACCCCAGTCGTTCTTTCTTGTTAATCGGTGGGGAAAGTCATTTATGGATCCATCATAAACTCGATCCGAGCAAATATTTTATGTGTGGAGCTCACGTCACTCACATAGCCATACATGTGCGTGAGGGTTGGTCAAGCTTGCAAGTTGGCTTTGGTGAGTTGAGTCTTGTGAATTGGAGTTTTGTGAGGTGGCACCTCTTCCACACCATATCTTCAGTTAAACTAAGGATATCCCCATCGATTCTTCTGATTGAGGCAGTTTAACTCAGCTTCACTTAGTTGAACTCTTACTTCTTATATCAGTGTTGGTGGTGCCCCCCTGGGTTTGTATTTGCTATAAATAAAGCTTTGCTCTCTCATTCAAGCTAGAGGGAATGTACTGGGAAGAGCTTTGCTGAATGTAATCATTGTTTATCTAAGAAATAAAAGAGACTTTGGAGGTCTATTATCATTGTGCTTTGTTGAGATAATACTTGTTGGATCCATTTTGCTTCTAATTTCCAAATCTAGCTTGCTTGAAGGACTGGTATCAGTTTTGCAAGGTGAATGAAGTTGTTTGTTTACTACTTCATTTATTCAGTATGAATGTTTAGAGATGTGAAATTGAATATTTTCATTTGTTTATGTACATTTTCATATTTTGATCTCTAAGTGTATATGCTGCTGGATTTGATCTTGTGTGTTGAGTTGTGTGAAGTGCAAGTCATCTTAGCTGGAGATAGAGAGGATCTTGTTTGATCTTTCTCATTTTGACATTTTTTTTGTTTATAGATAAAGTCCCTTGGTGCCCCACAATCAAAGCCTCAAGGATCATCTTGTTCTCTAAACTTCCCCTCTCCTTCTCAAATTTGTTTAAAAAATTATTTTTGTCCTTTATTCGAAAAGCAGTTACAGATCTAAGGTTTTAAGTTCATTCTCATACATAGATCATAATTACTTTTCATGATTAAATCTAGCTAAAGTTGAAAAAGAATAATTTTCTAGTATAGATCTACATTATCGACTTCTTCTTGCTTCAAGTCATCTACATTTACAAAATTTAAAGTCTTGATTAGTAAGATTGACTGCCAAGTTTAAGTTTCAGATCTAGCATCTAAGTGCTCTAATTTGTTTGTTTTCCTTACGAAACAAACAAAGACCCTGAAAAAAATAGCTTTCTAGCTCATCTTTTCAGTTGCTTCTACTTAGTTCATTTCAGCTTTTTACTTAGAATTTTTTCGGCATACTTTGGTAGTTTTCCCAAAGCACTCTTAAAGTGGTTTTGGGCATATTCTATTAATGTTTGTTGGCTGTTTTTTGCAGGTTTACGATAAAAAAGGAAACTCTAGCGAATTTTCGCAAAATGAAGCAAAAAGAAGACCAACGAGGCTCCCTCTTGCATAAAAATAATTTTTCCAATAAGTTGTAAGCCTTTGGATCCCAATTTGAGGACCAAAGTGCACTTTCTTCCGCCTCATTGTAAAAGCAAAATAAAGTTTGAGTAGGCTCATTAGAGCCCGGTCCCCATCCCCCCTGGGGGGATTTGTGTCGGTGTCATTTTTCTGTCTTCTTTATATGTCGTTAGTGTAGTTGTTTTTCTTTATCAATTTCATGCTTTATTTAAGTTTGCAAGAGTAATCTGAATACTTACCCATTGCGCTATACCGAAGTACCATAAGGGAAAAGATTTGAGCAATGTAGTAATTAAAAAAGCTTCAATTTTTATTTGCAGTGTTGAGTTTAAATCAATCCGACCGTTGCTTTCTCGAGTACCCGAAAGGTGAAAGAGACTCTTTGGTCGTCATCTAAGCAACTCACTATTACGTCTCAAATAAAATAAACCAAGACTCCTTCCCCGTATGCTCTACACCGCTGCAGCTTGTCTGATCAGTTGGTTGTATCAAAAAGGGATACAAGTTACTAGATTTAATAGGAAAATCCACACAAGTAATTTTCTCGAGAACTCGGAAGGTTGCAAAGGGTAATCACTACATAGTCAAGGGGCTACTCCAAGCAAGTTCATTCTCGCCCCGTTGGACACTTGGTATTACCGCTTTAGCACTCAGTTCGAAGGGACTTGACTTGTTGGGCCAAACCCACAATTTACCCATTCCTTAATCAATTCATTTAATAATCTAAAATTTACCAACCGAGACACTGTAATACTTTCACTGAGACTACACTAACAACCCACATTTGCAACCACTCTCTTCATTTCGGCACTGGTCTATTCTGTTCTTTTTGCATAAGTTAATCTCGCAATGTGTCATTGAATATTGTGTATCTAATTTGAGTTAAAGTGTTGCTAAGGTTAATCTTGTTGGCAGTGATTGGTAATCTTTAATTCCATCCATTTCATATTAAAACTCCTAGAATTAATTATTTCTCTCGTAGTGTAAAAACCCTAGATTTTACTTTTCATTAGGGTCCACCCCCCTTGGCTTCGCTAGGAGTTGGCCTAGACAGAGGAGCTGAGTATCAGGTGACAACACTTGGCTCGAGCTTGCCCCCAAGGTCGCACCCAATGGCTTGAAGATTTCTGGCACATTACCCAAGGTGCAAATTAGGCAACAACAGGGACTCAACCTCTGGGAGAGAGAGGTACCCCTACTTGCACTCTGCTGCTCAAAGACCCTTATCTCAAACTACCACACTGGCTGGGCACGAGGTTGATTTTTAGAGGCCTCCTAGCTCCTACAATCAATGACCATCTTCCTAGAGCGCCTTCTCCCTTTCGATACTCTCTACACACACTGGGCCACCTATTACCAACTAGACATGATCTGAATCGATCCATCCAAGAGGACATCTACAGATTGTACATCCAAGTTACTTGTACCTCACCTCTAAAGACCCTAGGCCCAAAGATATCCTTTTACCTAAAGCACTTCTTGGAGCTGCAAGATGGAAACATTGTCTGCCCCCATGGCCCATACACACACTGACACTGGATGCACTTACTTAGGATCCCTTTGGGCCAGCTCAGGGTTGGTTCTCACGGACTCCAAATGGAGACCAATCACCATATTCCTTAACCAAATAGGATATGTTAGATGTGCCACTTACAGGAGTCGGAGATAAAGGTGCACCTCATTTTCCGGTGCCCTTTCTAGTATTAGAATTGAGGACAGTACCATTGCCCCTATTGGGACTCAAGGAGCTCCCTCTCCTCTTTCTTCAGATATTGAGATCAAAGATGCCTAGCCATTTTCATCGGGGAGATATTCGGCCACAAATTCAAGTTCTTGCAGATCCACCCCACCATGAGACTACCAAGAGAATCACCTCACACTTTCGTGTTGCTCCATCAAAACGAGGTAACAAGAGATAAGTAGAGCTCCATAGTACTTCAGACCATAGAGTGGTGAGACCTTGTGTCTCCCCTCGGCCTCCACCCTCAGGAGATCGATCAATATCTTCGAGACTGATCCAGAGGTGCCAAACTAGACATTTGACCGCACATCCTCATAGGGACAAACAATTCAGCTCCAAACAAATCCATAGCAGGGCAGCTCTGCTCGTCGGATTACCTCCTAGGCCCAAGTTCCAACTAAGCAGCCAAAGATCTATCCGAATTATTTTTCCTTCGACTCCAGATGGTAGGAGAGCAAGGATCCCTCACTCCTACAACCCCCCTAGGATCATACAACTAGATCCTACTATGGTACCCTAGGACTCAGACAACAAGCCAGTGCCCTGGTCGCCCCTCACTCTCTGTCATCAAGCCCATTTCGACTCCAGATGGTAGGAGAGAAAGGATCCCTCACTCCTACACCCCCCCTAGGATCATACAACCAGATCCTACTATGGTGCCCTAGGACTCAGACAACAAGCCAGTGCCCTGGTCACCCCTCGCTCTCTGTCATCAAGCCCATGAGACCTTGACATCATTGTTTTCATCTCCAAATCTCTCTCTTTCTCTCTCTCTTTACTAGCATCAAGATGTACAGTTCTAGTCTTGAACATTCTCGCTTTGTAACACCGCAACTATGACACTTTTATATACATATTTTGGTGTTGGTTGGACCTAGTGATTAGCTTAATCAGACACTTATCTAGGTTGTACTTTTTTCCTTTAGTTTTCTTTATCTTGCTTTCAGCATTATCTAGGAGCTACTTTCACACTCCCACATTGTATCCACAATAGATGTACCTTTTATTACCATTGACCCACTTTTGTGGTCATTCGTTAGACATTAATAAAATTATCTTATGGTTCAAAATTTGAATCCAAAGTGTAACAACATCAATGAAGTAAAATAGGTGTGAAGGTTCCTCTCTCCCTATCTTACTCGTTATTTTTTAAATGGAAAAAATCTAAGTGCTTAGTTAAGCTATAAAAAACAGTTTTCTTTGCTTGGTGAGCTTTCTTGAATAAACAACCAATTGAATCTAGAATTAAAAGTAGATCCTAGGATTCTTTCCCTTTGCAACTCTGTTGAATATAAATTCCAGCCAAATTAGAGTTTGAATGACACACCATTTTTGGTCATTCACCCCACTAAAATTGACGAAATAAGCCCTCTAAGAAGCCCTTGCGACTCCATTGACCCAATCTGGGATCTAGGCACTGACTGCCCCTCTTTCAACCACCAAAAACCCATAAAAATTTACTTTATTTTCTGTTTTATGAGATCTGAAATTTATGGACTAAAAAGAATCATATTTTGCAGAATTTATTTAGATGCCCTAAAACCTCACTTTGCCACTAAGTTGCACAGAACAGGGAAATGGGGACGGGTTTTCAAAACAGGGATGCGTTGGAAACGTGGCCCCAAAAAATTTTGGATACAGGGAAATGCAATATATATATATATATATAAAGACATTTAAAAAAAATGAATGTGAAACATAAATCATAAATCATACAAGTCAGTGAATCATTGTCGATATTGTCTCAAAGTTGATCATCCAAGGACATTGGTCAACGACTCTTAAAACCCTACAATTTTGATGAAACTTCATAATCCAATGGTTAAAATGTGGTAGAAAAAGCTTCCCATGCTTAATAAGTGATTTTGCTTAAGTGAAGAGTACATTTTTATTAAGGTCATAATGTTGGACACAATGGCCACATTGAGAAGGGGGGTGAATCAGTATGTGAGCAATTTAACACTCTTTCACCTTCAATTAATCAATCAGAGTTTATCAAGCATTATGTTATCAATTACATCAACATATTCATCAGCTATAGGTGCATCACTGCCATATCATCACTGTCATGCTGCTGTAGGTGTCAAGCTGTCATCATCATCAACTTCTTCGCTGGTTGCTTATCAAGCTGAAGATATACATGCCATCCTTACTCTTTCACAGTCAAGTATCTCACATTCAGGCATATACTTTTCTCCGAGAGAGACTGTCAAGTCTTCTATGCACTATCAAGACACTCATGCATACACTACATAATTATTTCTATAATTATCATTTCACAAGTTGTCATACATACCAGAAGTGAACTGTGTCTCACTTTGCAAACAGTGTCATCCTTGTGCTGTGTATATGCTGAGGAGGAGCCCTATTCCATGCCAAACCAGGACTGTGTATGTCACCCTTCAAGCTTGGACTGTATATGAGCTTGAACTGTGTATGTCCAAGACCCTGAACAAGTCTCTGTATACTTGCAGACTTAACTCCAAAATGTCAATTTCGGACTGTGTATATGCTTAGGAAGAGCCCCCAAACACTGTCCTCTTTAGGACTGTGTAGATGCTGAGAAGGGTGTCCAAGTCAAGACAACTGTGTATAGCCTTCAAGCAGAAAAGCTCAAAGGGTTGCTCACAAAAGAGTTTACTTATGCCAAGACATTGAGATTGTTCTCAGATATCAAAGGAGTCATCCCAATCAAGCGCTGAATCAAGTCATCAAAAGGTCACTTGTCATCAAATACTCTAATTGTCATATCTCTGCCCACACCATGGTCAACTCTCATTATTGATCATATATCAATGTCATGATAAATATCATTATATATCAGACTTTTCTGTCACTGTAACTAATCATATTCATTGTTAGTGTAAAAACCATTAGCATGCAAACATCAAGATAACATTGTCTATACTAACATCATCAAGATGAAGATGACTGTCATTGGAATCAACTTCTAGTGTATACTGAGATGAGATTCTAAAACTGAGAGATATACCCTCATATCACTGTCATCAATGGAACCCTGAACATTTTGTTAAAAAGGCAGACTGGAACTCTGCTTACTTCAGAACTGCGACAAAAGGGCAGCAGACTGGAACCTTGTTAATTCGGAACCCTGAACATAAGTATAAGTTGGAACCTTGACTGCTGGAAGAAAAAAAAACTGTCCTCACTAATTTTATCAGCAAGAACCGAATTTCTGCCTCAGAGAAAAATCAGAGATCAAAGAACTTGGGTTGTCCTTCACGAAATGTTGTACATGCTCCATCAACTCCTCCACTGCGATTTTTCTTCAGAGAGGCTGCTGCATCTACCTCAGTCACCTTTCACCACCCGAAAAATCTCAGAGCTAAATTCTCATTTCCGAATTCTATCCTTGCAAAATGAGATTGTTTGGTTCGTATTTATACACATTTCTTATGAATTTTTTATGAAGCCGACTTGTCAAAAATAATTTATTTTTGAATTTGAATTTTTAATTTATTTTTGAATTAATTTTGGAGCCGACTTGTGGTATGTTTTACAATAATTAAAAACAACCTTTAGCAGGCCGACTTGTTCCCTTTTGTTTGGGGTTCTTTCACAATTGTTTCACACTTGAATGAAGTGCCATATCCATTGTCAAAGATTGGGCTGTCATGACATCAATTTTTAAGGACTTCTTCAATTGTTTCTAGGAGCCACGTTCACCATTTCAAGGAGTTAAGACCACGTCAAATCTTCAAGTATCGTAAGTTATCTTTACCACATCATGTGTATCCATAATCATCATAAGCTTCAATGATATGTACACCATGCCATGTTATTATGTCCATCAATATTACATGTGTGGGATCAAACATCATCTTCACCATTTCTTCATGGGTACAAAGATCAAGATTCAATAGTCATGGGTATGCACATGACCTCAAGACCAAGGCAAGTGTGCCATAGGGCATCATCATGATCATATCAAGTCTTCATCACCATACATCAAGGGTTCCACAACTCCATCAAGTCATCAATAACCATGCAAACCACAAATGACCACAAAATGGGTCATTTGGCCCATTTGGTGTTCCAAAGGCTTCTTTACAATGACAAGAGGCTTCATGGGCTTCTTCAACCACCTCATCCCCACAAGAGGACCTCCAGGGGTCAAAATCCATCATGCCACCTCATGTGGGGGTGCCAAGCCTCCTTATGTCTCATGACCATCTCCAGGGGTACTATACCTCATCAAAAACATAAATGACCACAGAATGGGTCATTAATGTTTCTTCAACCTATCAAGGGCTTCTCCATCGTCCACAAGGGCTCTAGCATCATCACCAAGGTCTTCATCATCATCAACAGGGTCTTCAGCATCACCAAAAAGGTGGTGGCTCCATAATCCAACCTTGTGGGTACAAGGACCTCGTCAACTGGATACAGGGCTACACAAGGTGCTCCAAGGCACAACCCATCGTTGTATGGGCTCCACACTGTTTGTGAGGGTACTGGGAACATCCACACCTGTGCACCCATCACTCTAGCCACTGTAAGAGGGACTTTGTAGCATCAATGACAACCTTAGGGGCCACTGCAAGTCCCATGTTGGCATCAATGACAATTCAATCAACACATAACAGAGGAGTTCAACAATCAACATCACCGGCATCAAGGTACATATACAGGTTGATGTGCTTGATTAAATGCCAATCCCACACCCTCATACATGATAGAAACTGATGGAAACTTTGCAATCCCGAAATCCCGAAAACTCTTAAGTCTGCTGAATTTTGAATGGAATCTAAAATTCTACTTTTTGCATATGAAGTCCGATGAGGTTGGAAACACTCTCAAACATCCTAAAACAATTAATGGTAATGTTAAAAAATTCTATCACTTTACTTTAAGAATTTAATATTATCATTTAATACTATTAATTACTACTGACTAGGGTAATATTTTTTAATCAGTCGGAAAAGTTTTTTTTGGAAACACAGCCTTGTGGACCACATCCATACTGGAAACGCGTTTCCGTATTGAGGAAACGTGTTTCAGTCTACAGAAACGCACCCATCCATACGGAAACGCGTTTCCACGCCGTATGGTATGTGTTTCAAGTTTCAACAGTTCAAGCAGGAAACAGCCTGGGGATGTGAGGGGGCGGGGGGGACGTTTCCTGCTACATAGCTTTTCCATCATTTATAGAGCTGTAATTTTCTGCATTTTTAATTCTAGAAATAACCAGTAAAAAGCCCCAATTTCAGATTGTTGTTAGGGTCCTAAAATATGTTTTAAACCCATCTAAAAAGGACCTAATAAACTGCTGTACAAATCTGTTAGTTCCAACTTGATATATGATCCTGGATTTTGTCCTTTTAGCCATTTATCCTTGTTGTTCTGTTATCTTTTATTGGCTGAGTTAAATATTTGTGTAAATATGGAATTTAATATATCACAAATAATCCTTAAGAACATATTTACCGTAAGTCCTCTTATCATATCCCATACACTTCATTTTGTGGACTTAGATTGCTTTAAGGACAAACCCCCTTGAGTTAGATAGAACATATAACCCTAAAGAGCGAAAGGGAAAACTATAGAAATGACTGGGTAGTTTGTCTATTAGTTGTCTTCAGATTCTCGCACATGTGGTGGGGACTTTTCCACTTAGTAAGAACTTGGGAGATATCAAGGCCAAAAGTCTGTAAATTTCCAAATGAGGTGGCTTCAAGATAGACTAATAATAGTACCACCTTGTTTAGTAATTCACCTGAGGGCACCTTGAGCCTTGCCGCTCCTTCATTTTCTTTAAGAAATTGTTGTGGTCCTTTCAGGCAAATAGATATAACTCATTTTGCAGCTGAGGTTGCTAGACTTTTGAAAGTAACAATAGCTTCAGGATCATTAACAGGAATAGCAGAATTGGAGTGAGTAGGACAGCAAGGAATCGGAAGAGAAAGCGAGCTAGACTGCCCCCCGAGAGAGGACATGAGGAAGGAAAGGCAAGCAAAGGCAGCAGAAGAGATAAAACTAGCAGAGGAGATTCACATAACCTCTCAAAAACTTGTCTAGTACCTGAAGATTATTATGCTAGTGGCCTAATAATATCATTTATTTCATTTAACTTTAGTTGTGTCGATTATAAGTTTTCTAAGCCAACTGCCGAAAATAGAGGGTGGGCAGAGAATTTTGAAATGTTGAACTTTGCCTGTTTGTTTCAATTACTAGTATATAAGTGACCATGATTATGGAAAACTAAAAACTAAATATTAAAAACAGATAATTCAATGGAAATGCATACTTGAAATAAATCTAGACAGCAAAACCTCCATAGAGAGTATACGTTATGACATGGTCAGCACTCAAAATAAGAAATGAATGAAAATGAGGAAAGTCAATATCAAGTCAGAAAATATACAAAATAGGCCGCTATACCTGCACCAAACTGTCTGTGGGTGAGGGGAAAGGTTGAATGACCTAGGAAACTTCATTTGTCACATTATTAGGTTATCTCTTTATCAAGAAATCAAATGAGCACTACGATATCTTTGATGGTAAAGATTAGTGACCTGAGGTGTCTTGCATATTGCTCCATTTACTGTAACGCGGCCTTCAAAAATAACTTCTTCACTCCCCCGCCTTGAAGCCACTGAATTGATCCAGAAGGTGAATAACATTATGAGAGACCAATCATATTAAAACTGATAGCAGATGTGAATAAGAGGAAATTATATTAATCCATGCATGATATAGCTCTCAAGAAGATGGAGATGGAGAAAAAATTTCCATGATCCAGCATTGGATTGTGGGTATGCAACCAGGACAGTGTCTGGTAAGTTGTAGGGTTGTAACTTGTCATGATACTCTCAAGCAGCAATGGGGTGGCTCTTTGTTGCATTTTGACTGCTCTAGACTTTTATAGTGAGGAAAATAGAAAGAAAATGGTATGCTTGTTCTTGCCCAAGAACAGACCCTTAGATAAAATTATAAATACTAGAAATTGACATCATAATCACCTGTATAGTGTGCCTGTACTAACCAGATGTAAATGTTTCAATTAGGATGAAATGTTTCATTCTTAGTAATACTAATATAATTAACTCTGTAAAGTTAAGCAATTGCATTAAGTGAAACTTAAAATCCAGAAGGGAAGATTTTGATTCAAAACCGTTAAATGAAGGGGGGGATGTAAACCCAAATGGAGGATTGTTAGCAGGAAAAAAATAATAATAAAAAACGACCTGTGGTCTAGTGGTGAGACCAATAAGTACTCCAGGAAAGGCACGCCTTCAAATCCTGCACCTTTGCAGGTGCACTTGCTTAAAATACCCTTGAAATGTATGGATAGTGGAACGTAAACATGTTTGACAGGCAGGTTGGAAATGGTAGCCAGGTCAGATTGATTGAATAAATATCCTTTCCCATATAGTCAAGCAAGGATAATCATAGATTTTGATTCAAAACCATTAAATGAAGGGGGGGGGATGTAAACCCAAATGGAGGATTGTTAGTAAGAAAAAAAAAATCAAAAACGAGTTGTGGTTTAGTGGTGAGACCAATAAGAAGTACTCCAGGAAAGGCGCACCTTCAAATCCTGCAGGTGCCCTTGCTGAAAATACCCTTGAAATGTATGGAACGTAAACATGTTTGACAGGCAGGGCTCGCAATGGAAGCCAGGTCAGATTGATTGAATAAATGTCCTTTTCCATATAGTCGAGATAATATAGAAGCAAGGATTATCATAAATTTTTAGAACAAGGGAACTGCAAATAAGATACATGCATTTTGGATCCCTTGGAGACAATAGATGTCCTATATGTCTGTCATTAGAAAATAAATTATTGGACAGTTCCTGCAGAATACTTTGTTTTTGTATATATTTACAGAACATACCTATTACTGTTAGTAACTTATACATGAAAGTGTCTAAAAATTGTCGCGGTGTCACCAGCCTTATAAGAATGGAAAGGATGTAAAACAAGTTTGGGAACTCTATAGCATAGGGCCTAAGCATTTATTATAATGGGCTTTGTCAAGAGGACCTTGCCTGGTTGATCAAAGCAGGTAGCTAATATAGCCTCCACCAAGGTTCAAGTCTTGCTAATGACATGCTAGTGCCTATGCTAATGCTTGTCAAAAGGGGCCAATGCAGGCAACAGCGATTCGGGTTAGGTGCAAGTCCCAAGTGACTTTGGTGGAATAGATACTCATGACTACTTGACCGAAGAGCAATGAAATTAAATTGTGCTAATGGGTCCCCCATAATTCTAAATCCAATGATATCGGAATCATCTTACCATGGGGGCAATTCACTGTGGAATTGCATTCCAGGGGAGTTCGTTTTGGGGGCTACCTCGAGAGCTCGCACTCGAAACAATTTTATTCTGGAGGCAACCACGGGAGATAGTTCCTAGCCTATAAAAATCACTACTTGGAAGTTTTGGTAGCTCCATCAAAGAGCTCACTTTACCATCACTTTCTGTCTCACTACCAGACACTCTCAAACCACTTCCTACCTCAGTCCTGGATCACTCCCTAAATGCTCTCATACACCCCCAAGCATTGCATGGAAAACAAAAAAAAAGGCAATATTTTTATTTATTTGAAGGCATTGTGAGGCCCATGGGAAGGTCCCAATAGCCATTTATGGTTAGGGAAAAAGCCTTGGGGAAAAAGCCTTGGGAGTATTAAACTGCTTCTTCCTCATCTTTCTCATTCCATGCATCTAAGGCAAGGGTTTTGAGATAGGAGCTTGTTGGGTTTTGAGGAAAGCATGTTGGTGAGAGCTTGGAAGAGATCAAAAGTTGCCAAAGTTTTCCTTGGGAGTTATATGTCGTTTTTTAATGACCTAAAATTCTTGAGTTTTTCACCCGCTCCTCCAAAGTAAGAGTAAGTGTCTTGATGGGTAAGCCTTAGGAAGTTATTAAAACCTAGGTGTCAATGTATATTACCATGCTAATCATTGCTTTTCAGTCATATGAACATGTACCAAGTCCCCTTTAGGTGTTTTTATAATTTTGAAAAAATTTAATTTTCTCGTAAAAAGCATGTTTGTTTTAATTAAAAATATTCACTAAGGCATAAAAGTGTGGTTAGGAGGAGGAATTAGGCATGGGGGTACTCGTTTTCTAACTCACAACACCCACTAAACCCCTAAACCACTTTCCCAAGTTTTCGAGTAATTATCTATCTCCAAAATTAATTATTCCTCGAAAATGGTAAATAAACAAAAAAAATGGATAAATTGTGAAATTTCGCAACTCATAAAAATAAAAGAAACATGTCGAATTTGAGATTTTTAAGTTGGCAAAGCAAAGCGGCAAGTATTCCAATATTTCCAAATGATGAATCTTGCCAATCTCGTAAAAATCAAAGTGTAGATGTTTCCTCATGAAGATGGGGTGCATTTTCCAAGATGAATGTGCATCATTTAAGGAAAGGTTTCAAGTTTTGGAAGGTAGCACTTTTGATATGTGGTGTTTCCATTATGCAAATCTTACCCAACTCATGCCAACCATTAGCCACAGGGGCAAGTGGGCCCCCTCTCTTGCCCTCTTTTCTATTTAAGCAAGGCACTTGCTCTTCATTTTCATGAAGCATTGAACCGCTGCTCTTGTAACTTTTCTTTGATCATTTGATCATCTGTCAATTAAATATTTTTGAAGGCTTTGGAGGCCAGATGTTGTGCAACCGTCCCACTTGATGTGCACTTTGTTGATGGTTTGAGGTGAAATCTTGACAATCTTTCTTTCATTTGCAATTAGTTTAGATTAATATAGCTTAAACGGCCTCTGTGCCCACAAGAGTAAGCATTCAATGTTTTGATTTGCTTATTAATGATGAATTTGTTAGAGATATAGAAGCAGCATGTGTATTCAGTTGTACTAATGCCCTTCTTATCTCTCCTTATTATACATTCTAAATTTAATCTTGCTTTGTAAGTGTTTGTGACAATGCAGGATAGCAATTTGAAGGAGGAGCTCAGTTGCATCTTCATCCACCTTCGGTGTTGGTTGTCTTGGTCTAATCTTTGTTGAGTTGCACGCATCTTTGGTTCTCCATTCTTTCAAAACCGAAGTTGGGTTCTTGTTTCTTTTACATTATTAAAATCAAAATTCTCTTGGTTACTTTACTCTTCAACAAGTAGATCATTTTAAAGCTTATCATACATCTTTTGTTGCATATTTTTGTTAGATCTAAAGAAGCATTCAAATTCATATTTTAAGCTTGAATCTAACATTAAAACTTGATACTTGTGCTAATCTTTGTTGAGTTGCAGGCATCTTTGGTTCTCCATTCTTTCAAAACCGAAGTTGGGTTCTTGTTTCTTCTACATTATTTAAATTCAAAGTTCTCTTGGTTACTTTACTCTTCAACAAGTAGATCATTTTAAAGCTTAACATACATCTTTTGTTGCATATTTTTGTTAGATCTAAAGAAGCATTTAAATTCATATTTTAAGCTTGAATCTAACATTAAAACTTGATACTTGTGCTTCATAAAAAAATTCATCTTTAGGGATTATTATGTAGTTGTATTTTTTATTGTATTTTTACACTAATCTACTAATTTACAAATATATAGCTTTTTGTTTTTTGCACTTTATTGACAGAAAAAGCAGAAGTGTTGGCGAAATTTTGAAGTTTTTAGCTTCCTAAAGCACCTCAATATCCCCCTTCTTCCAGCAAGTTATTGTAAGCCTTTTTTTATCAAATTTTTCAACGTCAAAAGGCATCCCTCTAAAAAATCAACATTGTAATAATTAATAAAAGAGCAAGCGGGATTACGGCTCCTGCACCCTCTTTCCCCCATTTGGAGGAAATCATGTATTTGTCCTTGAGTGGTTTGATTTTTTTATTAGATTTTACTTACTATAATATTTCTAGATCATTCAAGTTTATTTCAAATTTTAATTTCTTTCCAAGTAATCAAATACTAACCCAGCATTGCATTGTCATAGTAATCAGTCTCACAATTTCTTTGTTTCTATTTTTTATTAACACAAGCACACAATTCGTCTTAAAGGGTTGTATCATTTTGTAATTTTATTTACAAATTGGAACAAACATTTGCCTCTTTCGTCTATGCTCTACCCCTCGTAGGCTAGTCTGAGCTTGGGATATCTAAAAGCGGGAGTGTGCATTAATTAATTACTCATATTTAATTAATCAACTCACTTTAATAAAATCAACATCCCCCAAACATTACGAAAAACCGACGTAAAATGAGTTTGGTGAATAGTGGGCAAATTCTTCAGGGAAAGCGGGAACAACTAAAAAGTGATTGTGGAGCCCCATTAGGCTAGATCCCTGTTGGTGTAGTGTTGAACACAACCCCACGAAACCATCTAGCCCACATTTTCCTGTGCAAAGCCACTTTTCCCAAAATCTAGACATATTCCCTGTACCATTCGGTATATCGGGAATCCCCTTTCCCCTTTAATCAACTCATCTTTTAATAATTCCTAAAATTGACCAAGAACACAATCACAAAACATTTATTTTACAGCAACATTTGCTTTGGCTCCACGACACCCGTCTTTGATGTTTATTATTTGCTTCATTCAGTTAAGCTATATTTTGTCAGGATTATTCTATTCATATATGTTATATAGTTGATTTCATTTTACAATTGTCTTGATCAATACTTTAATTCCAAAACTCCTAAATAACAAATTTTCATCTAAATAACTAAAAACCTAAAAGGCCAGGGGAGGCAGGAGGGGAAGGGGCGCTCCTTGGCCCCGAAGGAGATTTGAACTTCACATACTCTTGGAATTTGGGAATTGATTCCAATAATATGGTGGAAGCATTGGCTCTCTGGCAAGGCTTAAATCAAGCTCTTCTCCATGGTATTCAGGTTCTTACGGTTGTGGGGGACTCCAAGTTGATTATCCATTTCATCAACTCTCAGACGTTTCCCTCCTCTAATCGCCTTCGTCAAGTTCTTCGAAGAATCTCTTTGCTCATACCTCTTTTCCGATCTTTAGATTTCTTTCATGTCTTGCGAATGAATAACGGACAAGCGGACAACGCAGCAAATGAAGCAATACCCTTGGGCAAGGGGGTCCTTAAACTAAATGATGTGCTTAGTTTGTTTCCTATCCCTTAAATCCTTGGGCTTGGATTCAAGGATGGGATGGCTGGTAATATGGAGAATGGGCCCCAGGCCAAGTGTCATTTTCTTCTGCTGCCTGATGGTGGCCTCTCCCGTTGGTGGCGTGGCATATCAAGGCATGCTCCTTTATACCGCGTCCTTCATCATGCTCAATGATATTTTTTTGTACGCTCGTCCCGCTCATCCTAAGATGATGTCCTCTCTGCCTTTGATGATGATGGAGCGTACTATCCTCTGTACTACAGAGCAGGTGGATTTACGGCGAAAGATTATTCAAAATCTAATGGGCTCCCTTAAGGTTTTATTATGCAATCATAGCATCTCATTTGGGCGAGTGGATCTTCCTCTTTCTGTCCAGACTAGAATGGGTTTCTCGGTCGACAAAGCTTATTGGGCTGCTGGAAACATGCTCTGTTATGATGACCTTCAGAATCCTGATCTTCAAGAGGTTTCCTCTTTTTGCATTGCGCTCTGTTATTTAATGCATAGTACGAGTCCGGTAAATGGCGCTCCTCAAAATTTGATGAAACGTCCTTCAGCATGCTCCAATTTCTGGGTAATGATGTTTCCTTTATATCATGTGAATGTTATTTGGCCTGTTAGTTGTTATCTCCCTCGACCTGTTTCAGGAAACAGGGCTCTCGACGTTCTGAAGGTGGCGGCTCATTCTTCCGGGTGGCGAAGCTCTTCGTTCTTCTGTGTGATCTATTTAGATTACAGCCTGTTAATCCTGGGTGGTATGGCGGACTCTAATGATTCTGCATCCTCCTCCCCAGACCCATTGGTGGAATTGGAAGCAGAGGTAAGGGTTTTGAGGCGCCGGGTTAGACGTCAAGGAAATTTTCTTCAACAAATAGATGAGATGGGGGGGCGACGCCTCAACCAAATTGATGAGGATATGGGTCGTATCCGCTCGAACTTCATGGCAGGTCTGCGGGTTCTAGAAGAGAAGGTCACGGTCTCTCTGGCTAATTTGGATCTCAGGCTGCAGAGTATGGAGGGCACTTTGGCAAAGCTTCGGGATGCTGGGAACTCAAACCATACCATGAGCCAACTAGCTACCAATTCGTCTTCTGGAGCAATGGCCAAACATTGTTAATTTCAGTCTAGTTCCTGTCTTTTCTCTGTTCAATCTTTTTGTTAAAAACTTAAAAGTCCTGGTTTTGCTAGTCACATGCATCTGTATTTAAAGTTTGGAAGACTGTATGGCTTACTATATTTTCTGGAGATGTAAGCTCTTTAGTGGCCTTGTCACCGTTTTATTAATATAAAACCTACCCGTTTCTGTCAAAAAAAAAACTAAAAACCTAAAAGGCTTAACAACACTCTTTAGGGACTACCCCCATTGGCTTTGTTAGGAGTTAAGCCTAAACGGAGGAGTACGGATCAGGTTATAGTACCTGACTTGAGACTTGCCCCCAAGGATGCACCAAGCAACTTGAATATTTCGGATGTGTTAACCCCAAGTGCGTAAGAGGCGGCAACATTTTTGGCGACTTTTCCAGGGATAAATCTTTTTATTCTCGGAGTTCAACTTACCCTTTTCTTTTTGTAGTTTTTACCTTTAATAAAATTGATTGATCTAGTAGAGTAATCTGGATTTTACTCAATCCATCTAGCGACTCCACTAACCCTTTTGTTCCTTTTAAAGAAAAGTAAAAAATATGTTTTGTGAAAAAGTATGTAATTGTATATTTTTTCTTCTCACTTGGAAACTCCATTGTGTTAGAACTTGTGCAACTTCATAAGCTATTCTTATTGCACCTCCTTGTACTTCCTACGGGAGATTATACTATTGTAATTATACATTGTAAACCTTGGGGTGAAAGCAAGCAAAAAAAAGAAATAAAAATAAAATTATAAAATATATTTTTTGCTCCCCCAAGAGAAGTCGGCCCCAATGATTTTCCTAGTGGAAAATCAGTATAAATAGGAGACGCCCCTCGTCATTATTTCACACTTTTTTTTAACACAAACGGGTAATTTTATTAAAATGAAGGAAACTGGTCTATTTTGGCAGATACCAATCAACCAAGTTACAAATTTCGAGGACACTAATCTACAACGAAGCTTACTCTATGAAGAACTGATTACAACTGAAGAGCTAATTATAACTGAAGGGAGCTCAATTACGGAATAGGATGGAAAGCACTGGATTCCCCGTCAATATTGAGAATTCCTTGAGGAAGAAGGCATGCTTTATTATCCAGGGTATCTGCAAGCTTATTTAAATCCCGGAGAATGTGGAAGGATTCAACATTGTCAAATTCTTTCAATGTTATCCTAATTCTCTGCAGAATTACATTCAAGAAAGAAACGTTGAAGCTGTCTGCAGAATTTAAAGTTTTAACCAGCATCTCTAAATCGCCAAATATTCTATGTTGCATGGGAACCACTCCCGGGCATTAGGAATGGCGTATCCGACGTTCCGGCATACTCGGGAGCTTTGGAGCTGGTACGAAACGCTCCAAAACAGCTGGGAACTCCTTCGGATACTTGGGTACTTTTCCGGTACTTCTCAAGCCTCAAACCGAAGCTCTCGAACTAGTTTCCTAGGGTACTTGTCGTAGGGAGCTTGTGGAAGCTCCCCATCCATCGAAGAGCTTCTAGAAGCTCCTCGATGGATCGGGAGCTTCCACAAGCTCCCTATGACAAGTACCCAAGTTGTGGAGCTTCCTCGCGTTCCCAACCCATGAGGAGCTTCCTCACGTTCCCAACCCACCGAGGGAAAAAAATAGCATCGCGGGAAAATAAAAAATCAAGATGGAACTGGCGCCAAAAAAAAAAAGACGCGTGGAAACAACAGCAAGGGGGAATGCATGCAATCAAAATCTTTATAAGCATATCCCTCGGCTTCTAAAAAATCACAACAGAGAGCTTCCTTCAATTCGCCGTTTTCTTTCTGGGATGTTTTTTTATGGTTCTGAGTCTCTCAAGTCTCCCATAATCTCATTCGACTCGTTCTGAGTCTCTCCCATAGGCGGTTCGTTTTCATTGTTTCAAGCTAGGGGGACGTCCAGACTTTTGTCCAACGATCCAGACTGTCCAACGGTCCAACGATCCAGCGATTCAGACGAGTCACGAGTCACGACACTGCTGCTACTGTTCACAAACGAGCCACGACACTGCTGTTGTTGTTCGTTCCTGCTCGAATCTTCATCCTTCACAAACGAGTCACGACATTGCTGTTGCTGTTCAGTTCCTTCTCGAATCTCCATCCTTCAACGAATCAACAGGGATATTGAAATATTGTTGTTTTATTAATGCAGTATTTCACATTTTTAACTTTTTACATTAGATTTTAAGATTTTCATTTTACATTAGATTTTTCAATTTAATAATCTCTGTTTTTAACTTTTTACATTAGATTTTTAATATTTATTAATGCAAGATTTCACGTTTTTACATTAGATTTTAATATTCTAAGTTTTTCAATTAGATTTTATTATTCTCTGTTTTAACTTTTAACTTTTTAGTTTTACTAAAAATGCAGACCTGGAAATGCATTAGATTTTATTATTCTATGTTTTAACTTTTTACTTTTTAATATTCTAGGTTTTTACATTAGACTTTTTAATATTTATCATTCATTCTCTGTTTTAGATTTTATTATTCTAGGTTTTAACTTTTTTAACCTTCATTTTTATTTTCATTTGCAGACCTGGAAATGCCTATCTAGTATCCTTCAATGTTTTGCATGAATAATAATTTGAAAATTGAAAATTCCTTTTTCAGATAACCAGTTTTTTCGATATTTATTTTACTTTTTAACTCTCTGTGTGTAGGTTTATTTTTTAACTCTCTGTGTGTAGGTCGATATATAAATTATAATCCTTATAATTTATTATCATATTATGCCTTTGCTCTGATTATAATTTATTATCATATTATGCATTTGCTATCTGTGTGTAAAGTACTATAGAATCAAGATCTATTTCAATTGGGAATGATCTCAAGTCTTTATAGCTCATTGATTCAATGCTGGACATAATCTTAGGGATGCCATTTAACCTTATTTATATTTATAATCATTATTTTCCTCTGCCCAAACTGTTATATATATCTGTTATTGTAAAGATCTGTTTTGACTCAATAAAGTATTGCATAAGTAAATACACAGTGGCCTAGTTCTCTTGCAATTATAATATTATTATGATGTGAATGGTGCTTTTTATATCAAACGTTTCAATGTTATAATTATAAATTGTTATTGGATGTTGGTTCATGAGCTAACAGACTTACGATTTCACATAAAAATGAAATATAGTAAATAGTAATACTAAAAGTCTAAATACAATTTAAGTTTTTAACTTTTAAGTCAAACTTTCCCAGTGAAC